>CM060564.1:71930318-72328345 GCA_030625065.1 Alectoris magna
ATAACAGAATGTATCTGTGGTATCTGTGTGATTAATAAAGCAGTCTGGGAGTCACAAGGAGAGTTATGGAATACAATCAAGATGTTTGAATACACCAAAGATCTTTATGCCTTTTTCACCTTGTCACTAAATAAATAATCAGCTTAATGATAATGTCATTCAAATATCATAATTACGACCAACTCTTTAAAAAACATCAATTCAAATGCTGAATATGTAGCAGTTCTTTCTTTCTCCCTCCCTCTGCACTTTTCACCATTAGCTATTAATGCCAAAATATGGTCTTTATTCATTCTACTGACATAATATAAAACCAGTGTAGATTTCCCATTTTTCATAAAATTTCCATCCGCACTATTAGTTTCATTGATAGCAGGCTGGGAAATGTTGTTAAGCTACAAGATGGACGACACTGCAAAACCTCAGCATGTTAAGAAGCCATAAAATTTTATTCAGTTCATTTACTGCTACAGTCCAGTAACCCTATAGTAACAGTGTGCTATTTTTATTGTGTATTTATTTAAAGGTTGAATATTCCCTCTGCTGGGCCATCTAACCAAATTACTCTCATTTCCTAACAAACTCTGCTGCAGGAGGTGAAGGGTGTGCATCTGACCCATGGGTCCTTTTTCTTTCAGACACACTTTGAGTGTAGTCTGTTTTTTTCATAAGAGATTGAAAGAAAACGTACTAAGGAAAAAGCTATGAATGAGAAAAATTATCTTGAGGAGAAATGTAAGGATAGGATCACTGGATCTGTAAAAGAAAATTTAAGGCTTTTACTGAGATGTCTGCAAAGTAATTTTGCACAGATGTAACAGTATCTTGAACACACGCTATGAAGTTTGAAGATCATATGGGAGACAGTTATATATTCTACAATCTTGATGAATCACAAAAATGGTGCTGTAAATATAAATATGTATATATCTTCTTGTTGTTGATTTTCTTTAAAAATATAATTTTGCTTTCATTTTAGCAATTGGAGAAATAAGCAACAACATCAGGACAAGCTAAAGCTTAAAACACATTGACAGGAAGCGAGCTACTTTTTATTCAAATACTGTAATCTCAGCCATCGAAAACTCTGTATTTATAATAATTTATTTTTTTCTTTTACTAGCTCAGAAAAATGGCCCAAATCATTCAAAAGACCTATTATTTTGAAACCATCTGGTTTTCCAATCACTTCTGTGTTTGAGTGTTTGTTTTTAAAATGTTTTTTTTTTTTCATAAAACTTTTTTTGTAATAAATGGTTTTGAAAATATTGTTAGAGTTATCACCCTCGTCCATACCCCAGTTCTCCACCCTAAAAAAGAAAAACAAACAACAGCAACAAAATCCCATTCTTTAAATCTTGCAAAATAGACACTAAGGCAAATGACAACAGGTGAGTGTAGTAAACAGATGGAAGAAGCACAAGACAAGAGTACAATGATTAGAAACAGCATGGTGAGCAGTGGTCAGAAGATGAAAGCTGCCTCGCTGTTGCTGACTTTCTTGTAAAGATCACAGCAGACAGGATCTTCAAAGAATTCCCTTGCACGCTAATAAATTCCAAAACTACTGAGTAATTTCACACAAAACATTACCCATCCAACACGCCAATGTCAGAAAGGTCTGAACAATTGGGTATATGCAATATCACTTGAATAATGAGGCCAAAGGGGAAAAATAATAATAATAATAATTAAAAAAATGTTATGTACTCACGCTACTAAATTGTCAGGTGAGTTTCAGCTTAGACTGTCTATTGCTCTTAGACCATATTCAGACATAGAGTTTGTATAATTGTGGGCCAGTGGCCAGAAACAATCCAACAAACATTTGATTTGTTCTGAAATAGGAATTAATGTCTGTGAGCACAACTCAGGCTGGATCTGCAAGATCTGCAAGTGGTTCATTTTTTACTTTCTTTATGAGTTTAACTGTTGTAAGTGACTGCTTATGTGTTAAAAATAAGGTAAGGTACTTGGTAACTTCTATCCCTAATGTCACATTAGTGAAGTGAAGAGAGAGAGAATTTCCTGACAGAAGCTGCTCCTCTCAGTGATAGAGAAATTCTTCATAAGGCAAGTCATATGAGAACAGGATATCCAGGTTGTTTGTTTGGGCTCCCTGTTCAGCCAAAAAAAAGAGCTTTATCTAGAGAGGAATTAATCCCAACTGTCTGTCATTTACCTTGCACCAATATAAACTGCCTTCCAGAACTACCTCACATCTCTTTCTGCTGATTGCAGAAGGAACTTAGATGGTTATTTTAAACAGGATGCCTGGCTTCCAGGTGGCTATATTTAGATGAGATGATCTTAATGCATGACTAGAAGTTGCCAACTATACCTAAGTAATGAGGAAGAATCTGTTTAACATAGAATAAAGCAAACATTCATAAATTAGTTATTTGAGCCTCATAAAGATCAGGGACAGCTGTACGTACCTAGACAAATCTTTAGCTGAAGAAGATGACAAGCTGCCTTTTAAAAATTCCTGCCCATATATGCTAGAAAGTTCTGACTAAAGATGTTTTTAAGAACGCGCCATATGCAATCTGTTGTTCATGAAGACTCACTATCAGAGACTGCGAACTCTAAAGATAGAAGGGGACAAATCATTAGTTATCTTCAAGACATTTCAAACTCTGTGGGCACCTACATTCTGGTGAGATAGTAGATAAAAGATGAGACAATTTGCATAGATATTCACTCAATAATATATTAAAATATAATTAGCAAAAGAATTTCCTCATAGTTCTTCAGCTTGAAAATTCTCTTCCCTGGCATACAAATCATACACCACTCAGAGGATCTGTACAAAAGATTGTTTTTTTGAAACATATCTGATCTTGTTCTAAGAATTTCCACAAATAGTAAATCCACTACCTTTCTTGTGGACTACTGTTTTGGTTTTGTTTTGTTTTGTTTTTGTTTTGGTTGTTCAGAAAGTATTCTCTATTTTACATGAAGTTGTGTCACTTCAACATAAATTTTGATTTCAAAAAGCAAGAAAAGATAAATGAAAACATTGGAAATTGTCTCTATGTGACACAGATTCTTTTTTTAAAAAAATGAAGCTGCAACATGAAGAGTTCTTAAACTAATTGCTAGGATTTTATACTGAAGCATCATAATCACATAAATGATATAAAAAAGGCAGACAAGGTACATAAAAATGTTTTAGAATCTTGAATGTATAATTTAAATAATAATCTTACATACAAGTTTAAAAATATGTTAAAATGGAAAAAATGAAAAAAATAATAATTTATCAAATTAAGATATAAGTTTATGTGAAAATAGTACAATATTATGAAATAACATCTTCTCTCCTGTTGAGAATTTGTCAAAATGACACATTCTAGAAGAATCTTTTTATCTTCTTGTACCCTGTACCCCACCACATTCTTCTGTCCAAATTGGAAAGATCTGTTTAATAGAACTGACTGCAGAATCAAGTCCAGAGAGAGGTGGTCAATGGCTCAATGTCTGGATGGAGATCAGTGATGAGAGGTGTCCCCCAGGAGACAGTGCTGGGGCCAATACTCTTTAATATCTTAATCAGTGACATTGACAGTGAGGTTGAGTGCATCCTCAGCAAGTTCACTGATTACACCAAACTGTGGGGTGCAGCTGACACACCAGAAGGACAGGATGCCATCTAGAGGGACCTAGACAGGCTTGAGCAGTGGGCCCAGGTTGAACATCATGAGATTCAACAAATCTAAATGCAAGATCTTGCACCTGGGTCGAGGCAACTCCCATTATGAATACAACCCGGAGGAAGAAAGAATTGAGCACAGCCCTGCCAAATCAGACCTGAGAGTACTAATGGATGGAAACCTGGACATAAGCCAGTAATGTACCCTTGCAGTCCAGAAAACCAACCGCATCCTGAGCTGCACAAAAAGAAGTGTGGCCAGCAGGGTGAGGAAGGCAATTCTGTTTCTACTCTCTGCATTAGTGAAGCCTCATCCGGAGTACTTCATCCAGAGGTGGAGTCCTTGGTACAGGAAAGCCATTGACCTGTTGGAGCACATCCAGAGGAGAGCCACAAAACTGATCCAAGGGATGGAACATCTCTCCTATGAGGACAGGCTGAGAAACCTGGGGCTGCTCAGCCTGAGAAAGAGAAGGCTGTGAGGAGACCAGATAGTAGCCTTTCAGTATCTAACAGAGAACTACAGAAAAGAAGGGGACATACATTTTAGCAGGGTCTGTGTTGATAGATCAAGGAGAAATGGTTTGAAGCTTAAAGAGGGCAGATTTAGGTTGGATATAAGGAAAAGGTCTTTTACAGTGATGGTAGTGGGGCACTGGAACAGGTTGCCTAGTGATATGGTTGGTGCCCCATCCCTGGAGACTTTCAAGACAAGGCTGGAACAGGCCCTCAGCTACCTCATCTAGTTGTGGATGTCCCTATTCATTGCAGAGGAATTGGACTAGATGACCTTTAAAGATATTTTTCAACCATAAGATTTCTATGAATTTATGATTCTATCTAGATTTATTTTTTTTTTTTCATGGGGAATTGTTGTGTGTATTCATTAGCTCTGCTGTCTGTCTTCAGATTTTGAATATTGGTAGGAATATTTTTATGACTGTACACTGGAAATCCTCCCACACAGCCTTTGGAGTTTGTGGTTGTTTCTCCCTACCCTTTAGAGTGGAAATAGGGGACAAGATTCTTCCATTTACTTTAAGATTAGCTATTTTTAATGTATTTATTTCAAAGAAATAGGAGAAAGACATTACCCAAAATCAGGGAATGTATTTTAAAATGAAAAGAGAGAAATGTGCAAATTGATTGAATAGTGACTATAAGTACTTTCAAATTCTTGTGAGGGAGAACATTTAAGAATAAATATGTGTTGTAAACAATAGTCTCTTACTGCAAAATGTCACATACTTTCCAGAATAGTAACTGTATAGATAAAAACTGGTCTGCTAATGAGAAGAAAACAAAGTAAACTCAAATAAGAAAAAAGACTGCACGAAGCAGCAACTGAAGATAGCATTTTTGAGAGGGAAAATTTCCCCAATCAAGAAACAAGGTTCTGCTTTTCAGAAGGAAGGAATACCAGGCACCTTGTAATGCAGTCCTTTCAAACACAAAGAGCTCCAAGGGACTGTGAAGAACGAGTATGTTGCTATTGAAGTCTGAAATGATATACTACAATGAAACAGCAAGGCCAGTGTGAAATGAGAAAACTCCAGATTTCCCTTTTGACTGGTAATTTAAGAGATAAATAAGGAAAACAAGGATTAGAACTCAGACTTCCTTTCTCTCAGTGGAGTATCGGAGGCATTAGGTTTCCAAATTATGTCTTCCTTTTTAAGCTCTTTCTCTATGAATATTGATGAGCCAGTGTGTAGACTGGAATGAATTTACTAATATTTGGGGGATAATGTCCATTTTTGGGTAATAGAAGCTGTAGAATTAAACCCATTCAGGCTCAGGAAGCTGATTATTAAGAGAGAGATTTCAGTACTAAGCTAGACAGAAGGAAAGATAAAAAACAGGAATAAATCAAGAAAATTGCAGAAAATTTTGCCTCTTCTTTCATAACAAAATTCCCACACCTACACGGTATTCATCTTTCTAACTTCTGGTTTAAACAATGGAATGTGATGTGTAAGGTCCCTGTAAAGATCCTTTATATATAAAAACTGAACATACCATAATATTAAATACTTGTTCTCACTAAATATCTAGGAATCTGGGTGGCAAATATTTACTCTGATCTAACATCAATTTTAGAAGTAAAACAGAATGGAAATATGAATGTATTTGTCAAACCAACAAAATGTAGAAAAACAAAACAACAAACAGCTCCCGCAAAAAGTATTCAAAATTTGTAAACTTACAGAATGGTATAGGAAAAATAAAAAGGTCAGAATATCTGAAAGAAACGAGGATGAGTACAAGCCACAGAAGAGTCTTTTATGAATCAACATATCCAATATACATTTCAGCGAAAAATAAAATAAAATAAAACAGTAAGACTATTATTCAAAAGAAGATTCTTTGCCCCAGGGCTGCAGCTCAGGCTGGGGCTCATCAACCCTTGCTCCCCGCTGACTTAAAGAGCAGAATTTCAAATAAGAGTGTTAGAAGAACAAAAGATATGAATCTCAAAGCAACTAATGAAAGAAAGCTCCACCTCCCATCCCGAGCTAAGCCAAGAAATAGCAAAAATGTATGAGCACAGAAAATCTTTTTCTTCTTTTTCTTTTGCAAGCACTGGAGGAGAAAGAAAAATGGCAAGGCAAAGCAAGCCAAAGGCAAGGGAAGGCAAGGTGAGGAAGACAAAGGAAAGGCAGGGTAAGGAAAAGAAAGGAAGAGCAAGACAAAGGCAAGGCAAGGCAAGGAAAAAAAAAAAAAAAATCCTGGATGGAAACTTCAAAGAATTCAAAATTAAAGAAAATTAGGCTGAGAAAGTCTCCTTGAGTACATTTTTCTATGCATGAATGTTGCAAGCCCTTCTCTTCTTTGTCTCTAAGGATATTTCAAGAGATATTTTCTTATTCAGAAAATAAAAAGAAAAAAAAAATCTGATTGGAGGATAATTCTTGTGCGTATTTCTGTACCTTTCTTTCACCACATATTATTTATACAAAAATCATTACTAATTCCTTTAGGCAATGTCTTGGTGATCTCTGAAGTCTTTTCAAGTTATATGCTGTACCATAAGTTTGCTACTTTTCTTCTTCAACTTCAGTGTACTTGTTTTTTGTTTTTGCTTGTTCTTATTGCAAAGAAAGTCATTAACTAATACTAAAATTAGAAGAAAATCTCAGAGAGATTAGACTTGAACAAGTGATGTCCAATGGTATTTTGAAAAGGTGCAGAGACCAGATCCTCATACCATGCCCAGCAATACCTACAACAATTCAGACAGCAGTAATGAACAAACAGAAGTGCTAACCTTAAGTCTGACTGTGGAACTACCGGGAAGACATTTGACAAAATGTTTTAGAATTTTGATAATTTTAAATAGGTCTGTGCTGTACATCCCACTGCCAAGTCATGATGTTAGGCCATTTCTTCTCATGTCTTAAGTAATCTCTCGATGATCTGCTAAGGTGAAGGATGTTCAACTGCAATTCTTCTACTCCTTTTTGGCCTAAATGCTCTTATCTCTGTTAGATGAAAAACTGCCTGCAAGGATAGTAAGATGTAACAATTTTTATTTTCCTCTTCTCAGCTAAGAGAGGATGAATACTTCAAAGAACATTCACCTGAAACACAGTCAAATAATATGACAGGTAATAAGTCAGGTAAACCTTTCTCCACTTCTGGATGGACTCTGCTCCACAGGGACTCAACATTATCTTTTTTTTTAATTATTATTTTTTTATTATTATTATTTTAAATCTATGCTTTTCATTTGATTACAAGAACCAAGAAAATTTTAGTCATTTCACAATATGGAAATTGGAAAAAAAATATTTTGGGGTTGGATCAGGTTAACAGTTCAGTTCGCATAGCATTTTTGATGAGTTGTGAAAGCTGAGAGAGGGGAGACAGACCAAACAGCTGAGAAAGATGTGAACGTATCTGCCAAAATCCCATCCCTGTGGAATTATCACCTGTAAATATGTGTTCCCAGGCTGACTCTCAATTTTTAATAAACACAGAAAGAAATGCATTAATTGTTGAGCATTGTTTGTTATGGGATTTGTGTGTGCGTGTGTGTATGCGTGTGTGTGTTGCCATTCTTTATGATTTACTTTCCACACCAGATCAAATTTTACTTGCAGAGTATCAGATCTTAATTTAGCTCTAAATGTATCAATGAATTCTAGAAAAAGCTGTGAATGCTCAGATTCTATAATAATTCTGTGCCAATCCTGTATCAGCAATTAGTAAGGTAATTATTGCCTTAAAAAAATGCAAACGTGGCAGGTTTCAAAACAAAAAACAAAAATCAAAATCAACGAGAACAAAAATATATAAAAGCAATAGCATGCAAAACTTTAAAGAGAACATGGGTCAAATCAACTCCTGTCAATATGGTGCTTACTTTCGTCAAACAATAGAATTTGACAACATGATAACCCCATCACTTTGATTTCAAAAGGAGAACATGGAAAGTGAAAAAAGCTTTTCTGAATTCCCGTAGTTCATACTTGATCAAAGAGCTACAGATAAAAGACTGTGGTTTTTTTGTTGTTTGTTTCTCTTTTTTTCTCTTTTTTCTTTTTTTTCTTTTTCTTTTTTTTTTTTTTTTTTTAATATATATAATAAAAACCCTCTGTATTTCAATTACCATATCTCTATTTTCAACTACCATATTCTGACCAAAGTTATTACTGAAAGGAAGACAGCAACCTTTTCCAATTGATAAAGGTTTTCTGAAACTACAAGGTGTTTTTTATTTGATAGTCGCCTCTAAAAGGTGGATAGGTTTTCACTAAACTTGAGATTTATTCAGTGTATTCAACTAATGAATTATTCAAGTTTAAGAAAGAAACCTTTTTTTTTTTTTTTTTTCCCCCGCAATTCTGCTCTTACTGAGGATAACTGTAAACAGTATAGTATTATCTATACCTTTTCTGTACAATATGCAGAAACTTGGGTATATTACTTATTTTCATATCATTTTATCTGTGATCAAAACAGATCATTCTTTGTTCATGACTCCTGCAAGACTACTGGGAATTGAATGTTAAAAATGCTTGAATAAAAAAAATATAGAAGATTTGTTTAACAATTGAATTACTTAAATCTACGTAAGGAATGAAATCTGTAAGGCAAAACTTCGTCTGCAGTTCTCCAGACTTTTTAGAACTTATTTGGTACATAATTTCCTTAAGTGTTTACTGTGATGTTTGATATTTATTTATTCATTCATTTGTTTGTTTATTTATTTAGCCCATCTGATTCCTGGAGAAGCAGGTTTTACTGATCAATTAGAGTAGTGTTTTCTCTTGGCTTCCTAAATGTAAATCAGGAGTAACTATTGACTATGTTTGCTGTTACTCTAGACATACTGTTGTAAGTGACAATAGAATGGAATCTCTGAGTTTCTCTTTTACCAGAATTAATTCTGTTCAAGAGTCAAATGGATGCATGCCAGTGCTTGAATTCTATTATTTAATGTTGTCTTTCAGAGTAATTTCAAAATTTGTGAATGTTGCTCTTCTTAAGGAGAGTCAAATAACTGGTAAAATTGCTTCAAATAAAAAATAAATTGGCTATTGCCAATTAATCTTCCTGCCAAATAATCTTCCTCATTTCTTTCTCCTTAATTTGTTACACCATTTTTTATCTGTGGATGAATACTGTAAGAAGAAAAGGAGAAATCATAAATCAGACTACTTGAAATTCAACAGAGTAAGTCTGTGGAATATCTCTGACTGTGATTCATCACATTCCACCTACTTTTAACTTGTTTCTCTACCTTAGTTTCTCCATCTAAAAACAAACAAACAAAAAAAAAAACAAATAGCAACAACAAAAAAACCCTAACCAAACTAACCCAGGTACAATAATAATGTTGGAATGAACAAACTCCTTATCAGAATTTAAGTTGGTTATTTAAATCTGCATTGTGTGGATGCTGTCTTTGTGAGATGTTCAGAATATTCAATATCTGTATTTTTCAGAAGACTATACAATTTATAATGAGTTGTGCTGTTAAAGATGTTCTTTTAAAAAGAAAATATAGATTAATACTTACTCTAACTCAAATGATAAGCTCATAGAATCACAGAAATATAGAATGACTTCGATTGGAAGGGACCCCAAGGATCATCAAGTTTCAACTCCCTCCAACCTCCACATCTTGTACTTGACCAGGTTGCCCAGGGTCCTATCCGACCTGGTTTTGAACAACTCCATGGACGGGGCATCCAAAACTTATTTGGGCCAGTTTCAGCACATCATCCCTCTCTCTGTAAAGACCTTCTCTCTGAAAGCTCATCTGTAAGATCATCTGTAAATAAGAAGGAACAAGATAGTTAAATATCATAGTATATAGTATATAACAGTAGTTTTGTGGTCAGCTTCTGAATTTTTTTCTGTGGGAGTGAATGCTAGCTATTGCCTGGGGTGAGGTGGTATGTCCAGTTTCTTGCAGTTGTCCTTATTCATGGGATTTATGAAATTGACAGCAGACCCATAGGGAAGTGTCTACCTGTTACTTTCTATATATATACTTATGTGAACCAGTAATACAGCAAGAAACTCATATGTATAAGTTGCTTGAAGTAATGCCTCTGATTTCTTTCTGTGGGAACTACATCAGATACAATGAACACAAAAACTCTATTTGAAAGAACAAATTTTCAGATAAAAAACTCTATTTTTCTCTATGTAGTAATTGACACTGGACGTGCATTTTCACCAGTGATGAACAAGAGCCTGCATGCAGCATACATTAAAATCTGGACCAGTAGAGGTAACCTATGATTAAAGTTTCCACTGCTGAAATGCACCAACAATCACCTCATTGTGTTCATATTAACTGATCGGTCTCCATAAAAACTCAACAAATGCTGAAGAATGTCAGTGGGTATAATTTCTTCTCCTGAAGGAACTGAAGTCCACACTTTTCCATCATAAGTATTTTCATTTCAGACACCATATTTTCAGACTCCTTTTCTGCTGCTGTCACATGACAATAATTCCTAAAGGAATATTGTTTGGATGGTTCAGCTTCTACTGCCACACCATCAAGATCTGTCTCTGACACTGTGGATCAATATAATAAAATAGGAGGCATTACTTTTGGAGCATCCCTCATGCTTACCTATTTAATTGTGAAGGTGACAATTTCGGGAGCGGGGGTGGTGCTGCTATATAGGTTTTAGGAGAGATATCTTGAAAAAAGAACCTGCTTCAGCTGCAAGAATTTGCCTGAGGGTAGGGAGGCCTTTCAGAAGGATCTAGATAAGCCAGATTGACGGGCTAAGGTGAATGGGATGATGTTCAACAAGGCCAAGTGTGGTGTCCTGCACTTTGGCCACAATAACCCCATGCAGCGCTATGGCTTGGGGCTGAGTGGCTGGATGACTGTGAAGAGGAAAGGGACCTGGGGTGTTAGTTGATGTTTGGCTGAACATGAGTCGACAGTGTGGCCAAGAGGGCCAATGGCATCCTGGCCTGCATTAGAAATACTGTGGCCAGTAGGAGCACAGAGGTAATCATCCCCCTGTACTCAGTTCTGGTGAGGCCACACCTCAAGTACTGTGTTCAGTTTTGGGCCCCTCACTGCAAGAAGAACATTGAGGCCCTGGAACATGTCCAGAGAAGGACACTGAAACTGGTGAGGGGTCTGAAGCACAAGTCTTATGAGGAGCTGCTGAGGGAGCTGGGACAGTTTAGTCTGGAGAAGAGCAGGCTCAGGGGAAACCTTATTGCACTCTACAACCTCCTGAAGTGAGGCTGTGATGAGGAGGGCTCATCATCTCCCAGGCAGCAAACAAGTCTCAAGGAAATGGCCACAAGTTGTACCAGAGGAGGTTTAGATTAGACATAAGGAGAAACTTTTTCTCTCAGAGAGTGGTCAGGTGTTGGAATACCCTGCCCAAGTAGGTGGTAGAGTCGCTGTCCCTGTCAGTGTTCAAAAGGCCTTTGGATGAGGAGGTATGAAATCTGGTTTAGTGGTTTGTTGTAGCTACGGTAACGGGAGGACAGGTGGACTAGATGATCTTGTTGGTCCTTTCCTGTGATTCTATGATTCTGTGATTCCATATCAATGTGTTTATTTCTAGCATCATATGCAGATAAAATGCCACTATGTTACATTTGATGCTACCATTTAACTGTATGCACAGTGTGAGACGCAAAGACTTTGAGCAAGATTTTTCACCGTAGAACAAAACAATGCATGTGCACAGAGCAGACTGTTCAATTTGTTGTGTATAATATCTTAAAGGAATGTTAAGACAAGAAGTTTCAATAGAAGAAGATAATTTTTAAAATATATGTTTTGTTCTTTTTTGTTTTGTTCTCTACCCCCCACCCCCCACCCCTACCCCCTAGGAGAATGGATGCAGTTTCAGTAGTTTGAATAGTATTATGAAGTTTGTAACCAGTCTGAAAAAAGCTGATTCCATCTAGTCTACAGTCAATCTGTACCAAACATATTTAGAAGTATTTGGATTATTTCTGAATTTTCTAAACATTAGTGATTCTATTGTTGTTTCAAAGAGGAAGTGGGAGATGAAAGTAAGCAAAAAAGTCCATTCCTTTATTGCTACTTCTGCCTGACTTGAAATCTACAAATATCAATCAGCTTTTAAGAGAAATCAAAACATACAATTTGTTTTCTATTTGCTTTTTTACACCAGAGTTCACACACGTTGTTAAACCCAAACAAAAACTTTTACAGGAAACACTTTTGACTATGGCTTCTGTCTACCATTACTTTCATTTGTGACGCATCTTCAGCAAATAAACCATTCAGTCCCAACCTTAAATTCAATATGGGAGCAAATGCATTATATTTAGATATACCTTTGCAGTAGCCTTTTTATAAAAGAGCTACACAAACTGAGCTAAATAAATATACTCATGTATATTATAGACATATTTATAAAAACTAAACTTTTTTGCCCACAGGAAAATAAGTATTTTGACAAAAGCTATAAAGTTTTCATAAATTGAGGACAAAAATCTGTTTCAGAGAGTCATGCTGACATAATTAATAACTCAGATGTTGGAATATGCTTGTCCATAAAGCAAACAAAAAGCACAAAAAACAAAAATCCTGCAAACACTGAGTTCGGTGACCCATAACAGTTTCTCCTTCTTCAACAGAAAACGAAGTAAACAAATCTAATTTTGATTGTGCATCAGAACAAATCCTAAAAAATAATATTATAATATTATAATAATATAATATAATATATATAAAATTACAATGTCTTCCAGGCAGCCCTAATAAGTTGACCTGATAACAGCAAGTCATATGCTCATGAGATTTTCTACACAACACTGTAAAATAAAAAGTTTCATATCCGATTCAAAAAAGCTTCTTAATTTTGGACATGCATTCAAATGGTCTAACTTCATGTTTACATTAGTTGAATTTTTCAAAATTTACAAGATATCAATGAAGTAGGAATAAGACATTATTTTTCTGATGCTTGTTCATCTCAAGCAATCCCAGAACAAATCACAGAATCAAAGAATCACAGGGTTTGGAAGGGACCTGAAGAGACCATAAAGACCAACACCCCTTCTAAAGCAGGTTTCCCACGATAAGTCACACAGATAGGTGATGTACAGACACATCTTGAATATCTCCATTGAAGGAGACTCCACAACCTCTCCAGGCAACCTGCTCCAGTGCTCCATCACCTGTACCATAAAGAAGTTTTTTTTTTTTTTTTTTTTTTTTTTTTAATATACTGCTTCTACTTAAAAAAGCATAATGGAAAATTATTGACTATTTCCCCAATAGGCTCTATTATTTCATAAAATGATTTGTTTCAGTTTACTCTGTAACATAAGAATTGCAATATCTTTAATTAGGACACTGATCAACTGTAGAAGGGAAGAATGTAACTCATATAATATTAGATACTAGACGATGTACAGTGTTTATTTAAATCATAATAATTATAATTATCTCACTGTGTTAAGTGAAAAGGGGAAAAAGATTTTTATTTTAATAATGCAAATACTCATAGCAAGTCATAGAATAATGGGGAAACAATCAGCCTTTCTAACAATTTAACTTTTTTGTGTCACTAGAATTTTGAAAGCCAAGAAAATAGGAATTTAGAACAAGAGATATAAATGGTACAATGAGGAATAAATCATATATCAGTGGGGCAAAATCATTAACATGAAATAGAAAATTAATCTAGATGAAGTGAAAGCAACAGCAACAAATAAGGAGGAAAAAAAAAACCCTCAAAGTTTGCATAATTGTGATGGAGGAACATAACTTGTGAGAGAATTAAATCTTCAAGAATCTTGTTTTCTTAAACAATTTTGAAAAACTGAGATATAAATCATTTTGTAATTAACTTACTGAGGTAGCACTTGGGAAACTTCCTTTTATTCATTGCTGCTCGTCAGATTCTTAAAGCAATTAGGAAAAAAAAAAATAAAATCTCCTAGATGCTGGGATGTAAAGACCCTGATGGCAAAATGATGACAGTAATATTTCACTTTCCACCTCCTTTTTCCAGTCCCAGAGCTTCAGATAATATTCGTGTATGAAAAACAGATTCAGTACCTCCATGATCTTGGCATGCTGAGTTCTCTTTACTGTGAGGGTGATGAGTCACTGGAATAGGTTGTCCAGTGAAGCTGTGGACACTCTCACCCTGAAGGCATTCATGGTTGGAGGAGTCCATGGAAGCTAGATTGGGCTTTGAAAAACGTGGTATAGAGGGAGGTATCTCTGAGTATAGCAGGAGGACTGGAACTAGAGATCTTAAAGGTCCCTTCCAACCCAAACCATTCCATGATTCTATGATCCCCAAGAATGTCCTAATGTGCAGTGGAATTATAATCACTGTGATATTGTTCTGGATTACTGATTTGTTAAGTAGTGAATTAAATTCTCATTACTCAGGAAAATTGAACTGGTTGAATTTACCAGACTGGGGGGATGATAAACCAAGATAAAGACAAAAATGGTTATTTTTGTGTGTGTCAATGAAGTACTATTATCAAATTTGTTAGAATATTAATATAGTATAATTAGTAGTATATATCTATATATCTATTTACACATCAAGATGTAAACTGTTATTAAAAAGCTTCCACAAACAATATGATACAAGCTTGAACTAGGCTTCCCACTAAACCTCTAAGCAGAGAGTCATAATAAAGGGCATACAGAGCTAACTTTCAGGCAAAAATTCTGCAGTTTTATTAATAAGCTACTCAGTACATCAGCAGAATTGTTATTTAAACACTCATTAAAGAAATGTAAGTCTAAAATGTTTTTTGATTCCAGCAGAAATTTGGAGATCATTCTAATGAACAAATTGATTTGCAGAGCAAGAAATTCATTTCCAGTTCAGCATTACAGAACAATTTTAGATCCACATCCATTTGCAATTATACAAAGCTTATTCCTTGTCCCTTTTCAGGAAATGGATGTGTGCCTCTTAGCTGTCAAAAAATGAAAGCAGTTCTTATTTGAACACCGATTCTTACTTGCTGGAAGCTCAAAAGTACCTCCAATAGAACACAGCTGTGTGAAAATCAAGGACAGAGATTTGTTTTGTTTTGTTTTGCCGGCTGCAGTATAATATAAATTTGGCAGAAATAATAAGATCCAATTGCTCATAAGTAAATAGCAGCTTAAACAAAGACAGTTGGGCAGTAATTGTTTTTGTGTTTTCAGTTGTTTCCATTTCAAACTTTGTCACTGACTCTCAGTACATATTTTGTGTCGGATAAGATTTTGGCTAGAAATGCCAATAAATATATTTTAAATTTTACAATACAATTAGATCACAACACTCTCTTACCTGCACCATTTTTCAAGTGATTTCTTGAGGCCATAGTCACGTATTCATAGGAGTCCTGAATTTTGCACCGATGCTGAATAGTTCCTTCCTGAATAGTGCAAGTTAGTCTAGGTAGTAAATTAAAGTTGGAAAGAGAGAACCAAGAATATCTGAAAAATCAGAACTGGAATACAAAACTGATTCCTGACACTGGAGTTTGGACATAACATCACATATCTACAACTTTATGAAAGCAATGAGTCCTGTGATAATGTAATTAATTGAAATGTTCTGGTGAGTACATTGGGTCAAGTTCACAGTGTAAGTTTGGTGGGATGAGTGTCACAGAAAGGACAGTGTACTCACCATCAAATCCTCATGTACACTTGAGCATAATCTTCATGAATAATGAGAGCATGTATAGTAGCAATAGATGAGATTTACCTCTGCTTTTAGCTGTTGTTGATTGTCTAATTAAAGCTTTCCTTAAGAGTTCTCATTGCTAACAGAGAGATATAACTAAGATAAATAACTTTCTGTAGATCTCTCTCTTAAATATATATCATAAAAAAGGGATAAAATGAACTCCATATTCACACATCTCCCACCACTGTCTGTAGAGGAAGCACTTTTGTTCTGCTCAGTCTAAACACTTAATTTGTCCTGAGATTCTGTTTTGTTTCCAAAAGACAGCTAGTTGTTGCATCAGATAATACAATTTCAGGATGAAAACCAAATCCTAGAATCATAAAATCTTAAGAGTGGCTTGGTTTGGAAGGAACCTTAAAGGTGACCTAGTTCAAGCTCCACTGCTGTATACAGGGTTGCTATCTACAAGATCAAGCTGTTCAGAGCCCCATCCAGCCTGGTCTTGAATACTTCCAAGGATGGGACAATCCACAACTTCTTTGGGCAACCAGTTCCAGAGCTTCACTACTCTACAAGTGAAAAATTTCTAACATCTAATCTACATCTCCCCTCTTTTAGTTTAAAGCTATTACCTTTTGTCCTATAGTCATCTCTTACAGTGAACATCCTATGTAAAGAGTCACCCTCCTTTATGCTCACGAGTACTTCTCAAGGACTGGAAGGCTGGAATGAGATTTCCCCAGAATCTTCTCTTCTCCAGGCTCTAAAATCCCAGCTGCTACAGCCTGCCTTTGTAAGAGAGGTGCTCCAGCCCTGTGAACAGCTTTGTGGCCCTCCTCTGGACCTGCTCCAACAGCTTAATGGTTTTCTTGAGGTCGGTTCCCCAGGCATGGACACAGTACTCCAGATGGGACCTCAACAGGGCAGAGTGGAGCATTCCTCACAGGTCAGGTAAGCAGGGAGCGTGAACAGGAGGACATAGTATCTCTCCCCACTCAGGAGACTGACTCACCTATTGGCTGCCTCCCAGAGAATAAATCTAGCTACGGTCTCCACTAGGCAGAAAAAGCTCTGGCCAAAAAGTATGTGGCAACTCGGAGTGCCTGCCAAACAGAGAGGCAGTTCAGGTCTCTGGCTGCAGGGTGGGCCTGAGTACATTGATGCCAGTGAAGGATGGCAGGGATTCCACCTACTTGAGGTGTGAGCAGGTGGATGATCTGTTCAGTATGGTGATGGAGCTCAAGGATGGGATGCAGAGATTAAGGAGCTTTGGAGAGTGCAAGCAGGACTGGTGAAGCGATTTCCTGCCAAACATACAAGTAAGACACTGGGTTGATACTCCCCAAAAGCGGTGGATCCTCTGCCCTGCCATCCTTTGCTGCCTCTGCCAAGAAAGAAAGAAGGGTGATTATCATAGGTAACATGCTCCTGAGGGAAGCCAAGGGCCCTATATGTCAGCCAGATCCTGCCCATAGGGAAGAGAGCTGTCAGCCTGGAGTCCAGGTCAGGGATGTTTCTAGGAAACTTTCTAGTCTGATTCACCCCTTTGATTATTATCCTTTACTGATAGTTCTGGCTGGGGGTGATGAAGTTGCTGAGAGAAGCCAGAGGATTGATAATTAATAGGATTTTCAGGGCTCTGGGGTGGTTAGTTGATGGAGCAGGAGTACAGGTGGTATTTTCCTCTATGCCCTCAGCAGCAGCAAGGAATACAGAGAGTACCAGGAAAATCCATCTCATAAATACATGGCTGAGAGGCTGGTGCCAACACAGGATTTTTCTTTTTCTTTTTCTTTCTCTTTTTCTTTTTCTTTTTCTTTTTTTTTTTTTTTTCCTTTTTTTTTTTTTACTGTGGGGTGGTTTACTTGGAGCCAGGTCTGATGGCTTCTGATGGGTCTTACCTGTCTCAAAGGGGGAAATGAATACTAGCCCAGGGGCTGACAGGGCCCATTGAGAGGGCTTTAAACTAGGTATGAAGCAGGAAGAGGAATAAAACCTCACACTTTGTTGTGTTGAACCTCGTTAGATTGACAATTTGAGTGAGATCACAGGGCTTGTGTGGGACAACCTAAGGGATCAGGTCCAGCTAGCATGGGTTCATGAAAGGCAGATCCTGTTTCACCAGCCTGATCTGGAATAGGCTGCCCAGGGAGGTGGTTGAGTGACTGTCGCTAGAGGTGTTCAAGAAACTCTTAGATATTTTACAAAGGGGCATGGTTTAGTGGGGGATATTGGTGGTAGGTGGTTGGTTGGACCACATGATCTTGGAGATCTTTTCCAACCTTTGTAATTCTATGATTCTGTGAAACATCTGGCTTTCTGGACTGTAAGCACACACTACTCATCACGTCTGTTAGTTGCTTTCTTTTTACACCCTTTTTATTTTCAGTTATAAGAATATGTTAAGGAAATTTAAAAGTACTATGAATTTCCACTGAGAACAGTCCCATGAGAGCTCCTAATCTAGGTTTTTCAGCACCTTGAAACTGTCTTTTTCTTATCCTGTATTGTTGAATTCCTTATTTGTGTCAGCTTTGCACTGTTATGCAAAAATCAAAGAAGCATCTTTAACAGTCATCCAGAAAACCTGTTGTCCTATCAACGTGTCCATACTCTTACCTCTCCAAGAGAGGAATGCAGATTTTGTCCATAGAAATTCAAAAGCTTTGTGATTCAGAACTCTTCTGTAGATTGCAGTTCTCTTCAGTACAGCATGCTTCTGAAAGGCACCTTAGTGCCAGTTTTAGGGGCTTACTCCACAGCCATCTGTGGGAAAGATTATTTGAACAGACTTTTCAAACTGACTTACCAAAGTGTTTTTATTTAACCTCTTAATTTAAGAGGTTGTACAGATTGAGCATAACTATCTGTTTAGAAATAATCTTAAAAATCAAACAAATAAAAAGCCCCAACACAATACTATTTTAAGATTCTCTTGCTGGAAGATTTATTTAAAGATGAGAAAGTGGATATTAAATCTGAGTTCCATATTTTTCCAATCTTCAAATGATTGTACATTTTAAACTGAATTGATTTGGGCTCATTAAAAAGTGAATGCATTTGTTTCCAGATTTAAAATGAGAGAAGATACCTCTACCCACACATTTCATGTTTGTCAAAGGATACACCTAAGAAGTTGGCTGAGAGCAGTTCACTGAACATATGTGTACTTCTTCCAAAGCCAGAGAATATAAATGTAGCCAGAAAACAGCACTAGTCCTAAACTCTTTTGAAGTCTAACAGTAACTTGTCCATCTTAATGATCTGACTTTGTTTATTTTCAACAACCTTCCTGGAATACCGTCCTCTATAATTATGTGACATATATAAGTTGTGATGTCTCTGAGTAGCTTGTGCTTCTCATGTGGTGGATGCCCCATCCCTGGAGACTTTCGAGGTCAGGCTGGACTGATGTCCCTATTCATTGCAGAGGAGCTGGACTAGATGACCTTTAAGGTCCCTTCAAACTCTAAGGATTCTATGATCCTATGCTTCTAAGATCCATTCTAAGTTGTCTTCTATTTCTGAGCTCCTTCCCTTTGAGAAGACTCATATTGCTGACTTTGGCAGCCAGCAAGAATAGAAAAAAATGATAATTTAAAACGTTAATTGAAACTAAAACATAAACAACAAAATATACATCCAAAAAGCTTTTACTTAATACAAAATTCATAGGTCTTATGCTTCTGTGCCAACTAATGAATGAGTCACTTCAGTAATTTTATTTCTCTCATGGAAGTAAGGAGATTTCTTCACTTTCCTCTGACAGGATCTTTCACTTTCTCCATAATTAAGAAATATTTTATCATGTCTAGTCTACAAAGTTCTCTGTTTAATTTCATCATCTTAATTGTGAATCAGTCCCTATAGAATGACCTAAATAAAGCCTGTCCCTCTTTGGTGTTTTCTTCATTGAATGAATCACAAACAGTGATCATATCATCTCAAAGCTGTCATTTGGTCAATATATATTTAGTTTTTAGGATTCACAGAGAAAGCCCTTGTGGATACAGGGTTCATCATCTGAGGGTTATCCTCTATTTGTTCTTTTTAGTGAGTAGCATGGCAGAAATGCATTCCAGATTTGATCAAAGGTACCTAGTATCTTACTCTTTTCAAAGGCTGCTCATTCATATTTTACAGTTTCAAGAACAGCACTGACCCAGCAATCAATATGAGATGTTAGGGTACTTTTTTTTTTTTTTTTTTTTTTTTTTTAATCCTTATTTATAGTTGCTTGAAGGGAACATTTATGCTTGAAGGGAACATATAAGCTGTCATCACAGATGATTCTAATTTTTTTTTTATTTTATTTTAATATATAATTAGGCTAGCAATTATAGAAATTTAAACCTTAAGAAAAATCTTTGAAAGAGTTGTTATTGTCACTGTAGACTCTGAAAGATGGCTTTGTATGCAAACTAGCCTGGTGAAATATAACAAAGACAGACAAAGAACTCCTTCAACATTGCAATCCTTGAAAAAAAAAAAAAAAAAAAAGCAGAGGTGAAAAAAGCTCTGCTACAATTTTCAGAAAAGGTGTTCAACAATATCCAGTGTATCCCACGGCATTTAGAATGTTGTTCTATTTACCATTTCTCACGATATACACTCTAGCTCTTTTCAAAATTAGAGTAATAATGTTTTTTTTTTTTGTTTTGTTTTGGTTTGTTTGTTTGTTTTTTACTGCCTGTGAATTTTCCAATCTCAGAGTATCAGAATGCTCTGTTACATAGCTGAATACTAAAATGCTAATTCATAATGTGCTGTTATTGTTTGTTGTTGTTGTTGTTTGGTTGGTTTTAAAACATGCTCTATCAATCAAAACAATGAGTGTTTTCTTTTGTTCATTTTGGTTTTACTTTCCCAGGGATAAATAACTTTTGATCAAGAGATTTACTAATCTATTTATTGAAATGACTGTAAAAGGTAGAAATCTTAAAGGCACAACACTCTGAATATCTGTTTATTTATATGATTTTAGGGTATGCAGAAGGCAGAAATCTGAGGCGTTGATGTAAGTGAGCTGTATCGTATATGGGGTCTCCCTTTGCATCTCACCAGCATGTAAGGAGTGTAAGGAGTATAATGCACTGCATGCATTTAAACTCTGCTTATAAGTAATACAATATTTACTGGACCAGAGTGAATATATACAACTTCCAACCCACCTCCCCTCCCCCCCACCCCATAGCTCTGTGGCCGAAGCACTCACTAAAGTGGAAGCAGATGCTATTTACTGTTCTGAACTCAGTAGAGGAGTTTGAATCCAAGTTTCTTGTACTTGAGAAAAGTAGGCTTCAGTTTTATGAGTCACATAAGTGTCTGACTGTTAGGGTATGATACTTTCTTCTTATTATCTCCCATTTCAAAAATTAAGTCACAGGAACTGTACTTTAAGCATGCTGAATAGACTATTTTAATGTCTCTGATACTGTATGTACAACTAGAGAGCTAATGCTAATTTTTTAACTATTTTATTTTCTTTTATTTTTTCACTGGGGCATGTAAATAAAGTAGCATTGATCAATGATGAGATTTATTTTGTTTTTCTAAATGAAATTAGGCAGTTCTGAATTGTGTTACTATTGAAGATGGGGATGAGCATCACTATGTGCTCCCTGCCCAAACTTCCTCCTTCAGCCTGGCCATTATTCTCAAAATGTAGCTCTGACAAACAGACAGACAGTGAGACTCCCAGAGCCTTGCTCAGAACTGATATCACTGTCTTCACAAAACAGATAATGACCACAGATCTGTGTCAAACTGGGGTGCTGAAAGAACTGACAGCAGAAACTTGGTTCAACAAACAAAGACCAAGTATTGACTATGAGTCAATAACCTTGCTCCATAAACAGTGAGCATTTCTAGACCCCCTTCAGCTCTCCTGCATGGTAGTGGACTGCATGACAGGATCTCTTTTTGAGTACAGATGCCATTTGGGTTTGCACCTGCTGCAGAGATCCCTTATGCCTCATTGTGGCTTAACTCAGCAAGCAGCTAAATAGCACACATTTTCTCACTCTCTCTCTCATGGGATGTTGGAGAGAAATAGAAACAAAATAGAACATGCAAGTTGAAATAAAAGCTATTTACTAAGTTTAAAGAGGGAAGATGAAAACAAATACGCAGTGATAACAATAAATATCCGTAGTGCAATCACCTGCTAACCTGTGCCCAGCAACAATTGAGCAGTGATTGACTCCATTCAAATCCTCATGCTTTTATACGCCTCCTACATAATATCACATTTTATAAAATAACTCCTAGCCTAATTCAGATCACCTGTCCTGGCTCTGCCATGCCCCATGCAGCAGCACCATTAATGCTTTACTGAAGATTAAGCAGATTACATCTAAAGCATTTCCCTCATCCACTAGGCTGTTAATGTGGTCATAGAAGGAGATGAGGCTGGTCAAGCAGGACCTAACTTTCATGAACCCATATTGTCTATACCTCATCCCCTGCTTGTCTCTTACAGGCCATGTGATCACACTCAAGATGATCTGCTCCATAATCTTCTCTGATACTGAGGTGAAGCTGACAGATCTGTAGTTTCCTACTTCTGACCCTTCCTATAGATGGGCATTACTTTAGCAAATCTCCAGTCATATCAGACCTCTTTATATGACTAGAACTTCTGATAAATGATGGAAAGGAGCTAGGCAATCACTTTTGCTGGTTCCCTCAGTACCCTTGACAGCCCGGATGAAATACCATGTTACTATATCTTTCATATTGAGTTGTGGGGGAGTTATTCTGCTCTCCATCCCTACCTTCCAGCTCTGGGGGCTGAATACTCTAAGGATAACTGACCTAACAATCAAAGATACACACAAAGAAGGCTTTCAGCACCTCTGCCTTTTCTTCAGTCCTAGTAATAATGTTCACTGCAACCAAATAAAGGTGTACATTATCTGTTTTTTGGTAATAATGTAGTTCTTTTATTATCTTGTTCGGTATTTAAAACTTGTTAAGCCACTGTTTTATTTATAATCATGCTTTTTAAAGTCACCACTTTTATATCAATAAATATATAGGTGCTTCTACTTCATGAATGAAGTATGTGGTTTCCACCTGCAACAGTGTGTTTCAGCATCAGGCTGATAGATGTTCAGGTGGTACACTTACAATAGTGATATCAGATAGTACATGAAAAGAGCAGACCTCTTTCGTAAACAGCTTCTCGAGTCAGTATTCCACACATCTCTCGTGCTGCCATCTACTGAAAATAAATAAATAAATAAATAAATAAATAAAGCAGGTTATTCCTGTTCAGGAGCATCAATAATTAAAAAATCTGTGCATTTTGTTATTGGTATTATAAATTTTATCTCGGATGCAGCATGTGTGAAGTTATCCAATTGTGTTGTAGTAGCCACTTTTTATAAAGTGAGCCCAGCAAATACTTTCTCAGAGATACCAATATGCAGTCATCAAGTGAAGCTCAACAGGTGATAGCCTCAGCATCTGCCTCTGGGAGAATCTGAAATTATAGAAGTTTATTGCATTCCATTTATTATGTCGTGCTTGTTAACATGCTGTTTTATAGGCACATTGCTCTGGAGTGTAACCATTTTAGTGTGCAAACTCTATGTTTTTAGTTTAATTTGCAACAGATATGATATAAAGATAAATGAGATGGTGTTTCTTACCCACCAACTGGATTGTCCCCAGCAGTTTGCCAGACATCAATCACAACAGGGATGGAAGATCTTCTGCGATACATTCCTTACAGACAAAGACAAAAATAAAGAGAAATTACTACTATAATTTCATTCATCTCTACATACTATGGATTACAAGTATGCACAGACTTTACATCAAAGAAAATGATTATGGAGACAACAACAACAATTAAAAAAAAAAAACACAAAAAAATCAAACAAACAAACATTTATTATTTATTATTTGAGCACTATATGTTTCTGAAATATCAGTTATAAAAGTGCACCTTAGGATTTTAATAATGATGTATTGATATTGTTTGAGCAACTTATGGATTCATTTTATCTTAATTTTGATGCTTAGTTGAAATTATGATGATGATTACCTTTTTCATTGATCATTATTGGCTTTTTTTCTTTTTCACACTAGAAATTGCACATCAAATACAGGAAACAAAGTTTGGAGACTTGACTAGACCAGGCGCATATAGCACATGTGCTCCTCTAAGGTGCTTCACCAAGATCTATAAAATTACAAGGAATTTAAAAGTCTGAGGCCAATAGAGTGCATAGAAAAAAATATGATTGTGAAACTCAGTGAAATCTTCATGTTTTGTTGTTGTTGTTGTTGTTGTTGTTGTTTTGTTTTCAAACTAATCATTTTTCACCTCAGTATGAGAAATATTAAATATTTTCACTGAATGCTTGTCTTCTCTGTTTCAAATGAGTTCTTCAGAAGAAAAGTGTTATCTCTCATTGCAGACAAGTATCGTGCCTAAGGTAATGTAAGCAATACTTTTATTTCAGACTTTTTGCCCACATCATGTATCATTTTGAGAATTACTTTGGTTCTAAACAAAACATTTTTACAGCATGAACAGAAACAAAACAACTCATTTCTTTCAGTTAATGGACCATAATGGATATCAAGTTTAATTTTTGATAACCTTCATATAGGAAGGAATATTATTTTTAAGTGAAAATGTTCTATATATCTATATATATATTTTTTTTTTAAGTTGGATTTTATTTGAAAATAATTGCTCCTAACATCATAAGTGTGTTGTGATAGAGAACATATTTCACTTGTGTGTTGAATCATTCATCTTTCAAGTATGGTCAAAAAATACTTTGACTTTTCCCCATATACAAGACAAGAAGGATCTGTTGTACAAATTGCAACAATATTTAACTAACTCAGATCAATCACTGTTTTTATTCACTTTTGTTTCTATTAATTTTGTTTCCATTTCTTAACTAAAATTTAAATACCTCTGAGTAAAAATCTTAGAATAAATGTATACATATTTATTGAATTTTAATTCCTCTTTTAATAAATTAAGATGAGCTTTCCAAAAGTTTTCACATTAAAATATTATGAATAAATAAATAAAAAATATTCCTAAATGTTGCAAGAGTGGGAAAGAATCATAGGATAATATAATCATTAAATCACCAAGGTTGGAAAGGCTTCCAAGATATCCAGTCCAACTCTCCTCTCGTCAACAATATTTTCCACTAAACCATGTCCCTCAGTACAGTATCTAAACATTTCTTTACCATCTCCAGTGACAGTGACTCAACCACCTCCATGGGCAGCCCGTTCCAGTGCCAGACCACTCTTTCAGAGAAGAAGTATTTCCTAACATCAAACCCGAATCTCCCAGACACAACTTGAGGCCATTCCTTCTAGTCCTGTTGCTGGGTACAAGTGAGAACAGTCTGATTCCCACCTCTCCACAACCTCCTTTCAAGTATTTGTAGAGAGCTTTTAGGTCTCCCTTGGGCCTGCTCTTCTCCAAACTAAATAATCCAAGTTCCTTCAGCTGCTCCTCATAAGACTTGAGCTCCAGACCCCTCACCAGCTTCTGTCTCTACCTCACCTCTACGGTTACCTGTATCACTATTGCCATAAAGTTGCACCTCTGACAAGAAGGTTTAATTTGCATTTTCTTTGAATATTTGGAAGGGAAAGCAGGCACTGACTTACTGAATGGTCCTTCTGTTTGTGAGCCTGTAACTTACTTGCACTGATGCAAGTTAAAGGCAGGCTGTTAATAACAAGGTGTGGGAGCTTTTCTTTTTTTTTTTTTTTTCACTCTCTGTGGCAGTGGAAGCTTTAACACCAGTCTGGCCATTATGCTGGTAACTGCAAGTCAGTCACAATAGGTGCATATCCTGAAGGACTACATTTCTAAAAGTATTTTTCATTTATTTTTTTTATTTTTTTTATTATTATTATTTCCCTTTCTAAATTGAACTAACTAAAGGCATGACAAAACATTTTGTTTTTAAAAAATAGTAATAATGATAATAATAATAATAATAATAGAAAGCTTGGAAGAAGTATGAAGCCAAGTATGAGCAAGACTGTGTAGCCTAGAGAATCTTAATTGCCCTTTCCTTTTTCTTTTTTTTTTAACCCCATAAGCTTACTGGCAGCATGGGACAGTCATTTTGTTCAAAGCAGGGCTTCACTGACCCCTCCTACTTAAAGATTAACACTGATGATTTACTTGCTTACCTCAAATATTAAACAAGTCCCTTCTGAATGTGACAGCTTTCAAGTTTTAATTGACTGCTTATCAGTTAAGGGCAAGCATAAACCAGTTGATTTTCAATATTTATGATGAATGATATTAACAAATTAAATTAAGAGAGCTGCTAGTGTACAGAGTTTTAGAGTACTGTTAGTTCTAATAAGCTAATTGTTAGTAATGATGAAAGAGGTTTTTCACAGAACCACAAAGAAGTCCTTCTACAGATTATATCACTGTATTGCATTTGGACCTCTAGATTGCAAATCCATTACTGAGATTGAATAAACTGCCTGGTCAAAGGTACTGATTTTCTAATTCTAGTGTAATCTTCCTAACTTCAGGCAGACAAGATAAATTTTAAAACATGGCAAAAAATCTTCATCATGCCCTGTTGCTTTTTCCATGAGAACGTCTGGGAATATTTTACTTTACTCAATACCCAGTGTTTAAGAACTTTCTATTTGTCTGAAAAGCTCATATTCTAATTCTTTGTTTTTGCTGTTGTTTGTCTTCATTGGAGTATTCAGATATTTTATTAAATTCCAGTAGTCTTCTATTTGACATACTTTCCTCAGATTTCTCATTCAGAAAATAGTTCTTGATTACAAGTTCATTAATGATGGCTACTATGAAATATCTCACGCAATACTAAAATAAAACAGATGTAATTGAAACATGCCTCATTAACAAAAGGCTTGTCTCTATTGTAAACATCTGGAGCAGATAAAGGGATCAGACAAGGCTAGTCAGAAACCTGAGTCTTCACAGTGTGTTGGTCAGGAAAGGAAGCAAAATACAATTAAAAATATTGAGAAACACAGACCACTTCTTCCACTCAATAACTCTAAGTAGTAGAACTTATGACTTAAACAGTATATATTTGTGATTTTTATTTGTTAACATCACACGGAGGTTTTGTCCTGGGAAACAAAGCAACAACAACAAAAAACAGTAATAATGGCACAATATGATCTGATAAAGATGAAAAAAAAAAAAAAAAAAAAGAGAGAGAGAGAGAGAGAGAGAAAAAAAAAGGTGGGGAAAAAAAAAAAACAACAAACTTTAGATGTGTAGATATAGGCATCACTATTTGCCTTTTCTGTCCTCTTAGCCTTATACAAGCTTTATAATTTTATCAGTACATACATGCATAAACATATAAATGGTAAGCGCACATGCAACTAACCAGAAAAGATGAACTTACTAAGGATTCTCAGCAGAATTTGTCCTTAGTTGGAATGTGTTAAGTCCCCACATTTCACCTGAAGCATCTTCAATTTTATCTGAAATATCATTCAAATGTCTTGGTGAAAAACTATAACAGTTTAGGAAAACAGTCTGAATGATCTATTCTTTCATCCTTTCATTAGGTTTTCATGTCATGAAATCACTGGAAAGGGAGACATTTTCCAAACAGAGGAAAAAAGATAAGTCCTGATATGACTCTCATCTTAACCATTCAAAGAGTAGCAATAATTTATACGTACAGTATTTGATGCAACAGTTTTGATCTCTACATGCTTACTTTAAAATGAAGCCAGGAAAACAAAAAGAAAAGGGGTCCTTGAAATGCAACTGCAATTATCTTTATAAAATAGAGTTACTTCAACTGAAGTATCCACATAGATGCCCTGAAAATGAGACTATGTAAACCCAAATCAAGCAAGGCAAGGAAAATAAAAAACAAAATGAACTAAATTTGACACAACATAGAAAGGGTTCTTTACTTGCTTAATTTGACCATTTTAAAGGAGCATGTTGTGTTTATGTTCTGGCTGTTTATGTGAGGAACTAATGAAGCTGTTTTTCCTTTTAAGGGGCCAGAGGGATTTGAGGAGTCACTGTGAGGTTAGAGCTCAGGCTAGTGGTCTGTTCAGCCAGAGAAGCTGTCAGGGCAATGCCTGCAGCTCGTGCTGTGCTGCAAGGCTCTGCCCAACTGCATTTCCAAAGGGATATGTGTGTTTTATGTATGCAACAGCTGTTCCATTACCTCCCTTAAAATGACTTCATAAAGCACAGAACCTTATCCCAATTTATTTTAGTTGCTCTTACTGAGCAGCTTATCTGTGGCTTGATCCAAATCCCGTGGAATTCAATGGAGAGAATTTTCATTAACTTTTTAAAGCAGGCTTCAGATTCATTAGAGAAAAAGACTTTGGATTATTTCTTGTTTCCTTTGACAAAAGTCCCCACTGTCTTCTGCACTGAATAGATGCCATTTTATTTATTTATTTTATTTATTTATTAGATATAATTCAATATTAAAGGAGAAATTTCCAAGGATTCGGATCTTCTCATTCATACCGTTGTGATTTTTATCCAGAATTTAGTCTGATACTTTCATATGTTGGTTGAGGTTAAAATCTTTAAACACTGATTTTTTTTTTTTTATTTTATTTTTTTTTCCCTTTGTGCTGATATTTTACAGAATTTACCTGACATAAGAACTTAAATAGGTAAGAAAAAGAAGGCTGTAGGTCTGGAGAAGTATCATTCAGTTGTAGTTTCCATCAAGTTTCCATCAATTCTGTTTTTTTTTTTTTTTTCCCCACAAAATTTAAAAAGTTTTAAAAAAAAAAGAACATTTTTTATTCTAATATTTTTGCAACAAGTTATAAGATTTCATTTCTTTATGTATTTCCCTTAACAAAAGATTATAAACTCATTTTCATTTGTGTTTTGCAATAGAAACAAAATGAAATAATAAAAAAAGATATCCTGAAATAATGAATACTAATGTTAATCTAATGCTGGATTAAGTAGTTGACGGGAAGAGTAGAAATTGAAATGAAATCATAGATTGTGGGTTTTGTTGTTGTTATTGTTGTTGTTGTTGTTTTGTTTTGTTTTGTTTTGCTTTTGCTTTTTTTTTTTTTTTCCACCATAACTGTGCTGTGACGTCTCATGAGCCAAATTGAGGCTACCTCCCAGGATACTTTAAAAGTTTTTCAAAAGTTGATTTCCAGTGGCAGAAAGATCAAATTATATTTGTTTAATTGGCAATGGAGTGGAAAGTTAAACAGCTGCTACTACAAGACCAAACAAACAAAAGATAACATATAAATAAAACTAAGCAGTCCTTAATGTAGGATATTCCTGTCCTACCTTGTTGAAGTTAATGAAGAAGAGTCTTGCTTGCCCTACAGGGTCAGTCATATTAGTGTTGCATTAAACCTAAATGACTCTATGTAAATATGTATGTATTTATGAAAGCTGTCTGTCATTAAACAAAAAATAGAGAAATTCTATTAAGAACTCTTGTTGATGTTCAGCTAACCTACTAGTCTTTTTTTACTTTATTTTATTTTATTCTATTTTATTTTAAATTATGATAGGTTGTGGAGACCTAAAAATGAGTACAAAAACAGATTAAGCTATCATGAACCTTCCTTAAAACCTATAGGTCTGCATGTTTACAGGCCTCCTAAACCAGAGATGGTGCATTTGTGTTTATTAGATTTTGAATGCATCCCATCATTGCCTGTACCACATGCTAACAAAACTTGTGTTAAATTCATTTTTGTGGCTTCCTGATTAAATCTGGTTCACATCTTGGCAGCTGGGCCATAAGCAATCTTTATGATGCTTCCTTTCCATTGAATTTTATGAGAATTTCTTCAGAGATTTAGGGCTTTTAAAAATGTTAATCTAAGCTTAAACTTTCCTAAAGGACAGTGGTCATCCGGCAAGTGTTTTCTCTCTCTGTACAGACAAATATTTTCTGCAGGGCTTGACCAAAAGAAATGTCCCCAGAGACCGTGAAGTGTAGACTCTGGCTGAGGGCATAGTGAGAGAACAGTGTGGTTTTGCTTTGGAATGTGCCAGGGAATAAAAATCTGAGAAAGTACAGTGTCACAAAATATTTGAGAATAAAACCAGGATCTACAGGAGGAACAGTAAAAGAGAGAATTCAGGAGAACAGAAAATCTGATGGTGTACATTATTTTTTCTATCACTCAAAGAGGCATTTTTTATTACATTGGCTTAATTATTCCAATAAGCGCATGAGACCATTTGCCTACTGTGTTGTTCTGCCCTGTCTCTTTGGCTTTTCTCTCTTTCTATCTTTCTCTACCCTCCTGTTGTCAGAACTCTCTCAAGTTCACTAGAATACAACAAGCTCTTATCCTCATTATGTGCCTGAGTCCTGCAGTCCTTCCTTGTACAAAATTGTCATTGTAGACATGTGTGACTTATGCCTGAAAGCAGACATCAGGATTTTCTTCTGTCACGATAGTGAATATGTTACTATAATTGTTACTAGATGAGCCAGATGTGAGGACCATGATGTACCAGTGTCTACTGGGAACTATTCCCTTCAGGTCTGTTAATGATCTGAACAGTGCTATTTTGCTCTGAAGATGAAAAGGTGAGACATACTAAGCCAGATGAATGTCAAGAAGTATGGAAGTGGAGAGATATTCCCATCATCTTCACAGGGCAAGCCCTCTCTCTCACTCCTCCTCTGAGATAAAATTAATATTGTCCTGGACATGCTCACAGTGAATGGAGTCAGATTGGGTCACCCAGACTATAGATACCCTATGTATTGACATTTAAGACAAGGTAGACACATTCCTTCATGAATGTAGGAAGTGACCAGAACCATTAGTTTCTACTGAATGACCCAGTACTAGGACAGTGGCGTGAGTATTTGAACTTCCAGGAAGGTCAGTTATATATATTTATGCCTTGTAAAAGATACAAAGTTGTAAAAATCATTGAAAAAAATTAAAGTAAGAATCTAAAATATGAAATAGCTAATCATCAAATTTCTTTGTGGAAAGATCTTGGAGTAATGTGAGAGCAAAAGAAAAGAAGAAAGAAAGACATAGAAAGTGCCAGTGAATAACTGGGGCAGACAAAGAAGGTTTCTCCTGAGGCCTTTGAGTTAATCTGTGTAATCTATAGAGAAAATCACACACACACACACACACACACACACACAAACACACACACACACAAAAAGATGGGAAGAAGACAGAGTCAGTCAGAAACAACTGTCAAAAAAAGCAGTCCACATTCTTTTCAATAAGAGGATGAAAACCCTGTGAAAAACACCTTGCATCCTCAGCAGTTTTTGGCTTCTACAGAAGACTGGGGAAGTATAAGGAATTTTGCATGTGCATTACAGTGCAAGGCTCTTGGTGCCAGTCTTGTTTGAAATTCTACGAAAGTACAACTGGAAGATATATAAATATACATATGTTTGCATTTTTATTTTTATTTTTAAATTTTCTTCTGTCTTAAATAGCTAATGCCGTATCTGAAATAAATAGAAGCACACCGCTGTAAACCATGTGCAAAATGAATGCCAATTGCTTTGATATTTCTACCAACACAGCAGACCAAAGATATGGCATGTGCTAGGAAGATTCTATGCCTTTCCAAAGTGAACTCATACAGTAGAACTTCAGTAACTGCACAGTTCGAAGGAGGGTGGGGGGTTGGAGGGGAGTGTAAAATTAATTTCTGATCTGATAGTTTTTGGGATTCCTCCTCTGGCAGAAAATGTTATTCTGGAGGAAACTTTGTAATGCAATGTTATTAACAGGTAAAAAAAAAAAAAAAAAAAAAAAAAAAAAAAAAAAAAAAGATGATATATTAAAAGAGCTCCACATTTCTCCTTCCCAAAGTCTGCTGTGGGTTTATCCTCTGAGTCACATGTCTGTCAGTAGCAAAACAAAATAAAACCACCTTTATTCTCTTCTATCCAAACCTTCTATTGGCTACTGTCAGAGATGAAAAATCAACAAAATTAAGCATGAATGTGATCTATTAAACTATTTTTCTTTAACATCCTTACAGTGAACATGCAGAAATGCTATTATTCCTATTTTACAGGAAAGTGAGACCAAATATAGAAAGTGCCTCACTGAACATCACACAGTATGTCATCTGCTTTACGTGGAAAGGGGATGCATGTTATATTCTAGGACCAACAGTTCACATTACCTGCCTTTGCTTTCTTTATCTAGAATAAAATTTCTGTTCTTCAGAGAGAATTCCAGATGTAAGACAGAAAGGACTACTTTCTTTGGCCTTTAAGGGTTCCTTTCAACTCAAATGACTGTATGATTCTATAAGCAGCAAGGGAGCACAGAAGCACCATTTGTCTTAGACATCCCACCCAGTATTGCAGTAGTTTATTGTGCCACAGAAATTAAGATAGATATAATTCCCATGGAGGAAGAAGTAGAGGATAAAATATCAGAGAATTTTGGAAGTGATAATTTAGAGGAAGAGGCCTGACCTTGCAAAGTTTGTATCTTGTGGTTCATGTATGTGAGTTCATGTATGCTCAAAACTGCTGAAAGTAAGATCAGAATTAAACTTTGAATTTCAAACCTTCAGCATGAAGGCTTGCCTTTAAGTAGGAAAACACAGATTTGAATTGAAAAGAGATGAAATTATTTTGTGTGATTGTTTTTATTGTGTTGTAGCAGAAAATAAATTTCTAAAAGGTAATTATCAGAGTTTCATAGACTGGTGTTATATTGTTTTCTTCTCTTTTTTTTTTTTTTTTTTTTAAGAAAGTAATTTTTAGGATTTTTTTTTGAGGGAGTGTTTGGAGACAGTCACTGGAGAGTCAATCTGTGTACTTACAAATGAACTTAGTGAACTTTCTTGCTCTTTTAACTGAAGATAAGAGCTTGAATGAACTTAGTAACTTCTTAGTTGTAACAAACACTCTTGCCTTTACAGCTTTTATAAGAGAAAATTTAGTATTGTTTTTCAACCTAATTCTCTTCATTAAGAAACTAAGGAATGTTATTTTTCCAAGAAAGTAAGTTGAAATCAACCAGTTAACTTTTTTTTTTTTTTTTTCCAAATCAGAACAAAAAAGATGTTTATTTTTTCTTTGTTTGTTTCTTTAATGCGCTTGCTGACTGTACATGAGAAAGTAATTTATTTCTGAGAAGTTTTAAAAGGAGCAAAGTTTACATGTATATATCCTTTCTGATAGTGCTGTCACAAGTAAACACTAAGCATCAGTGAGCTTTATGTTTTTACATTATTCACTCAGGTTATGAAAGTTATAACAACAAACACAAAACAAACTACCAAAAGGGTAAAAATGAATATTGAGATTACAAACAAAACAAAACAAAACAACCACAACAACAACAACAACAACAATAATAATAATAAAAACCACCACTGATCAAGAACAAACATATCACTCTGTTTGGAAATGTTACCCTACCACTGAAGTTTAAACAGTAAAATTGAAATGGAAAAAGTAAACAGCAACCAGTACTGAAGAGAGCTTATGAAAGTCTTCTCTTGCACTGACTATGGATTATTTAGTCTTCTATATGGTGACATCTGTTTCTGCATTTTTCTTAAGATGAAACACAAAGATAATTGTACTGCTTTCTAAACACTATTTGTTGAGGTACATGTCTTGTGCTTCAGTGTTGACAAACATTGAAAAATTTGTTCCAGTGAAGAATGTCTGTGAAAGAGCAGTGTCTGAGTAATGAATTATGTTTGTCATCCTGTTTGTCTTCACATTATCAGCTGACTGATATTTCTGTGTGTATATATGCAGCCAAAGATCATTACTGAATAGTCCTGGAGCATAAAATTTCCACCTGTCCTACCAGAAGGGAACATTTTTCTACTTTACACAGAATCACAGAATCACAGAATTATCAAGGTTGGAAAAGACCTAGAAGATCATCTAGTCCAACCATTACCAATACTTCCCAGCTAAATCATATCCCTCAACGCAACATCCAAACTGCTCAGTTGAAGTGACCCTCTAAGAGAAGAAATTTCCCCAGACTGGGAGAAAAGGAATATAACTGCTGCAGAAATAGATGTCTCTTCAAATGTCAAAACATTATTTTACATGGGATTAACATCTGAGGGGAAGATAAAACTTAAGAAATTTGGTATCTGTACTCCCAGCCTCTAGCTCACTTTTCTACATGAAAAAGAGTAGGATGTGATGGTATTTTCCATATGTGATGTTATATCATAGCCTCGTGAGCAGAATATAGACTTGTAATGGGAGCACAGTTCTGTACATTTAAATCAGACCTATAATGTTGGTCTAAAAGTCAGGATTGTCTTCCATGTACAGTTTGGTTTGATGTGAGATTCTTTATCAGTGAGTTGTTGCTATGGGAGACTATAGCAACTTCTACAGAGAGTGTAGAAAGGATTCTCTTTGCACATTTAAAAATATACACAGATTAAATATGTACACATGCAAGCATATGTGCATGTGCATGCACATGCACATATATACATATACATTTAAGTCTACTTTTATATTTACATTTGTACAAACTGTCCATAAACAATGCTTAGTTAGGCTACAGCTATCTATGCATTCTTCTAAACCAGAATGAAGCAAGTGTGTTGAAGTTTTGTTCAGTTCAAACAGTGAATCCTGGTGGATTATGCATTAAAAGTGAGCAGTAACTGAGACAGTAAAATAGTCACTTCAGTTCTATTTATTTATTTATTTATTTATTTATTTATTTACCTTTTCCACAACAAGAGAGGCTTTGAAAACAGCTCATTATATTGGTTGCTGAGGACTTTGAAAATAAAGGTCCATCTGCTCAGTATTATGCAAGATGAGAAATACATACAGTCCAAGGCATAAGAGAGAATATAATATGATCTGATCCAGGTAGATACTTCACTGACTATCCATTTGACACATGTTGTGACCAGATCTGGGCATAGAAATACAGTATTTACATGAACTTCCTGGCATGTGATATGATGAGGGTCCCGAACCTCTTGACCATACTTCTGCTGAATTTTCACTTTGATTGCTGGACCGCAGTAGCCTCTCCTAGCACCAAAGAATCAGCTATTGTATAACAAATAAATGCTACCAAAGCAGTGGCTTCTTTTTATTTTTTAATTTTTCTCTCTTCCGCTTTCCCCCCCAGCCCCCCCCTCTGTGATGGAAAACCATACTTGTTTTATATTGCGGTCTGAAAGTAGACTGTCAATGAGGAAGAATGAAAACAAAGAAGCATCTCTTCATTGCATGTTTTTAGTCATTATTTGAAACCCGTTGACAATAAACTGACTTTGACCACCCATTCTATGAAAATACTGTTTATGTAAGCAGAAGTGTAATGCGTACATGGACAGACAGGCAGATTATTTATTATTATTATTATTATTTTATTTAATAGATTAGTGAAAACATTAATACAGTTGCAGTCAACATTGACAGATAATTGTAACTGTAGTAGTTTAATTACATTAAATGAAACTATGCCTGTTTATGTCAGCTGAGAATCAGACCCATCTTTTATCCCCCTTTTGAAATAAATGATTTTAATGTTTGAAAGATGAATAAGGTGGGTTTTGTTGTTGTCATTGTTACTGTTGATTTTTGTTGCTGTTGTTTTTGATGAAGAATGAAGAAATCACCCTTCCACTGCCTCTCTTCATCTTAACGGTTTCTCTTTATAACAGAACCTTCCTTCACAAACTGTTACTTCAGATGCTTTCCAGGCTACAAAAGTCTTGTTCTGTAGAGCCATGCTAATCAACTCATCTCAAAATTGACAAAAATGTACTTCAGAGTTTTATGCGGGGTTTACATTTATCAACATCAATGAGACGTGCAACCTTTGAGATATTCCTTTTAGGCAACAACGACACAAATCCTGACATTCAGAAAAAATAAGTAAAGATAAAAACAAGTCTGATTTAGTGGTAATACAGTTACATTTAAATTATTCTCAATATCTATTTTGTACTTGGGCAACTAAGTCTGCTGAGGTTACAGAACGAAAATGTAACTTAAAATATAGCATAAAATTTGACATGAAGTAACGTAAGGTAAGGTAATAAAATGTAACAGTATAACATACCATACTGTAATGTAAGGTAACATACAATAATATTAAGACAAACCCCTAGCCATTCCAGCAATGAATAATATTTTTATAAGTTAAAAATACTCTGTACTCCAAATGCCAGAAGCATTTTATACCAACCATTATAAAACAAAGACATACTCTGAATTTTGTGAAAAGCAGCCCACAAAAAAAAAAAAAAAGCTACCTTTATTCCTAACAATGATCTTTGAATGGCTTACTCAGCTCTTTCGTGTGTGTGTATGTGGTTTCATGTTATTAAAGAATTTTCATCATTTTTTTCTTAACATTATGAAAGATACATTCAGATTCTTCAAAGCAGCGGCTATTTATGTACTGAGATTAAGGTTACGTACTCTTCAAAAGTTCTATTTATTTATTTACATAATCAAAAATAAGAATATTTTATCCCCACGGCCATTATCTATAGGCAACATGCACAATGGTTGAGTGTTGAGAATGATATAACCCCAAAGTTAAAAGACCTGTTTCACTCTATCTCTACAGTTGGGGTTAGACTCAATCATCTCTAGAGGTTCCTTCCAGCCCCTAAAATTACGTGATTCTGTAATTCTCTTTTTGGTAAGCTATTAATTCATTTAATTCATGTTGGCCACAGTAATTTCTGTTTTGTTTTGTTTTCTTTTTTGTTTGTTTTCCCCTGAGCTCAGAAATATTTAGTTCCTCCTTAATTTCAGAGGACCTGAGCATTAACATAGAGGAAATGTCTTTGCAGGTCAACCGCTCAAACCTGGCCACAGTTGACATTACTGTGGCTTATTTATTTGCATGTTATGTATACCAGCAACTAAATCTCTATAGTATTATGCATTAAGACAATACGATTATATATATATATATATATATATATATATATATTAGAACTGCAATGCAAACCAATGATTACTAGATTCTCCAATGATATATTTGTGTCCAATTATATACTCAAATTTTATATGTTTGGTGAAAATGCAAAAGAATGAATCCAATGCATCAGTGTGCAACAAAGAAGCAAACTACAAGCAATGGTTTACACCTAATTTGTATCTTTGTTTAGGTGAGAGGAGACTTAGCCCAGGTGATAAATATCAGTCTGGACAGCAATTTCAAAGATTTCTTCTATTCATACTTCAACGCTTAGTTTAACATGCACTATTTTTTGGCTCCTTGGCTGAGTATGTTGTCACCTGGATAAAAGTATTGATCTGGAAAATTGCAGGGGAATAGCTAACGTGCTACTAGACTTCTCTATTTTACTGGTTATGTATGTAATACCATATTGTATAAACCTTTGTTTCACTGACTGCAGACAACGTGTGTTATGAAAAAAATTAAATGATTTTTACTTAAAATCTGATTACTCCTTAACTTTTGTTTTGTGTTATCATAATTACAATTGAAAAGTGAGGAGATGTCATGTCAGAGATACTCTAAGAGTTTTTACAAGGAAGTCTGTGATTTACGATTAATGAAACTGTCTTTTTGTACTAGTAGAACTGAAAAACAGCAGATCTGAAAAATGGATGGCTAAATCCAACTAATCTATTTCACAAATTTGAAAACACACAGAGGAACTCAATATCCACTTCTTCCCAGTAGGAAACAATATTCTGCTTCCTAAGTCACAATGCCTTTCAGTGAAGTCCTGTCTAGTTAGAGGTAATAACAGAGAATGAGGTATGACTGTATTTAAAATCTTTCTCATATGACGGTATGAGTATATTCACTTACTTCACACAATGGCCATTTCAAACTCCAGAGGCCAGATTCATTAGAATGGATTTTAGCACATCCATTAAACTTCTTTAGCTAATGAGATTCATTACTATTTTGTAATTTTTTTAATTGAAATAAGTGCTGTTGTGGCAATAACTCAGGCATGTCCATTTTTAGTCTGTCTTCTGTGCAACGATTTCATTTTTTTAATAAATTTCAATACCTGAGTTTTGAGTCCTTCTGTTTTTGTAAAACATTATTGCTTAGGAAGAGAACAGTTCATCTGATAAGGTAAAAATATTATGATTGGTTGATGGACTGATTGAATGAAAGTGTCTCAAAGGTTTTGCAATAAATTTGTACCAAATTTTGGATTCTTTTACTCAAGTTAAGTATAAGCAGAAATGTTCTAGATTCTGCCCAAGCAATAAAAAATCCAAAGAACAGAAAACTTTGTGCAGCAATATCCCTATGTTTTTCTGAAACATGTAGAAAAAACGAAGTGTCCTTTATCAGGAAACGTCTAACAAATACTTTAAAGCACTGAGTAACTCACTGAATTATTACACAGAAGAAGAAAATGTCTGTTTCCTTTCTTCTATGCATGCCATCCACAACTGTTATTAATATACCTTAACATTTCTATGTCGGTGAGGAATAAATAGTGAGCTACTGTAATTAATAACTATTAAAGCTGTTTGACTGATCATATCTTCTGGCTTGCAAAATCTCTTATGTGAGGGTGTGTGTATTAATGGAATCCATTAAATTCCTATATTTCAACAGATAGCAATTTACAATCTTTTATAAGATCTGTCATGAAACACAGTCAGAGATATAGGATTGTCTCAGTGCATTACATAGCAAATTTTACTCTCCTTTCCTCTGAAATGACTTGACTTTTAGAGACTAAATATGAATGTCAATGCATTGGATACTCACATTAGGTATACTTTTTGCTCTACCATTTCTTGGGAATAAACTTTTTTCTCACTGGCAAAGCTGAGAGCAAGAGTGAACAATATGCAAAGCGGCTAGAGGAAAAAATGTGCAGGAGTTGTACTTATTTCATTTTACACATAAAAAGAGCAGGAGATTAAGTGTGTAACCTTCATTTATAAAATGTAATAGCTCTCCTATATGTTGTGAACTATTGTTTTCAACAAGCACTCAGACCTATCACCAATGTCACTGATGAAGTTGCTGAAGAGCACTGGTCCCAAGACAGACCCTTCCGGGACACTGCTCATCACTGCCCCCCCACCTGGACATAGTGCCATTCACCACAACTCTTTGTCTGCAGCCTACTAACCAATTCCTTATCCACCTAATACTTCACCTCTCAAACCCATATCTCTCCAATTTAGAGATGAGGATATGGTGGAGGACCATGTCCAAGGTCTTGCACATGTCCAGGTAGATGACATCAGTTGCCTTCTCTTTGTCCACCAGTGCTGTCACTCCATCATAGAAGGCCCCAGATAGGTTGGGCACGACCTTAATTTGTAAACCATGCTGTCTTGGATAACCCTTTCATCCCTCTTGTGCCTTAACATGTCTTCTAAGAAGATTTGTTCCGTAATCTTCCCACACACAGAGGTGAGGCTCACTGACCTGTAGTTCCCTGGGTCCTTCTTCCTTCCTTTCTTGTAAATGGCAGTGATGTTTCTCTTTTTTCAGTCTCTGGGGACTTAATGACAGCCATGACTTTTCAAATATGACAGAAAACAGCTCATCAACCACAGCAGTCAGATCCCTTACGACACTGGGATGCATGTCATTTAGACCCATAGACTTGTATACATTCAGTCTCATTAGGCAGTTTCAGACTTGTTCTGCCCTAATAGCATGGAGGGATTTACTACCCCAGTTCCTATCTAGTGGCTCAGGATAGTGAGCTTCAGGGAAGCCAGTGAAGACCAAGGAAAAAACAAAACAAAACCACCACAACAACAAAAGCAAATGAAAAACCCCACATCATTTAAAATGACATATTTTAGACATATCTTAGAAGTTGTACAGGATATAGTTATGGGATATAGGGAAGATCTTCTCAATGCGGAGTACATCTGGACTACGAAAAAAAAAAATGGAGAAGTGATGAAACCTGTCAGACTGGCCAGAAAATGAATACAAAAGTAAAGATTCCCATGCTGGCAAGAGTGAACTGTAAGACACAAAGCCTTATTCTTTAACTGTCACTCTAATGGTAGGACAAGGAGTAATGGCCTAAAACTTGAACATAGGGTGTTCCACACTAAGATGTGGAAGAACTTTTGTAAGGCTGATGGACCACTGGAAGAGACTGCCTAGTGAAGTTCTGGAGTCTCCTTTATGGAGATATTCAAGATCCAGCTGGATGCCTTCCTGTTTGACCTATTGTGTGGTACCTGCTTTAGCAGGGGTGTTGGACTCGCTTGATGATCCCTGAGGTCCGTTCCAACCCAAGCCATTCTATGATTCTGTGATCTCTTGAGGTCCTTTCCAAGCTCTACAATTCCGTGATTCTGTAATTCTGTAATGTTCTTTGTACAACTAGGCTTGGTGAAAATTCATCTTTTTTAAAAAAGATTTTTAAAATATGTTTTAAAACAAACAAACAAACAAACAAACAAACAAACAAACAAACAAACAAACAAACAAACAGTTGTTCTGTAAGGGACTTCAAGCCAGAACTGTATAATCATTTGAAGAGAATATATTTCATCCACCCTTCTGTAGTTTAAATACAGAGATACAGAGTTTAGTCACGTCTGTATCTTCATAATTAATATATAGATTTATGAATGATGTTGTCATTCAGGGGAATGTTTTGCAAATAACCCTCTGTCTGTGGTTCCAATTTATCTCATCTTGAAGTTCACAAGCCCTTATTTTTAGAGGAACAGATATGACTGTGCCTGCATTCAGGTCATTGACAAAAGGAATTAACCAGTATTAATATGTTTGAATGCAGTACGTGGATAGTCAGTCTCCACCACGCTACTTTCTCACTCTTCCTTCTCCACAGAACAGAGAGAAAATATGATGAAAAAAGAAAATATGATGAAATGGTTTGAAGTGAAGACAGGAAGATCACTCGTCATTTTCTGCCATGGGAAAAACAGGCTCATCGTATGGAGAACAGTATAACATTCTACCCACTACTAACAGTTTAGAGCAGTGAGAAACTAATAACAGACTAAAACCACCTTCCAATCGTGCACTCTACCCTATGATGTCCTCCTTGCATGCAGCTCAGGGAGGTGATACTGGGAACTGTGATCAGACCATAATGCTTCATCTCTACCACTGCTTTGTGGTCATTCTCTGCCCCTACTCAAATGTGGGGTCAAAGATTAGGATGTCACTCTTCTGACGTGATCCTGAGTGGGCTTTCCACAGGCTGCAGTTTTTTAAGCACTGCTCCATAGCAGGGGACCCATCCTTCAGCAGTGAACTGCTCCAACACAAGTCCCCACAGAGACTGTCTCTTATACAATCCAGGATTCCATTGGCCTCTTTGACCACTTTAGCATGCTTCTGGCTCATGTTTAGCTGGCTGTAAACTAACACCTTCAGGTCCTTTTCATCTCTGCAGCTTTCCAGTCACTGTGTCCCAAGTCTGTAACAAATATATGTGATTATTGTGACTGAAGTGTGGGATCTGGCACTTGGTCTTTTTAAAGCTCACACAATTGACCTCAGCCCATAAACCCAACTTATCTAGATCTCTCTGTAAGTCCTTTCTACCCTCAAGCAGATCAAAACATCCTCTCAATCGATGTGATCTGCAGACTTTTTGAGGGTGCATGCAATTTCCTCATCTGGATTATCAATAAAGATATTAAAAAGGATCAGTCCCAATACTGTCCCTTGAGGAGCATCACTAGTGACCAGCTGCCACGTGATTGCACTGAAGATGATCTGCTCCATGACCTTCCCTGATACTCAGTTCAGGCTAACAGGACTGTAGTTTCCCAGATCCTCCTTCAGACCTTTCTTGTAGATAGGCATCACATTAGAAAGTCTCCAGTTATCTGGGTCCTCCCAAGTTGACCAGAACTGTTGATAAACAATGGCGATCACTCCAGACAGCTTCCTCAGTATCCTCAGGTAGAACTCACCTGTTTGCATGGACTTGAAAGGTGGGCCCGGGTGAACCTAATGAGGTTCAACATGGCAAAGTGCAAAGTTTTGCACTTGAGCCAGAAGAACCCCAGGCATCTGTACAGACTGGGAGGAGTAGTCCTTGAGAGCAGCTAAGCAGAGAAGGACCTGGGGGTCCTGATGAATGAGAAACTTAACATGAGCCAGCAGTGTACTCTTGCAGCTCGGAAAGCAAATGGTATCCTGGGCTCCATCAGGAGAGGGGTGGCCAGCAGGGACAGGGAGGTGACTGTCCCTCTCTACTCTGCTCTTGTGAGGCCCCATCTAGAGTACTGTGTCCAGGTATGGAGCCCCCAGCACAAGAAAGACAGAGAGCTGTTGGAGAGGGTCCAGAGGAGAGCCATGAAGATGCTCAGGGGGCTGGAGCACCTTCCCTATGAAGGCAGACTAAGGGAACTGGGCTTGTTCAGCCTGGAGAAAAGAAGGCTGCGGGGTGACCTAATTGCAGCCTTTCAGTACCTGAAGGGAGCCTATTAAAAGGAGGGCAGTAAACTCTTCGAAAGGGTGGATAACAGAAGGACAAAGGGAAATGATTTTAAGTTGAAGGAAGGAATATTTAGGTTGGATGTTAGGGGGAAGTTCTTTACTATGAGAGTGGTGAGGAGTTGGAGCAGGCTGCCCACAGAGGTTTTGGATTCCCTGTCCCTGGAGGTGCTTAAGGCCAGGTTGGATGGGGCCCTGGGCAACCTGATCTAGTAAATGGGGAGGTTTGCAGCCCTGCTGGGAGATTCTTGATCCTTGAGGTCCCTTCCAACTCAGGCCATTCTGTGATACTGTGATTCTGTGATTCTGTGACTTGAGACAGTCCAGATGGAGTAGCAAATCACTAAATGTTTCCTCTTGAGTTGTGAGTGGTTTATTCTGCTCAACATCCCTTCTACCAGCTCAGGGAACTGTGCTCAAAAATATCTGACCTGACTGTTAAGGAAAAACATAAAGAAGGCTTTGAGAATTTCAGCCTTTTCCTCATCCTTAGTGATTACATTCCCTGCCATGACCAATAAATGTAGGAGATTCTCCTTGACCCTTATCCTTCTTTTAGTTATAAAAATTATAAAAATTATAAAAATTTAGTTATAAAAACATTATAAAAATGTTTTACTATCCTTAACAGTGGTGGATAGAGTAAGTTCTTTTTGCCTTTTTTCCTTTGTAATTTTCCCATTGCATTTCCACAGGCTACAGTTGTGGCCTAGGGCCTGCTTCTGTAGGGACTTTGAATGGCTTCACACTCCTTCAAGCCCCATCCACCTGATCCAATATGGGCTCCTCCATAAGTTACAGGAGAACAACATTATTTCTGGAGCAACACGTACCCTCCTTTCTCAGTGACTTTGACATCTGCTGGGCTTAACATTTTCTCACTTCTCTCTCCCAAATTATTTGTGCAGCTTTTTTTTTTTTTTTTTTTTTTTTTCCCCTTTATTAAATCTTCTCTTTTAGAGAAGAAACCACTATTACTCAGTATCAGCTTTCACCAGCGCTCACATAGACCATCCTGGAAGCACCTTCCTTCTTTCCTCCTCTTCCCCTCAGCTACCAAAACCTTACAACATAAAATGAATACAGTTTGAAAGATCCACTTATTTCCTCTTGTGTTCCCATCATTTTTCTTCCCTCTTCACCACAATTATCTAGGATTTTGAGAAATGCCTTATGTAAGGCTGCAGATTTGAGAATGAGGAGTTCAGAAAAGCTGTAACCGTGAAAATAAAAATGAAGAGCAGATGTAACTTTAGATTGGCGTTGAGAATTGTCTTAAAAGAAGCGTGATAAGGTCAAACTAATAAACTTGGGAGTTTCTCAACGGGCAAACCAACTCCTGGAGATTTAACAGTTATCATAAAACAGGGCAAGTACCCCACTAGAGAACAACTAAAATCATAATTACAAACATTCTTTAATTTAAATTAGTGAAAATTATGGAATAAATATTTTACCTTAGACCCAAAAAAAGTATCAAGGAGAGAATTAGGACTAAAATTTTTAATTGAATGTAGAGTTACTCATTACCATAAGATTCAGTGGCAATGAAAGACATGCATCTGGTCATAGCTAATATATTTTGGCATCTTTGTAAGGACTGTATATACATCAAGGTTCTACTTACAATACATCTATAGAAATTGAAGTCTGAAATCTTATTTGGTACCTCATGGGTTTGCTTACTTGTCTATATGAGTTTCTGACTCTTGTTTTCTAGACTTGTCAGCTACATATTTGGCTGATACCACTTCTTCTCATAAGCTGCCATTCAATCAGACAATAATGATTTACTGCTCGTGTCCAAATACGTATTGCATTGTCCAAGTTAGTGGATCAGGCTCTATTTGGTCTTATGTATCTTAATCACAGAATTGTAGAATATCCCAGCTGGAAGAATCCACAAGGATCATCCCTTGGCACAACATGGGAACACATGAAAATGAACTGTATATCTGAGAGCATGGTCCAAATGCTTCTTGGCAAGCTTGATGCCATGACCGCAGTCCTAGATAGCATGGTCAAGTGCCTGACCACCATCTGGTGGAGAATTTTTTTTTCTAATACCTAGTCTGAGTCTCCCTGATGTGCTGTTATCTTGAGTTCTGTTGCTATCACCAGAGAGCAGAGATCATCATCTGCCCCCCTTCTCCCCTCAGAAGGAAGCAGTAGACCACCATGAGTCCTCCCCTCAGCCTCCTGTTCTCTGGGCTGAAAAATCTAAGAGATATCAGCTACTACTCATACATCTTGTACTCTACACTATTCACTATTTTTGTAGCTCTTTTTTGGACATTCTGTAATAGTTTTATATCTTTCTTATATTGCTTTAGTTAAAACCACACAACATTCAAAGTGCAGTTGCACCATGCAGAGTAGAATGGAACAATTCCTTCTCTCACCTGGCTAGCAGTGGTAAGCATGATGCACCTCTGGGTATAGTTGGCCCTTTGTGTGTGCAGAGGCACACTTCTGACTCATATTCAACTTGCTGTTAGCCAGAAACTCCAGATCTCTTTTTGCAGGGCTGCTCTTCAGCCTCTCATTCCTCAGTTTGTATATATGCAGCTAGGGTTGCACAATCCCAGGTGCAAAAATCTGGCACAACTTCCTGTTGAACTTCTTGTTGTTGGTGACAGCCCAGTCTGCTAGTTTGTCAAGATCTCGCTGCAAAGGTCTCTCTGCACTTAAGATCATCATCAGCTTCTCCTATTTTTTATCATTTGCAAACTCACTTGATATTTAGTCAAATAGATACATTTTCAGAATGTCTTTTGCAAAATTGGTGCTTAGAAGGTACAAGAGAAACTGAATGAAGAAGTTATGTATATTTGCATCGACACTTCCTAGTACCCCTCACACTAAATCTACCTTGTGTCATAAAACATCTCGGTTTATCATGATTTCTTATTCGCATCCAGAGACACTTATGATCTAAAATCTTGCCTACATGCAGTCATTTACAGCACAACTATGAATTAAATTCACCTCCATCAGAATTCCTGTTTTAAAAGAAAGGTTATCCAAACAATACATGGGACATAGAGGGACTCTTTCCTCACATGGTCTATTAAAAATCTCACCTATTTTTGCTTAAAGACAACATTAATAACCAGTACTGTTGTCTGAATCAAGACTCCATTCTTGCTAAAAAAATTAATAATAATAATAATAATAATAATAATATTTTCATAAATAAATATTATACATCTCTGAAAACCTAACAATACGTAACACCAACAATTTTCCTTCCAACTGTTTTTCCAACACTGTGTCTCTCCACAGTGATAAGTTTGGTATGTTACTATTATAACAGGATGAACAAGGTAGTTTGATTCATACAAGTACAAGGAGGCTTGTTAATTGAGACCTACAAGGTGTTTTTTGGTGGTGGTGGTGGTGCTGGTGGTTTTTGTTTGTTTGTTTGTTTGTTTGTTTGTTTGTTTTTTGGGGGGGTGGGGGGGAAGGCAGGAACTGGGGCATAGTTTGCTCCTGTATTCTCTCACAGAGTTTTGCATTTCACTTAATCCTCACCCCTGAATTTTCTGGTTCATTTCAAACCTTGATGTAGTTTGGGGAAATTTGTTAAAAACCAGTATAAAACAAGATGAGAGATGAGAGGCTTCGAGAATAGGAAACCTAAATTTTAGTTCTAAATAACCAGGATTATTGAATACCACACATTAAAGATCTTTGGGATAATATTAACATGGCCATGACACGTTAGACCAAAGATCCATCTGTCCTAGGAACCACTCTGACAGTAAGTACTCTGATGGGACTACAGGAACTGTATCTGTACATAATAATACCTTCTGCTTATCTTCCATATTTCAGCAACTTGCTGATCAAAGTATCTCTGAGTCAGAGGTGGTATTTTTAATTTTATAAATTTGAGATTGTGAGTTTGTTCTTATTGCCATCATTCCGTGCAAAGTAAAAATAAAATGCTGTACTTCTGATCAAGCTGCAGTGTACACCCATTTTCCACTGATGCAAATGACAACATCAGATGTAAGGAAATGGCAAAAGAGGCACTCAGCCTGAATATGCTGCTCTGTTCTCCATTTGATTACACTTTTGATAAACATGTCTTGTAGGCAATTTGTGTTAAAGAAATTTTCAAAAGGGGAGGGATTGCATAGCAGAGAGATTGAATTATTATTATTATTTCTATTTTTTACCTTTCAGTGTAAAGTGCAGTGTAAGGTCTTTGCAAAGCTCTAGCAAGAATTTTCTGCATGCAAGAAAGAGACAATATTTGTAATGCTTCTGTTTATCTGTGTATCTCCCAATAGACCTGTTTGTAAGTCTGCTTCTGTGCACACAGCTTTGTGCGTATCAGTTCGTTTTTCTTCCTGCTGCTACTCTCTCCCTCTTTTGTTATGTATGTGCTGTCTCCTTCCCAAATCCCTTATGCTTATTTTCCAGACGCATTTATTTATGTTCCCTCGTTAATTGAAAATCTCATATTTGAAGTTATTATTCTGATTGATGTCTGTCATTTTGATCAAGCAGTTGCTCACAGATGCTTTGTTAGAACAATTTTCTTGTTAGTTTATCACCATACATCTCCCTTCTGACCTTCTGTGATGTTTGATAAAAAGCCATTAAATATCTTCCACAAAAAGAGAAACAATTGGCTATCCTCTCAAGTGCATGTGGATGTAGCTACAACTGCATAAACCTGTATATTTAGCTATGTGAGCAGGCTCCATCCTAGACTATAATGGAGATTTCTTCCTAGACATTGGAACAAGGAAAAGTACATGCTGAGGTACAGTAATGTGTTCTTCTTCCTTCTATTTACATTCTTTGTACACATAAGATGTCAGAAACAGGCCATATATTCTACCAGATTTTTGCTTAGTAGCTTGCAGTCTAACTCCTCAGTCCATACACAAACACAAACGCACACACACCCACACACACACACACACACACAAACCCACTCTGAGAAAAAAGTTAATAAAAATAACCCAAAATAAAATCAGTACTTAGGATCATGCCTACAAAGACCTCAGATTCTCGTATTAAAACTCCTATTTTCAAAGCTCCTTCTGTGCATACTCTTGAATATTTCTGACAAGGAGGTTCCCCTGGTATCTAAAGTTCTGTTCTGAGCATGCCAAGAACTCCAGTCATGACAGACTGAGATATCTATTTTATGCCTAAATCCTCCCGAGATTCACAAAACATTTATGTCTCTACCTGTCTTGTGTGGACTTGCTCCCTAAGTTATACACTGCTATGTATTAAGTATTTATTGGAGCAGGGACCAGAACCCATGTGTTCTTCTCCCATATGGCTGCCCAACCCAACAGACAAAGAAATCTTGCTTATTCATTCTTTCTGTCGGGCTTGATGAATATTTCATTTTATCTTGCAAAATGAAATAACTTCAAGAAAGAGACTGAGAATACATACCAAGAAAACTAAGTAATACAGTCATTAGAATGATCTCCTGGGAAAGAAGACATGCGAATTCAAGCCTCTGAGGTAGAGAAGAGATAGAAGCACCTTCCTCCTCCATTTTCATTTTGCTGAAAACAGCTATTCCCACAGTATATTACATGTAGGTCAGTCTCATGGGTATGTTTCAAGAGCACTCTGAGACCCTTTCAAGAGTTTTTGGGCTGAGAATTTCATAACTTCCCTTAAAGCCACAAAGTTTGTTTATACGGTAAAAGCAGCTTATGTTATAATTTATATTCTAATAGCAGTATTTTGTCTAAAATCTCTTTTAAATAAAACAGTTATGTCACAGAGGGGTAACTGGAATCAAAGCAATTCATTGTTATATTGAAAGCTCTGTCTTCTGAAACTGTTCTGAGTGAATCCTTTTCATTTTAAAACAATCCATAGCCTAAAGTTTAGGGTATGTTTTTAATGAGATTGCTGTAAATCTCTGCAGCGGGATGGAAGAAAATTTGAGACATTCTGTTTAATTCTTTAATCTAAGTGCAACAACCTAGACTATTCATGAAAACAAACAGGTGCTGTGCAATTTTTGTTTTTATTTTATGCACCTTTCACTTTAGGAGAAAAATAAAGGGTTTAGGAAATCCAGAGTAGAAAACAGAAATAACCTGTAGTCACAAAGTAAATTCTTTTACTTTCCCCAAATATCTGTTCCATCATTTCTCTATTTCAAATGACCACCTTTCTCAGAAATATGTCTGTTATCTTCTTGAAAATAAAAGTCCATGAGGATGTAATCAGTCTCACTTCTCCATATCGTGGTTGGCATATATTTCCCTATACAATGGCTGAAAAATAATTTCTAATATTTTTATGGATTTATGTCTTGTACGTGTTATATGCTATACACTTTCACATACAGTTGTAATGCTACTTTTCATCCTGCTATCTCTTCCATTCTGCACATTTCACTCATATTAACTATCTTTGTAGAAATTCATATTTCTAGTATAAACCATTTTTGCTCGGTTCTAGCCACAAATTCTAGACTTGAACATGGTTCTATCACACTTTCAACACATCTTGTGAGAAAACCGTCTTCCTGTGTCACCATAATTAAACTTTCATTTACTCTTTCAAGCTGCTCTTTGACAACAATGTATAATTTGCCACTTTTCAATTAGATTCTTTTGTCCATTCAAAAACTCACAAATATTTACTGTTCTATTTCTGTTATACATCTTTCATTTCCATCTGACTACCCCTTCCCAGAAGGAAAATATTTCTCATTCAGGTTTGGAATTTGATCCAGTATCCAGTAAATACAATTTCCTTCCCTCATTTAGCGAATATTAATACTGAAGGAGCACAGTGATACATAGACCACCCCAGGCATACAGAGCAGGGACAACCAAGGAATTGTATTAAAACTAGTGCCACCAAAAAAAAAAAAAGGGCATAGACTCTTAGTAATTGGGGACTTCTTGCTGGAGACATTGAGACCCCCATTACACACCCAGATAATCTCTCCAGAGATGTTTGCTGTCTTCTGGGTGCATGTGGTAAAGATGTTAAAAGGCCCTACTGCATCTGATAAAACAAGAAGACTACTACCTTCTTGCTGTCATTCAAGTAGCGTCACAGGAGGCTGCAATGAGGAAATGATAGAACATTAAAAAGGATTTTGTATCCCTTGGAAAAACACTGAAAGGACTGGGAGAACAAGTAGTGCTCTCCTCTGTCCTCCTGTCTGATGGCTGGGACTCAGAAAGAAGGATCAGAATAGGTCAGATAAATTACTGGCTGAGAGGATGGTGTCGAGATCAACATTTTGCATACTATGATCTTGTACCTGCCTTTGAGAGACCGGTAAGTAGGTGTCAGATGGAATGTAATTGAGCAGTTAGGGCAAAAGTGTTCTGGGGAGTAAGCTGGCTGGATTGAATACCAGAGCTTTAAAATAAACAGGATATCTGAAGGGGATGTAGTCCCTTGTGACAGAGTAGGGCCAGGGAATTTTGTCATTCTAGGAAGCTGTAAGGGAAAAACTTCATGATTGCCCCATAGGATTTAGTGAGGACTTCTCGGAGAAGATAACATTGCCAATAACTTAGTGGAAATCTTCTTGCATTCCTCTAGGGATACCTGCATCCTCTGCTTGCCTCAAGTGCCTGTACACAAGTGCATACAGCATAGGAAATATCAAGAGGAACAAACGATGTGTGCAAAAAAGAACCACAATATTATTGTAATCACAGAGACATGGCAGGATAGCTCACATGACTGGATTGCTGTCATGGATGGCTATGTCCTCTTTAGGAAAGATAGGCTGGTGAGGCGAGGTGGTTTCTCCTTATGTAAGAGAGCACTCAGAAAGCATTGAGGTCCACCGGAGGATGAATGTTGAAGTGGAGAACTTGTGGGTATGACATAAGGTGTGGGCTAATTCAGGTGACACATTTATGAGTGTATATTATAGGTCACCTGATCAGGAGGAGGAAGTTGATGATGCTTACTACTGACATCTGGAAGTTGCCTTGCAATCCCTGGTACTGCTTCTTACGGGGGATTTAAATAATTCTGATATTTGCTGGATAAGCAACACGGCCAGGCACACAGGGTCCAGGCATTTCCTGCAATGAGTTGATTATAAATTCCTGATGCTGGTGGTGGAGGAGCTGATGAGGAGGAGTGTGCCACTTGACCTTGTTCTTGATAACAGGTAAGGCTGGTCAGGGATGTGAAGATTGGAGGCAACTTATGTTGCCGTGCACCTGGCAACCCATGTTCTTTTAGCTCTGCGCCTGTGCTGGACTATCAGGTAAAACCTACCCGGGCCAAAGAACTGCACGTGAATACCAATATGGTGAGCAGAAAAATGGTGTTTATTGCGCTGTGCAATTTACCTATATACTTATCCTACTTCGTCTACACCCCTTATGCATATATTAACCCTTCGACACCGAGCAAGGGGAGAGTCCTACCACGTCACATCCAGAATCCTTGCTGTTGCCTACTACAACAAACTTAGGATGGAGCAATCATGAGATGGTGGAATTCAGGATCTTGTGTGGAAGAAGCAAAAGAAGTAGAAATGCTACCCTGGACTTCAGGAGAGATGACTTTGACCTCGAAGGTACCTCACGGGCTAGATCTTCAGATGGTAAGGGGGCTCAAGACAGCTGGTTGACAGTCAAGGACCACTTCATCTAAGCTCAAATTGGGTGCATGCCTGAGATTAAGAAATCAGGGAAAGGTGGCAGGAAACCTGCATGGATGAGCAAGGAACTCATGGATAAGCTAAAACGAAAGAAGGTTAACAAAATGTGGAAAAGGAGCCTGTCCACCTGGGAAGAATATAGGAATGTTTTCAGGGTCAGTAGGGATGCATCGAGGAAAGATAAGGCCCCCTTGGAATTAAAACTTGCAAATGAAGTAAAGAATAACGAGAAAAAAAACATTTCTTTGTTTATTTGTTAGTTTGTTTTAAGTACATCAACAGTAAAAAGGAAGACTGGGGAAAATGTGGGTCCCCTATTAGATGAGGTGTGTAGCAGAGGACACTGTGAAGGCAGAGATTCTGAATGCTTTCTTTGATTCAGCCTTTAATGCTAAGACTAGCGGTCAAGAGTCCCAGACCCTGGAGATGTAAGGGAGGTAAGGAAGACAATCTGGGGAAAGTCTCCCCAGGAAACAGTGAAAGATTTGGTATAGACAAAATCAATGCACACAAATCCATGGGCCTTTATGGGAGAAAACTTCGTGTTCTGAGAGAACAGGCAGAGGTGACTGCTGAAATGCTCTCTATCATCTCTGTAAGGTCTTGGCAAACGAGAAAAGTGTCTGAAGACTGGAGGACAGGCAGTGTCACTCCAGTCTTCACAAAGGGGAAGGAGGAGGATCCAGAAAACTACAGGCCAGTCTACCTCACCTTCATTTGTGGAAAGGTGATGGAAAAACTTGTTCTGGAGAGCCTCCCCAGGCAATTAGAATCAAAGACTCTTATCAGGAGCAGTCAACATGAATTCACCAAGGGGCAATCATGCTTGACCAACCTGGTTACTTTCTATGTTGTCATCACTGGTTGGATAGGTGCAGGGAGAGCAGTAGATGTTGTGTACCTTGACTTCAGCAAGGCATTTGACATCATATCCCATGACATCCTTGTTATGAAACTTAGAAAGTGTGGGATAGACAAATGGATGGTGAGGTGGACTGAGAACTGGCTGAGTGACGGAGCTCAGAGAGTTTTCATCAGTGGCACAGAGTCTGGTTGGAGGCCTGTGACTAGCAGTTTTCCCCAGGGGTCTGTGATGGGTCCAGCCTCGTTCAAGGTCTTCATCAATGACCTGGATGAAAGGATCAAGTCCACCCTCAGCTACTTTGCTGATGATACAAAGCTGGGAAATGGAACTGACACGCTGGAAGACTGTGCTATCATTCAACAAGACCTTTTGGGGTCTTTTTGAGTTGTGCAGGGAAGAACCTGTCGAGGTTTAAGAGGAGCAAATATAGAGTCTTGCACCTGGGGAGAAATAAAAACATGCATCAGTACAGGTTGGAAAGGAGAGGAGCTCTGTAGAGAAGCATCCAGGTGCTCTGGTGGATGTTTGACAGGAGCCATCTGTGTGCTCTCATAATCAAGAAGGCCAGTGATATCCTGGTGTCCATTAAAAAGTGAGTATCTAGCAGTTCAGGGGAGATAATCCTCCTCCTCTACTTTCCCCTGGTGAAGCCACATTGGAATGCTGTGTCCAGTTCTGTGTTCTCCAGTTCAAAAGAAGACAGGATTCTCCTAGAAGGAGTCCAGCCACAAGGATGGTTAAGGGATCATCTCCTTTTTGAGGAAAGGCTGAGTAACTTGAATCTGCTTAGCCTGGGGAAAAGAAGATTGAGGGGGTATCTGATTAATATCTATAAATATCTAATGGGAGGTGGCTGACTTCCATGTCAGATACCATTTTGTCAGACTACTCCTCTTCTGCCATCTGCCTCACAGCAACAAAATATAATGGAATATTGGCTGGAAGGTTCACCTTTTACTGGCACACCATCAGTATCTGCCTCTGACACTGCAGAACAACATAATAAAAACAGAGGCATTACTTTCAGAGACACACTCTTATGTCAACATTCATTCTCTGGGTTTCATTCAAAAAATCTTGGCTTTTAAGCTTGTGCTGATTCATATTGATCTATCTTGAGTCATGTTTTGCTTTTAGATTTTTTTTTTATATTATTATTATTTTTTTCTGTTACAAAGCAAATAAAAATAATGAGACAGACCTTATTCAGCCAATAATGGTTGTGTCACTTAAGGCACTACTTCTTATATTTTTCTAATCCCTTAAATTTCAGATTAAGGCATATTTCAAGATGATGTAGAGCCCCAGGCCTTCTTGTACAGGAATAGATATTAGCATTGCATTCCAGAATGAACTCTCTCATTTCATAAAATGTACTTTCACAGATACTTGTTCCTATAAGATATTAAAAGTATGTAAAGGTCTCTGACTCTTGAGAATATCTTTGATTATAGTAGCCTCAATATCAGATGTTCATTTAGTGTTCTCAGTGTAAAAAAAAAAAAAATAATAATAATAATAATAAAAAAGTTTTTGATTAAAAAAAAAAAAAAAACTTGTAACATTATTTTTTATGTAGCTGGGGTTTACCCCTTGTTTGAGCAGGATGTGCAATATACTATCCTTCAGTTTAGAAAATAAAAGAATCTAACAGTGTCACATTCAGTGACAGACAGACAATTCTACCTGGAAAATAAATAAACAAATAAATATTTTTTTTCAAACAATCTTTTACTGACAATTGTGACATGATTTATCATCTCCAAATTACAGCTAAATGAAAAGTAAATAATGTACTGTACACAGATTAGTATAGAAATAAATATGTATTGATAATATTTGCAATTTTTTTAACTGAAAACCAGTCTTTTTGAATGATTAACTCCACATCTCCTTCTTCTTTCTTTTTACTAATTTTCATGGTAGCTTCCAAGTAAGCTTTTAAGCCAGTCAAGGAAAAGTATGTTATTTCCATCCCCCTTTTAAATACTCTATAAAGAACTCTATCGCTCATAATAGCTTTGTTTACTGCATAGTACAGCATGTTCTAATTATCACCTCTGCCTCACTAACCATACGGTTTATATTCTCACACTCATCAGTTATTTTTATGCCCCCTGCAGAAATAAAGAGAACATTAATAAGAATAATTTTTTCAGGATAACATTTTGGGTGAAATTACAAGAAGTAATTCACTAAAGCACTGAAATTCAGTTGTTGTTGTTGTTGTTGTTGTTGTTGTTGTTTTTTGTTTGTTTTTTTAAGCAGCTTTCCGGATGTCAGACTTTTCCTTTCTTCCTTCCTTTCTTCCTTTCTTCCTTTCTTCCTTTCTTCCTTTCTTCCTTTCTTCCTTTCTTCCTTCCTTCCTTTCTTCCTTCCTTCCTTTCTTCCTTTCTTCCTTTCTTCCTTTCTTCCTTTCTTCCTTTCTTTTCCTCCCTCCCTCCTTTCCTTCCCTCCACCCCTCCCCTGTTCCCTCCACCCCTCCTTCCTTCCCTCTATCCTTTCTTGCTCTCTTTTTCTCCCTTTCTCCCTTCCTCCCTCTCTCCCCCCTTTTCTTCCTCCCTTCCTCCCTTCCTTCCCTCCTTCTTTCCTTTCTCTTCTTTCCTTCCTGCTTCCTTCCTTTCCCTTCCTTTCTCCCTTCTTTCTTTCCTCGCTTCCTTTCTATTTTTTTTTCTTTCCATTTTAATTAGAATCAAAGAATCATAGAATATCCTATGATATATCTCAGAGAGTTCTCCAAGTGCTTCTTGAGCTCACATCTTGCTGCCATAAGCTCTTCCTTGGAGAACATATTCCAGTACCCAACCATTCTTTCAATGAAGAACTTTTTCTTAACAACCACCCTGAACCTCTCCTGACACGCCTTGATGCCTTACCCTCAGTTCCTATCACTGGTCACCAGATAGACAAGATCATCAACATTCCCATTCTAGTGGTGGGTATTCTTCACCTTTATTAGAGAACATTGGTGCAGGTATTACATTTGTCAATGTTTAGATATAGAAAGCTTCCTAGAGCAAAAATGTTTAGAAATCGAGCTCCAAAGGTCGTTGCAGGTGCAGGTAAATACTGATGACTAATTGGAAAATGAATATTATTTTAACTTTTATGTTGGCACCCATACACACATTGTATTTCACTTCGCTTAACATTAAAGAAGGAATATTTATTATTGTTGTTATTACTATTTATGTTAGAAAAAGAGCAAATAAATTGTCAGTGTAAGACATCTATCTCTCTTTACTTATGCATATATAGTATATACATTCATAATGCACCAGAGAAGAGCAAAGTGATTGGTTTACATGAGCCCCGTGACTAAGTGCTGCTGCAGGCAGGTCTTGTTTGTCAGCATGTGTGACTGGCCATGGCCGTGTCCTGTCTGCCTGCCTACGTCTGTCTGTCTGGAGTACTGCTCAATTTTGTTACTGATTGAATCTGCAGAGGCAAAGTTGGCAGTTGTGTCCTCCAGAATGGATAGAGAAACCCAGGTCCCAGGAAGTGAGTGGCCTGGGCTCCATCAGCCAGAAAGACACTGCGCTGGACTGGAGCAGCTGGAGGAAGAAAAGACCTACCGCACTTGGCTTGTGGCAAGAGTTAACTCAGTGTCTTCTATCAATTGGGTTTGTTAATGTGTCTGTTTGTTACTTTTGAATAAGAAAGATAACAAGGTTCAGGAAAAAATTAGTGGAGGAAAACTGGACAAGACTGATTGCTGTTCCATAAGAAACAAATCTGTATGTAAGGGTATCCAACAAATCTGTATGTAAGGGTATCCATGTAGAAAACTAAAACTATTTTATTTTCAGACTGACCTGGTTAGATGTGTTGCAGTCTAACTGTAAAGGCTCTTTAGATATGTTATCTAAAGATGATATCCACACTAGCAAGCCTTGTATTTAAGAAAATGTGAGGTAGCTCAAGAAACAGAGTAATTTTTTATCTGTGTAACTTCTCTTTAGAGAAGCGAGGATCTGATTTTGGGAGAATTGCAAATTATTTTCCATATGGGAAAAAAAATCAGATAAGCATGTTTGATCATATATTGATTTCATTGTTTAGCCCCATATTTTGGATGCATAAAATAAGGTTGAGTCAATTACCTCACTTACAAACAAACAAACAAACAAAATAATAAAGAATAGAGTCACATTTTCTCCTTTAAATTAATTAATTGATTGATTAACGAATTAATTTACAAACTGCTTGAGTCATAAACGCTCTTGTGGATTGAGACTGCTGAGGACAAAAAGTTAATAATTACAATTATAATACACATATATTATCTATTAGTTTCTAATAAAGAATTTACAACCACAATCTTAGTACCAGAAATTTGATTCCTCAACCGTGATGCATAATCTCATAAAACAGTTCCAATTTTTATACTTGTTTCTCTCACTCTCTACTATCTGTTCTGTTCCTCCACTGATTTCCATGGGACAATAATAGGAGTAAATCAATGCGTAGGGACACAATGATGAAAAACAAACAAAGAAACAAAAAAAAAAAACAACCAAACATTCAGAAAGCAACCTTCCATATTAGCAGCATCTTTCAACACCTCTGAAAACTGACTGACCATCAACAACAAAATGAATTGGGCTTGCAGTAAGAGCATCACTAGATATTTCTTATTCTATTTCAACAAAAAAGAATAGCATTACATCATTGAAGTTTACACTTAAAATTTTCTTGTTGACTTGAGAAAAATTAATGAAATAGCTGACAAAAAATTCTCCAAAGCTAAAACTGAAACCATAGTGACATGTGAATATGAGCGAATAAACACTGCTGTATTTAAAGAGAATATACAGACAGAACATTCATTTAGTTTATAAAAATCTACTGGAAAACCTTCTAATCACTTTGTCAATATGCAAAACCAGTCATATATAAATTGTTTTATTTTCTTCTGGAGAGAAAAAAATCAGTTGCTATGTACTATTTTCTTCCTAACTAGCTGTCAGCTGTTACTGTCAGCAGAGATTAAACATAAGCATGAGTTGTGATTCATCAACAACAGATAGAATCATCACAGACGTAAAGTATTCTTTGTTCCAAGGTCAGATCTCATATGAAGATAGGACAACTTTATGTGCCAATCCTCGTCTTTGGTTTATTTATGGTAATTCATTGACTGCAATATTATTACAAAACAAGGATGAAATTTATGTGCAATTGGAGAAATGTATTCAGAAGGAAGGGGAAGAATAAAGTGCATGTATATATGTACATGTAGGTGTGTGTATGTATGAATAACATAATATGCTGGATCCATGGCTATGAATATGCATTCTGTTGCTTCTAGTAAGATTTTGTATCTATATACAACCTGATGTATCTAGAGATCTCAGAACAGCCTAAGAGTTATAGAAGTCATCCCCATAGGCATAGTTTTGGCATGTTTCTTAACCAGTAAATTTCTCAAGAAGTGTCACTTGCCAACTCTGGACATTTTTAATACCTACTTAATAATAACAATTATAGATGAATGAAATGAAATATAAAGAGATTAAGTGATTTCTTGGACTATGCACAGCAAGAAAATAACTAAGTGAGGAATATGCCCCAGGATTCTGTGTTCCTAATCCTATGTCTCAGCTAGCAAGTTAATAATTCCAGAGAAGCAGAGAATAGGATTTAATCTTTATGTCTCAAGATCTCATCTATGCATCACAAGCTTTAACAAAGGCTAACTGAAATAGCAAGATTTATTTTATCATTATTAATATGTTTAGATTTTTCTCTACATATACTTAAGTATTTCATGTTCTACTTGCATAAATGGAAAGAAGGGGAAGGTTATAAAGAGACAGAGGTAAAGAAAAATAACAACACTGTTCATTAATGTATATGAGAAAAAGACGTTTGGAACCTGCGAGACTTTGTGAAAACTAAATTAAAATAACCAACAAGCAGTTCCTATTAATTCAGATGTTTAGGGTTTGGGTGTGTGTTTTTTGTTTTTTTGTTTGCTTGCTTGTTTGTTTTTTGTTTGTTCTGTTTTTTTGGGTTTTTTTTGTTGTTTGTTTTTCTTTTAAGCCTAAACTAATGGCCTGTTAATTTCCAATTCAGACATATTGACACTTCTTTTTGTAACTTTATCTATCAATAAAAGCTTTTCCAGACAAATAATTGGAGAATTATTGCTTTTCAATTGAATTTTCATATTTTCATGATTCGTGGAATTTTAGAACTAGAAATAAACTGTGTAAGAGAATTTTCTTCAGTTAGTCTTATAGAAACTCTGCCTGATCCTCCAGCTCACCTATAAACTGGCACAAAGCATGTCAACTGAGTAAATTAAATATAATTGTCTTTCATATTTTTTTTTAATATCTTGAAAAGATAAATTAAGACAAATAAATTTAAAGAAGAAGACGAAGAATAAGAAAGAAAGAAAAAGACGATTTTATTCCAGTGATAGTTACAGACATTGTTATGTGTAGAATAATCAATGACTTTGACTATTCATACATAAGGCATACAGAAGGCAGTGAAAAAGCAAGATGTAGGCAACGAGGAAAACAATATTTTTCTTTTGTTTTTGTTGTAGTAGGCGACAGCGAGGATTCGGGATGTGACGTGGCAGGACCCCCTCTCTTAATGACGAAGGATTAATATATGCATAAAGGGGGCGTAGACGAAGGGGCATAGGTATATAGGTAAATCGCACGACGCAATAAACGCCATTTTTCTGCTTGCCAAATTGGTATGCACGTGCAGTTCTTTGGCCCGGGTGGGCTTCACCCGATATTCAGCACAGGAGCAGAGCTAAAAGAACATGGGTTGCCAGGTGCACGGCAACAGTTTTCTCTTCCAAAGAAAACTCATCAGGTAGTTAGATACAAAAGTGTACAACAATAAAGATCATTTTATGTACAATTCGTATCAAGAAAAAAAAAAAAATAAAAGGGCTATATCTTCAGAGAATAGTAAGTTCACCGAATAATTTGACAATCTCTAATCAAAAGCCAGGATGAAAGATATACATTACAGTACTTTATTTATTTGTTTATTTCCAAAAAGCCACTAAAGTCAGAAAAATGCTGGCAGAGAAGGATAAAGGGCACAAAATAGCTGAAATTTGATGATGAGATGTTGGATTGAGACAGCATATTGCTTTCAGGGATCTCAAACCCCTTACCAGGCTTCAATTCACAAGGCTGTTGAAGAAGGTAAGTATAACTGTTGGTCTTTTGAGGGTAATCAAAGTCATAAGCAGAGCATCTGCAACTCACTTGAAGTTGTGTAGGAAGTTTTATCAAAGTGAAACAGAGAATCCACAGCTTGGTGTCTTCAGTACTTTCACAGTTATTACAAATGGAGTAATAGGTCAGAATTTTTTTTTTTTTTTATTGTTGTTTTTTTTTCTTTAACAAACTTATGAATGATATGAATAAATGAATGAATAAATAGTGCATTTAAAATGCTATGCCTCCATTCTATTACTTGTACGTATCTACTTCTTAACTGTCAGCTACCTCAGGGCATTTCCACTTGAATAGGAGAGTGAAAAGTACAGTAACTCTTGACAATCATTCTAGTTTCCTCTCCAAGCAAAAAGCACAAGGAAGGAATTCACTCCCACCCCTAAGTCAATCTACTAACCAAATGGGATTAATAGGTATAACAATTCATCCATAATAATTCATTAAAGCCATTTTGAAATCAGCAATATTCTACATGCTGTTGTTCACTCATGAGCTTTCAGTAGGCTTATGAACATGGCTGCCTGCAGAACAATTTTCATTCTTCAAAGTTAACGTTACTCTTCTTCTGTAAGTCATTTGACTCTGATAGTGACCAAAAGACATATATCAGATCTTCAGCAATATCACATTGAGAGTTCCCATGGCACTTCAGTCACTTAGGCATGATCTATGCTTTGAATAGTTAAAGATAATGACTTCAGGAATAATCTTTCATAGGTTTTATATTAAATGAGACTAAAGTGCAAGTAGGGTATTAAACCACCTTGTTATTTGCGGAGTGCTTAGTGTAACCTTAAATATGGAGATGATGAAATTTCATGACCTTTATTTTCAATTCTTCCTTTTTTTTTCTTTTTCTTTTTTTTTTTTTTTTTCTTTTTTTCCCCCCTCTTATGTGTAAAGTCTGGCATGTATGCATATTTCATCTATGCAGGTACACAAGCACCCATTTCAGGGTATATGTTCATATATTACACAAGCTGTACATTGTGTAGCATGAGTACCTCTGTCCTTGAAATGCTTCATAGAGAATATTGTAGTCTATATACTCACCAGAGTCCATTTTCTTAACTTCATTTGATATCTGCTTCATACTACAGAGATCTGAGATTAGCTCTCAGACAAGTACACCATTTTTTGGTATGTAAATACAAAGAGAAAACCAACATACGGTTGCCATGGGCCTCTGTGATCACAAGATTGAGCCTTTAATGTTTCAATCAGAAACTGAACTATTCTCTGCTGTTTCTAATAGCAGTGATCTGCACCATTTAACATTGCATTGCATGTAATCTCTGACCGCATTTCAACCATACCAGAACAACTTATTTAAAGAAACAACTTCACTTAAAAATGAATATCTTATTGTTAGTATACATATAGCTATCTATATCTATCTAAATCACATGCATACAAATATATCACATAGGCTGTAAAGACAAACCTGTGATGAGCTGTGAAATGAGGTAGAATTCACATTGCTTATTTCAATTTTCAGAATGAACTTCAAGAAATTTAAAGTCACATTTACAGCTTTTTATCAAACAAACAAACAAAAACTAACTTCATCTTGCTTCCTACACTTTCTTTGATATAAAACTATGAAATGATCTGCATACCCAGCTGATGTAGCTTCAAGAGCAAAGAAACAATGAATCGTGTGGTACTTTGAACAATTTTTGTGTTTGATTCATTATAAATAGAAATTTCTGTGAAACTCTGTGAGTATTTCATATGATAGAAAGATTTCTCGTAAGTGTAAAGGTGATTCAGTCAGAGAAAGCCAATTTACCCTGTGATTTTTCACATGCAGCTCAATAACAAAATGAATATTCCTAGCATAATAGAATATTCAGAACAGTGCCAACACTATCAACCTTTGCTGCTCTGCTGCTCAAATTCTCCCACACCGTATTTACAGTTTCCTCCCTCTGTGTATAGGGAACATCTTCATGAACACCTGCAAAGCCATGTCATCACTTCTTTCAAATTCTTACTTCAATCTACACAGCAGTGACTTTTTAGAAATACATATAGAGTGCTTATGCAGCTGATTGCACGTGCTTGTAAAAAGTGTAGTATCTTTATGTAAGCAACTCATGTCACATAGAATAATCTCACCTGGTACTCCTACACCCTCCTTCTTTGTCATCTTCGCTTTTTGTCTCTCATTTTACACTTAAGTGATAAGCCCCTTTGGGAGAGCTCCATCTGCTAAATTTCAGGTCTGCTGAATGCACAGTGCTGAAGGACCCAGACCTCAAAGCATTCTGTGCAAATAAATAATAATATCAGTATCAGCAAACCCTTCCATATTCTGGCTCCTTAAGGCTGATACTCTTGCCAGTTTAGACTTCAGAAAACTACTAATATGGGCCGACATAACAAATTAATAACAAGAGAAGTTCACCGAAGGGCAATCTGGCCAAAGCGTGCCAAAGATATTAGCATTCAGTTTGCAACCTTGTCTACAGTTTGTGTAAAGTTGATGATTGGAGGTTACACTTTCATTAAAAGTTGACAACATTTTAAATGCTAATCAAAACCACTTGTCCTTTCTACCTCTATTTATCTTGGGGCAGGGGGAGGGGAGAATTAAAGTGGGAAAGGGGGAGGTGAGAGAGAAAAGAGAAACAAACATAAAAGAAAGCTGACTTTGAACTGCAACAAATAGTCTCTCACATCTCTCCCTTCCTCCTTCTGTGCAGGACAGATAAGAGCTATGCAGATTGAGTGTCAGGACCTCAGCGGCAAGGGGAGAAGCTCAGTTTCTAGAGCTAAGAATGCTCTTTGCAAGAAGAGAAGGTGAGTCAGAGAGGCTGTGGAAATGGAAGAGAAAGCAGCAGAATGGGCTTTTTCTTAGCAATATTGCTGTGGGATGTATGTCATTTCCCAGAGAAAAGGACAGTAAATAAAAGGAAAACAAGAAGCCACTAGCAGCAAAATGACCAAAAGTGTGCGTGGGGAGGGGGGAAGTGGAGGGCGAGAAGAAATAGTATGTACTTATGGAATGTAAAATATTGATTGGAACTAATCCTCAAGCAGATCCTTACGGTATTAGCTAACTGGGGAATTGTGCTACATTTCTCTTAAAGTTGCAGTATACTGGGCGGAGGAAGGATGGTGCTCTTGAAGAAAAACAATCAAAATTCTAAGAAAAATATAATTTTAAAAATCTTTAAAACTATGGAACAAACATTGTTGCTGTTTGTTTCTTGATGAGATATATCTCAGCTTCCCTGAAGCAGCTGTGTAAAAGTGAATTACAGCAGGACTGGCAGTTATTTGACCGTTCCAGTTAATGTAGCAGCCACTGTAAAATCAAGCTGTAATCTCACATGTAGCTTCAGAGATAAAAATGAATTTTTGGTTGATACAAATGATAAAAATACATAAAAAATACAGGAGAATAATTTTGTATAGCTATCGCTATAACTCTACATTTGCTTATTTTTCTTTTTAACCAAGTAAAAAGATGTTTCCAAGTTCATCTTCAACAAGGTTTTTAGCTTTTTGTTGGGCTCGTAAATCTCCATTTTGAGAATCTAAACCAGGTGATAAAAGTGTAACTTTAGGTAATATGTAAGAAAAAATAGGCTTAGCATCTTGTGTACTGCTAGTTATGATTGCTTGTTTACATTCCAATAAACTGCCTCGCTGCTTAAGAAAAAAAAAAAAAAAAAAAAGGAAAAAAAACCCACAAAGTAATTAAAAAAATATGTCTTTTAATATTCATTTGTCTCTTTCAAAGGATCCTTTATTAATGCCTATTTTTAAGGGCTCTACATAGAAAACCAAACAAAACAGCAAAATCCCTGTGTATCAAATTGCAGTTTTAGCCAAATTATTTTACAATCAACCTTTTAGAAATTCCCCTTGTACTCTTCCATTCAAAAAATTCTTCATATCCTGTGTTGAAATACTGTAATATGTTCCTGGATGCTGCTAGATGCTATATTTCATATTCCAGTAGTGACAGATTTTCAACAGGAAGTTTATAAAGTTTTTCATGTTTCCACTAGGATGCTATTTGAAATAAATATCCTATAATTATAAAATCCTAGACAGCTAAGGAATGAGGATCCCAAAGTGGAGATTGAAATAAAGATGCCCTTTAGTGATGTACAGAGAAGAAGGGGGAAAGTAATAATAATGATAATAATAATAATAATTCAAGCTTTAAAAAAAAAAAAAAATGCATGATTTAGACAATATTTCAATTATCAGTTCAACATTACTCTTTAAGCAAACAACTAGAGTTAATGAGAGAGGTACTACATATTGAATACATTGATTTTCTGCTTGGTATAAACTCTAAATAGCCATTTAGAAAGCTGTAAATCAGGATTCAGTGTACCTTGATATACCCAACAATATATTAAAAGCTGAAAGCTGTACAAATCTTTGAAGGATAAATGTATTTTAAACACTCGACTGTGAAACTTAAATGCATAAATGTTAATAGCAAGCCTGTCCTATCTAACAATTTAGGAAATAGTGCACATTTGAATATGCGTATCAAGCTCATTCAGAAAACTATTGAGCTTAAAGGTAGAAAGATACTTTAAATTTACTTAAATATATATACATATATATATATTTTTGTGAAACAGATACTTGATGGAACAACTTCTAATTGGGAGCTCACGGAGTACTACTTCTTTTGCAGTTTTACATCACCATTACATTTCTTCTTCTTAGTAATCTGGCTTTTCAATCAGAAATGGCTATTTGTACTCTTGGGCCCTCATAATAATTTATATTAGTTAGACAAATACAATTGTATTACATTATCCGATCCTTAAAAAGGAGTTGTCTATCTATCATACACATCCAGTACTACCGTTTGTTCTGTCAATCAAAGTCAACTTCAGCTTTTCATTTAATATCTAAATCAATGTCTGTTGATAATTCTTCTAATTCCCTGAGACAAGATCCTTTTTTTTTGTTTGTTTGTTTGTTCCCCTCCCCCGTGTATCCATATTATTTGTCATTTATTCTGTCCCAAAACCCTGTCATAGCGTTCTTCATTTACTACAATAGTCTATTAGTAAAAGCCTTCATTTTAGGGAAAAAGGGTTTATTTGTCAAGACGTATTTGCTGTTCTGTGAGTCTCTCCACTCTCCTTCTACAGCTTAAATATTAACAAATGAGGACTAGGGAAGAATTTAATTTTTCTACAGCCCTGATTTCCATCTTTGATAACATCAGACTTTATAAAGTATGATATTTGAAAAATCTTTTTTTTTTTTTTTTTTTTTTTTTTTAATTATTCAAGTACACTTGTAAATTGTGGTACTGCCCTTTCGTAACTTTAAATATCCAGTAGTTTGCTTTCCAATTCTCTGTATTATATCTCTTCAGTGAAAAGAGAAGCAGTAACTTTCAGAAGATTATTCAATAAAGTTACTTCAGGCATTGTGAAAGACAATGTCTGTGATTTTTCTGTTTGTTTGTTTGTTTGTTTGATCAAAGCAAGGTGACTCGTTTGTTCTTAATCTTACCATCGGTTATACATATATTAAAGAATCTCCCTCCAGAAATTGGAGAGAGACAGGCATCAACGGTAAGATGTGATTAATTCATTTTTGGAAGGTTTGTTTGTTTGTTTAACAATTTATAGGAAGAAGTTTGTCAACTGGCTTAGGGTATGCAACTGCATCTAAACATGTAAGCAGAGTAAGCCAATATTTATTCTCCTAAGACTAAATAGGAGTGTGGGTAGCTAATGTTTTACATAAGTATTTGGTTCTAGCCACAACAGTTCAAAAGCTCAAACTTCTAATGTAGATCCTGACAGAAGAAAATTGCAAGTTTTTTCTCTTCCTGCTGTGAAATTCACTTGTGAACACCTCATTTTGAAAATTACTAAGAGTAGTCTGTACTTTGCAATTTTGAAATGCTTATATTTGGTTGTTTATTTACAGATTCCCAAGCTAATGGGGATTTTAAGGTAACTAATCTATGTTTGAGCATCTGCTGCTCAACAGATCTCCTATCTATAGAAAGCTCAGCTGTCTAACCATATGACTAAGCTATCATTCTCTCACAACAGGAATTAAAAAATTAAAATAAAAAAGAAAGCAATCAGAAAAAAATATATATATATTGCAAAGGCTTTTATTTGCATCAACAGTTTGATTTTGTTAGAAGCTTATCTATTAATTGTGCATCACTCATTTAGGTAGAAACTCAATATTTCTTTCCCTACAAATTGTAAAATAATGTGTCAGAGTTAACCAGAACTCATAAGCTTCAATGCCTTGCATACCTTGAAAAAGGATCGAAAGAGAAAGCCATAATGGGTGTCCTGAATGTATGTTAGAAATATCTGGCTGAAATGTTAAGGAACTTTTACCAAGCTGTTTTCTAAAAGTAGCAATTAAAGTTAAAGGAAGATGAAGTCAGTGAATTAAATATCAGATTGGTGAGCCATGCAACTTCTTGTGGTTCAGGCAAATGATCCTATTAGAACTATTTACATTATTTTCTCAGTCTTAGTGCATATATTCTCTCAGTTGCTAGTCTGAATCCCTCTGTAACTCTTCAACATCTTTATCAATGACATAGATGATAGCAATGAGTGCACCCTCAGCAAGTTTGCAGATGACACCAAGCTGAGCAGTGAAGTGAAGGGAAACCATCCAGAGGGACCTGGAGAGGCTGGAAAAGTGGGCCCATGTGAACCTAATGAGGTTCAACAAGGCCAAGTGCAAGGCATTGCACTTGGGCCAGGGCAATCCCAGGTGTTTATACGGACTAGGTGAAGAACCCCTTGAGAGCACACCTGTGGAGAAGGACTTGGGAGTCCTGGTGGACGAGAAGCTGGATATGAGTCAGCAGTGTGCATTTGCAGCCCAGGAGGCCAACTATGTCATGGGGTGCATTAAAAGAGGAGTCACCAGCAGGGAGAGGGAGGTTACTATCCCCCTCTACTCAGCTCTTGTGAGGCTCCATCTGGAGTACTGCGTGCAGGCCTGGGGCCCTGAGCACAAGACACAGAGCTCTTGGAAGGAGATCAGAGGAGGGCCACTAAGATGATCAGAGGACTGGAGAACCTCTCCTATGAGGAAAGTTTGAGGGAACTGTGCTTGTTTAACTTGGAGAAGAGAAGGCTCCAGAGAGACCTCATTGTGGCCTACCAATATTTGAAGGGAACATATAAACAGGAGGGGGGATTTACAAGATGAAGGGGGGATTTACAAGGGCTGATAGTGATAGCACAGGGGGAATGGTTTTAAACTGAGACAGGGAGGGTTTAGGCTAAATATTAGGAGGAAGTTTTTCACTGAGGGTGATGATGCATTGGAACAGGTTTCTCAAGGCGGTTATGGATGAACCATCCCTGGATGCATTGAAGACCAGGCTGGATGTGGCACTGGGCAGCCTGATGTAGTGGTTGGTGACCTTGCCCATGGAATAGGGGTTGAAACTAGATCATCTTTGAGGTTCTTTTCAAGCCAGACCATTCTATGATTCTACTGAAATCAGCTGCTCCAAAGACAGAGTCTGAGAAAACTTTATTCTAACAGCAACAAGAAAAGTTATTCTTTGGATAAAGAAAATAAAAAAATAAAAATAAAAAGAGTGAGAAAATGTTTAAAAACTGTACCTCTGTGTGAATTCACAGAAGGCAATGATTTAGTATGGTTTAATATGTGACCAAGATACAACTGCAGATAATCATTGATGATATACTGGCAGAGTAGTCACAAAATGGATTATCACTATCACTATTAAATACCAGAGAACAGTAGTTTATTGTTTTTTGTTTTTGTTGTTTTTTTAATGGCTAATGCTAAACAAAACAAAGACAATAATTTTTAAAATTAGAAAAAAAAAAATGATTGCAAATCTGTGATAAGTTATCACATAGCATAGTGATTCAGTGGGATTCTGAATGTTTAGAAAAAAAATACCAAAACAGAGCAATAATTGTTCTGTATTGTTTTAAAAGCTATGTAGCATGCCTAATAAAAATGTTTGCAAAAATATACTGCATTAATTCTAAATTTATGTAATTAAAATATGTTTATTTTAATAGGAATACAATTAATTTGAACTCTGAAGAGTAAGTTAAATAATGAACATTGTGATACGTTTTCTGGAACACTTATTAGAAGGATGAAATACAAATATCTGGTAGATCAGTTTCTGCTAAGGCCAAAGGAATAAATACATGTAGTCACATTCTGCTTCCTCTATGGTCCTTGATTACTGAATTGCACTTATTTCCAGTTGAGAAGAACAGGCCTATTATTCTGTTCCAGGATCTATTGCATTTCAACTCTGTCCTCCTGGCATCAGAAGGCCATTACAGAATCTTCTTAGCGGCTATATCTGCGTTAGCGTGTAGTGTGGTGTAACAGAAGCATATCTACACTGAAAAACAGTTATGTGGGTGACCATACAACCACACCATATGCATTATGGGCAGTTACATCAGACCAAAACTGATATATTCTGTGGACTGAACTGCTGTTATTTACAGTTGATGCATATTAGTCATGCATATTCTCAATCATTTTTATCCTAAAGAAATCTTGTCAGTATTCTCTGGGACTACTTGTTGACATTAATCTCAGCCTGGTATGTGGGGATGATGAAAACATTCAGTTAAAAAGTGAACTCCCAATCTGAAGTAAAATGTTGATGTAGGCAGCATTTAAATGCTGACGTAGGCTGTGTTCTTAAAATGAGATCATTAGAGCCATGCCACACCAGTGAAGAATACATGTGGAACAACACTTTCAGCTTCCTCAAAAAGTGAATGGTAGTGTGAATGGAGAAGGTACATTAAATGTTATCTCTCTTTTAATTTAAATCAAACCAGGTTGTAATTTGCATATTCAGATGCAAGTTCTGCATTTGGATGATATATAAAAATGAAGCAGCAACCAATTACACCACATCATCCTCTACTTGTCCTACTCCAGGACAGAATACATAACATGCAAAGTAATACTGAAAGGTTTTTTTTCTAACGGGTATTTAATTGTTTTAGTTTCCATAAGTCTTGAAGGACATCTTACCAAATGCAATGCTAATATAATCTTTATAAAAAGCTTCCTCTATGCATTGAGAAGTGCAGAGTATTTATCAGTGTACTTTTATATAAGGTGAGCCTGTACACCCTTCACACAAGATATGGTTACATTCATGGTGGCAGGTAGCTATAAACATGATTTTTAACTTATCCAGATGGAATATGACATATAAATGTAATCTTCTTTTATTTTGTTCTGGCACAACAAGATTTAAAAGAAGGACAAGAGTAGAGTTACATAAAAGATATTCTGAGATGCTACATAACACAGTAAAGAATGAAATCTTTCTGTGGAATTGTTAAACCATTATACAGAATTTTATAGAAAATTGTATCCTTGCAATATACTGTTATATATTTGTTTTGAAAATCCCATAGCAAATTTGTCATGCTCTGTTAGGTTTTATAAGCTTTCTTCATAAATCCATGTGTAACAAAGTCAAGATAGAAAACCGTTTGGGGGAAGGGGAAAGTGGTGGACATAATGTACATTGGTAATATTATAAATATTTCACTTGAAATATATTTCTTCTTAGAAAAATTAGAAAAGATTTTGTGAAATTATATCAAAAATCTGTCACTTGTCAGAATTTTTTTTTTTTTTCTAAGGGATAGACATACCATTTTGATACACAGATTTCTCAGTCTCCCTTCCGTGAAAGCTTGCCATCTAGATTTAACAAAGTCTGATAAAAAGTTTCACGTTGCAAAAAGTGTTAAGGACTCATCAATTTCATACATATAAGTGGATATTTGTAATGACGGATTCAAAATGTTTCCTCTTCTGAGAAATGTACAATTCTACTACAGTCTCATTGTTACAAACCAGGCAGTTTATGTCACACACAGCCATAGGGAACCAGACTTTCTTTTCAGAGTCATAGAAAAGAAGAAGCTGGAGAGGATTGATCTAATTTCATCTAGTTCTAGCCCCCCCATCCCTTCCCCTCCCCCCCCTGCAATGGGCAGGTTTGCCAGCCACTAGGTCATGATGCCCAGGATCCCATCCAGCCTGGTCTCTAATGCCTCCAGGGACAGGACATCTATAACATCTCTGGGTAACCTGTTCCAGTGCCTCACCACCCTCTGCTGGCCACCCTTCTTTTGATGCATCCCAGGATAGTGTTGGCGTTCTGGCCTGCAACAACAAGCTTCTGGCACATGTCCATGTGCCAATGGGAGGTAAGCAGATAAGGCCAGTCTTTTCTCTGCAAGTTGCTGTGATAGGGCAAGAAATGATTGTTTAAAACCTGTACATAGGAATTTCTTAGGAACATGCAGAAGAATTTCTTTTTAGTAGGATTACGGAGCATTGCAACAGGCTGCCCAGGGAAGTTGTGGATATTTGGACAAGGACAAATCTGCTTTTTTTTTTTTTTTTTTTTTTTTTTTTTTTTTTTTTTTTTAGGTTTCTGATATCATGGAGTATATTTCCCTTGCTTTCCCAATATTTTAGCTATTAAAAAGAATATATATATGCATGAAGGTAGACTTCTTAGGGATTTTTATGATTCAGTAATCTTTGAAATAACCTGAATGAATAAAGCCCCAGAATCTAACAATAAAGCAAAAGTGATCAGAACTTTATGTGTATTTGACATAAAATTACATACTACATTGAGTTACTCACAGATATTAAGACTGGATTCTACTATGATCAACTATTTTGAAAATGTGAAGAGCTACTTAATTTCATCCTAATATTTAATTCTTTACTTTGAGCAATTCTCAATGTAAATGAATAAATTTACAAAAAGAGGCACTTAATATTTATTTATTTTACATGAAACTTACTGGAAATTTTCTGCATTTTATAAGCTTAATTTTAAAATTCTTTTACATTTGACTTTTAACCAACATAAACTTCTAGCTAACAAGTCTTTATGTATAAGATCCCGATACATTAAAAATGATCCTACAGTTGGCATATGAAAATCACTGCTTTCATAAGAAAGTGAACCTTCATTGGAATAAATTAAAGTGTGTCTGATCTACCAAAACCCACAATTATTTGAAAGGGAAGGACCTATTTTAAACAAATACCTAGTTCAGCATCAGGATATATGCAGAAATATAACAGTTTTTTTGCATACATTAATCAATTTAATTGACCAAAAATAAACTCTTATGACAGAAAAGGGAAAAAAAAAAAAAAAAAAAAAGAAAAGAAAGAAAAAAAGAAGAAAAGAAAAAGAGAATTTTAACCTTTAATGCCCCGGAATTTTATAATCTAGATTTGATTATGGTAGGTATGGAATGTGTGTTCACTACACAGAATGATTTTCCTATGCCCTAAATTATGGATTAGCCCACAAAAACCTATGCAACAGTTTAGCACAGATTTTAGCACATATATTGAGCTTCAAAACAATATATTAAAACAGCTATTAATATATTAAAACAGCTATTATTGTAAATTTTGTCAGTTTCCTTTTAAACTCTAATCCCAGAAAAAAGCACTGGTTCATACTAATCATAAATACATAAATCTTTAAGGGTTTTTCAGCTATAGAGATCATACTGCTGACTGAGTATGAGATATTTTGAGGTTCACAAGGTTTTAAAGATGGGAAAAGAAACTAATGTAATCATGACTACTGTCTTCCAGTCCCTGCCATCTGCTCAGAGAACAGGTCTGAAATGACAATATTTTTATCCTCTGGGGAAAATTAGGTAGAGCTGTGAAAGACTTCTGCTTCTCTCATAAAGAAAGTTTGAAGTAGATGGTTTTAAGGAAAGAAGAGATTTTATAGCCTTCTTATTGTCTGCAGAATGCCAGCAGCTTTTCAAAGTAATGGCAACCTGTGTAAAAGAGTGTATGAACTAAACTGAGTTTTTATTGCATCCAACACAGTCAAGTTCCACTTAACTTTCTGCAGTGGCACATAAGCTTTTCAAATGCTGTGCTTCTCAAAAGAATCAGCATGCAATGTGTTGCAAGAAAGAATTTATCTGCGGATTGAACTGTCAGGAATACAATTATGTGCATGGTTGTGTGGCAGAGGAGAGTGTAAAAGCAAGGAACCAAAGTTAAACTTACCAAATTAGAAATGTTTGCATTAAGTGTTGCATGTGACACTTATGCAATTTTTTTTTCTTTCTTTTTTTTTTTTTAAATCTCACTTTACTTTTAATATACTTCACTTTTAATTGTCAGAAAAATTTACTGAGGCTCCATTGCAAATATGTGGGTTGTCCTTGTACAAAATATTGCTAAGCTTTTCTTAAAAAGGAACAGTTGGCCTGAATATGTTGGTTCAGAGCTGAGGTTCAATTTTCTGTGCTGCCGGCTCTCTGGACTTCTGGTGGAGTTTAAGAGAAGAGAACATAGGTAGTGGTAATGAAAACTTCAAATAACCATAATGAGGCTTCAGAAAAACATTCAATACTCATGTCTACTTCAAAGAGGCACTTTGAGGACCTGGACTTCCCTATACAGGAAAGGTTTATCAGGAAGATTTTGTTCCAAATTATTGTTTCATTCAGAGGTAACTGTGAATATGTTTTCAGATGAGGCTTAGGCTCAGAAGAACTCTAATTTCCTCTGGAAATGGGATGGATTTATTTGTCTAGCACTGGAAACTTCTGGTGCATCTTTGTATTTTGAGGCTTGATTTTGTGCAGTATCAACAGATCCACAAAATATGGCTGCAGAACCATGTTGGTATGTGGTTAGCTGTGGGTTAAACACTAGGATGGACAACTGCACTTCATTTCAGTTTGAAAGTATTGATAAGCTCCCCAAAAAGACTGCGAGCATCAGTGAATTTCACTCAAAACATTGTCTGTGTTAAAATAATAACCGCTAATACTAACCACTGGCTTGACTGTTATTTCATTATGACAGTTTACCTGGAAATCTCTAAGTAATGCTGCAAGTCCTTTGCTTCAATCACAAGCTTATGAAATTTAGCAAATGCTAAGTGGATTCTCTGTGTACTGAATGTCACTATTTTGTTGCAGAAGATCCTGATTTTATACATTAAATTAATAATTGTTTTTGATATAGTAATCTGGTATGAATTGTGGAGGCACCCATATTGAAAGCTAGAACACAAAATGCAATAACAAATACCCCTAACTGTATAAAAAGTCAAATGTGTTCTTGAAAAGTACAGTGTACACAGAATAAGCCTAAGGAATTTACTGTCTTTACTTATTCATACTTATCATCTAACATTTTCAACCTTAGAAGAAAATTGCCTTTGGACTCTAAAAATGGAATTAAGATGGATTTGACTTAAAAGCTGAAAAAGTTGAATACTTGCGTTATTTCTTTGTCTAGAATATGTACAGTTCATATCTATCCAAATTTTATGTCCAGAATTGTAAACAATGTAGAAAAAGACAAAGGCAGAGGCAAGGGAAGGAAAGGGGGGAGGGGGGAAGGGGGAAGGGAAGGGAAGAGAAAGGAAGGAAAGGGGAAATAGATAGGTTTCAGACACAAGTCTTGGGAATGGTTAATGGGTCTCCTTTTGAAACGCTGAAGTTACTTCATCTATTTAGCTTATAAATATGGGTGACATGGCCACAGTTTATAAAAGTGTTCTTTAGAAATGTAAGAAACAGCAATTAAATAAGACAGTAAGAAATAGAACATTAATTGAGTGTCTCTTAGTGGAAGTTAGAAAAATTAGAACCATAAGTAAACTTGATATTTGAAAGATAATATTATGAATGATGTCAAGGAAAGACATGACATGGATTATGTTGGATTTTTTCACCACTATAAATATTTAAATTGAGGTATTACCTCAACATTGGAAGTTATGCTGCAGGATCTCCTTCTTCAGACACAGAGAAAACTTAACTTTATGACCCTTAATAACCTTGTCTTACTCTGAAGTTGTCTCTAAGTTGAAAGTTGGCCTTGCTTTGAGTTAGAGGTGCCTTCTATCACAGAAAATGTCTGATATTTGAAATTTCATACAAGCTTCAACTTGATCTCTCTGATCATATGTCAGAGGACATGTAGGTCAAGAAAGCAGTTATAACCTTCAAAAACAACAGTGTCTGGGAAAGGAAACACCAAATTCTATCTATCTGTTATGAAACCTCTTTTTGGGTGGATTTTTTCTCTTCTCCTCCCCTTCATTGATTTCCTTCTTCACAGCTAAAACTATTTTGTACTGTCATTTGCTTTCTATATATCACAAGATTGAAACAAAATAAGTACTAATAACAAACAAACAAACAAACAAAAAAACACTCTGTTTAGTAAATTGTCTCTAATCAAGGTCAAAGAAAAGGCCTTTCATAAAACACTTTACTATTTGCTCCAAAATTCCAGCAAATGGCACTACAAAAAGTTTGGACTCAGACTCTCCCGGGGACTAACTTGGATGAGCAGGGCATTAAAGAACTTTTTTCACCTCTCTGGCTTCCTTCTTTAATTAGCTACAGCTGTTTCAACTCTGTATTCAGATCTTCATCCTTCCTAATAGCCTGAGCTTCCTTCTGAACTGAACATTTCCCTTTTCCATACATTGGATCTTGAGTGAATCGAGGATAGATATTGTGCAGAGACAGGAGAGACCTATTAGGAAGGGGGGGGGGGGGGGGGGGGGGGACTTGCCTCTGAAATATTTGGTTGAGTGATTGGACTGCCTTATTCTGAAATGTCCTCCTTTCACTAAAGTCTCAGGAACTAAGGGGAAAAAATTTAGAAGTATGGCTGAAGTGTGTAAATTAACTTTTCCTAAACATCAAGTACTGAAATTACAAGCTCTGTGCAAATCAACATGGTATACCACTTTCCTCCCTCCCATTCTATCATTAGGCACACAGCCTTCCCTTTGCATCTGAACCAAGACTGGGAGCATGTAGGCCTGCTTGACAGCAAATATTTCTGAGAAGCAGAGGCAGAGTGGAAGAAAGGCATTTGAAATGATCTACTGGTTTCTCTCTGACCACACAGGTTCACTGTGTTGTTCACTTCGTTTGTGACAAAAACATTGAAACACCAGTGTTTTAAATACTGATGAAGCGTCTTTGGACAGCACAAAAAATTTTTATTCTTTTCATGTTTTCCTACCAACAAAGAGGTTGAGAGTGCACGAGAAGCCTGGAGGAGACACAGACAGGGCAGCCAAAACAAACTGACCAAAAAGCTATACCATTACTATCTGACAATAAAAATCTGGAGAGAAAGAAAAGGTGATCATTCCTTCCTTGTCTGCCCAGCTTGTCCTTTCCAGAGCCTTTCCTTTGCAACACTTGAAGCCATCACATCTCCATAATCCCAATGAAATCATAGCTCTGGAACTTCAAACACATCTCTAAGTCATCTTGCTTATTCCCCACACTACATGAATTGGTGACTGGTGTGCATGCACATAAAATAGGCATCACAGTCTTTGGGGTGTATAGAAAGGCATTAGGAGATTTCTGCACATTTTCCTGATCCAGTAGAGGAAAGAAAACTTTGGTAAGAGAAAATATATATATATAAATAAATAATAAATAAACAAATAAATATTATTTTAATATGTGAACTGGACATTTAATCTAGCATCAGCACTTACTGAAGTAATTGTGGTAAGAGGAACATACTAGCGCCAACATAATTGATCCAAAACAAATCTCCAGATATTGTGAAGTTATCTCATTAAATAGCTACTTAACTAAAGAGATACTGAACAGAATTGAGTAATTTAGACTTTAGTTTTTTGTACAGCCTTTCCTCCCCATTCACCCCAAACCAAACACAAATCTGAGGGTGGCTTTGAAAATAGTACCTCCTCATTTATTATGCTGGCCCATAGCATCAGAAGCAGATATCATTAGAATGCCAGTTAGAGGTATACTCGCTAAACGTTTATGGAAACCAAACAGTGAAGGTTAGCACGGTGAGGTGGTGAGTGGTTCAATTCAGTGATGTGAAACACGAACCACGTGTGGGATAGCCATGCAGATTTTTACGAGTGCAGCATGAAAGCTCTGTTAATTGCTGTCAAAAGTACATAGCTAAAGGTGGTGACTACATTGAAAAAATAGTATTTTGTAGCTGAGAATTTATCAAATAGTGTTACTGTGTTTTTGTTTCTGCTGTAGTTTCCATGGAAACAAACAGGAGGCATTAATTTCAGAGCAACTTACATAGAATACTTGAAATATTTTAAATTATCCTAAAGCCCAAGTTTTTTGTTGTTGTTGTTGTTGTTTGTGTGTGTGTGTATGTGTGTGGTATTTCTAATCTACAAACCATAAGCATATGGTTTATCCCTTAATAGTTATGTATTCATACACATGTTAACATAACTTGTCTTGTATTCTAAACTGAGTTAACAGAAACCACATGGAAAGTAGTTAAACATTCTTTATCTCATATACAGTGCGTTCACTAATGGTCGGTTAATGTAGCAATATGTTGTAAAAAATAAAACATAAGATACAATAAAAGACCATATTGGATATGTATTTATTTATTTTTCTTGGCTATACTTCAGAGCAGGAGCTCTGGGTACTGACATAACACATAAAAATATTTGCATAATATAGAAAGAGATATTAGCTTTATTACTTATTTGGCATGGGGTGAACCATACAACTACAGAGACTCCTAGTCCACAACACTCAAACAGTGGATTAATGTGAGATAACCAATATTTATTTATTTACTTATTTATTTATTTATTCCTCAAAAATAGTTGAAAAGGGGTTAACCTAAGGAAAAGTCCAATTTGAATGCTAGGTAGTTTGCCATGCTACCAAGTGCGATACCAGTGTGTATATCAAGAGAATGGTGGGGTTAGAAATGAGAAAACTGAGCAGAGACTCAGATAAGACCACCATGTCAATCTTATGCAGAAGGTCTTTCTTTAAATTACATTACTTGGTTTTGTTGCAGACATTCTCCTTAGAGTAAAATCTTTAAATGCTCTCTAAGAAAGCAATCCACAGCCTATATAATATAGAAAGTAGAAGCATTCAGAAAGAATGATGACTTTGGATAACATTATTCCATGTGGTTTAACAGAATAGATCCTGTATCTCAGGATCCTACAGTCTAGGAAATCGTCCAGTAAGGAACTGTAACATCAGGAGTCCATTGTGGAAGCTAGTAGCTCTGTTACAGTAAATTCTATCACAATAGGAACAGCTGGTAAAAAGTAGAGTTAGGGAAATTCCCATGCTTAGAAATAGAGCTCCTGACACAGAGCAAAATTCTGGTCATATCCAGTAATGTCTGTCATTAACAAACTTAATTTATCCTAAATATATATATATATATGTATGTATGTATGTATGTATGTAAGCACCTATAATAATTTATTGTAATGGTCTATAGAGGATGTAATAGAGAGATTTTTTTGCCAGCAGGACATGGAAACCCACTACAGACAACTTTAGTTTTTTCTGTTAGATTCCTTGCTTATTGTGCTGAATCTCTTTCACGGACCCCCTCTGACACTGAAAATTATTTTTTCAGGTTTGTATTTCTATGGTTTCCAGAATAGGAATGCCACGATCCAAAGTATATCTTCCAGGGATTGTTTAAATAACAAAAAATAATGATAATAAATACATAAATAAATATAATAATAATAATAATAATAATAAAAAAAACAAAAATAAAAAAATAAAAAAATCATAGAATCAAGGAATGGCATTGGATTGGAAAGGAACTCAAGGATCACCAAGTTCTAAACCCCCTGCAACAGGCAGGTTTGATAACCGCTATGTCAGGTACAAGATCAAATTGTCCAGGGCCCCATCCAACCTAGTCTTCCGTGCCTTCAGAGATGGGGACATCCATAGCCTCTCTGGGCAACGTGCTCTAGCACTCACCACTCCCTTAGTGAAAATCTTACTCCTGATATCTAACATACATATTCCCTTCATTAGTTTGAAATCATTGTCTCTTGTCATATCACTATCTACCCTAGCAAAAAGTTGATCTCCCTCCTGTCTACAATCTCTCTTTAAATATTGGAAGGTCACAATGAGGTGTCTCCACAGTCTTCTCTTTTCCAGACTGACAAGCTCACCTTCTTCTGCCTGTCTTCATAGGATGGGTGCTCCAGCTATCTGATTGTCATTGTGGCCCTCCTCAAGACCCACTCCAAAAGCTCTGTATCTTTCTTGTGTTGGGTACCAAAGATCTGGATGTAATACTCCAGAAGAGGCCCCACAAAAGCAGAACAAGGAGGGAAAATCACCTCCCTCACCCTTCTGGCTGTTCCTCTTCTGATGCAGCACGGGTTACTTTACGCCTTCCAAGCTGCAATTGCACACCGCTGACTAACGTTGAATTTCCCATCTACAAGGACCTCTAACTCCTTCTTAGCAGAGTTGCTTTCACAGAGCTCTCCCAGTCTGTTAACATATATGGGATTATCTCGATCCACGTGGAAAACCTTGCACTTTGCTATGTTAAATTTCATTTATTCACACGGAACCAACTTCTGAGTTTATTGAGATCCCTCTGAATGGCACCCCATTCTTGTAAAGTGTCAACTGCACCACTCAGTTTGGCGATATAATAAAACTTCTTGAGAGAGTACTCAATCCCATCATCAATGTCATTGTTAAAGATATTAAAGGTTACTGGTCTCAAAACAGATCCCAGGGGGACGATGTTGGTTGCGGACCTCTGCCTGAATAGAAAGCCGTTGACCACAACCCTCTGACTGATATCTTACAACCAATTCTTTATCCACAAAATAATCCACTCTTCAAATCCACATCTTTCCAACTTAGAGATAAGGATATGGAGGGGGAAATCCTGGTAGATAACATCACTTGCCTTCCCTTTTTCCACTGCTGACATCACTCTGTCATACAAGGCAACTAGATTGGTCAGGCATGAGCTTCACTTTGTGAAGCCATGATGGCTGTTCCAGATCACCTGCTCATCCTTCATGTGCTTTAACTGGTCTTTCAGGACAATCTGTCCCATGAACTTCCCAGGTACAGAGTTGATGCTCACCAGTCTGTTGTTCCTTCAGTCCTCCTTCCTCCCATTTTTATAAATAGGAGTGATGTTTCCCTTTATCCAGTAACCAGGGACTTTACCTGACAATCACATCTTTTCAAATATGATGGGGAGTTGCTCAACAACCACATCAGCCATCTCTCTTAGGACCCTGGGATGCATGTCATCTGGTTCCACAGACTTGCACGCATTTAGACTCAGGCAGTCTCAGACTTCTTCTGCCTTTATGGGAAAGCAGTTTGCTTGTCCAGTTCTCACCAAGACACTCAGGGAAGTAAGGTTCAGGGATGTGGGAAATATGAGAATGTTGACTGCCAGTGAAGACTGAGGCAAAGAACTCAATGACTACCTCAACCTTCTCCATATCTGTTGGAGCCAGTATTCTATTCCCATTTTTCAGAGGGGGTACATAGTCTTTGCCCTGTCTCTCCTGATTAAAATACCAATAGAACCCCTTCTTAATGTTTTCAATATCGCTTGCCAAGTTCAGTTCCATCTGGGCCTTGGCTTTCCTGATCCCATCTCTTCTCATCCAGACACTGTTATAATATTCTTCCTAGGTGACACGTCCTAATTGCCACTGCCTGTACATGTTCTTCTTTTCTATCTGTTTGATCAGCAAGTCCTTGCCAAGACATGACAGTTTTGTTCTTTTTCTGCCTGCTTTCCTGTTCTGAGGGATGGAGAGCTCATGCACTCTCAGAAAAGGATTGTTAAAAAGTAGCTAGCTTTGCTCCACTCCTTTATCTCCAAGGACAGCTTCCCAGGAGACCTCGTCCAGCATTTCCTTAAACAATCTGAAGTTCACTAATCTGAAGTTCACTCACCGGAAATTCAGGGTGCTGACTCCACTCTTTGCCAAGCCTACATTCCTCAAGATCATGAACTCAGTCAGGGCATGGTCACTGCAGACCAGGCTACCTTTGATCTTAACATCTTTAACAATCTCTTCCACACTGGTGAACATCAGGTCCAGAAACACTTCACCTCTTTCTCTGATCGGTATATCCAATACCTGAACCAGATAGTTACTGTACATGCTATCTCGGCTTCTCCTTGACTGCCTGCAGCTCACCATGTTTATGGAACAAAAATGGCTGAAGGATCGAGTCCAGAGAGTGGTGGTCAGTGGCTCAGTGTCTGGATGGGGATCAAAGACAAGTGGTGTCCCACAGGGATTAGTGCTGGGGCTGATAGTCTTTAATATCTTTATCAATGACATTGACGGTGGGGCTGAGTGCAACTTTGCTAATGACACCAAGCTGAGGGGTGCGGTGAACATACCAGAGGGACGCAGTGCAAACTAGAGGAACCTAGACAGGCTTAATCAGTGGGCCCAGGGAAACCTCATGAGGTTCAAATAATCCAAATGCAAGATCTTGCCCCAGGGTCAAGGCAACCCTCACTATCAATACAAGCTGTGGGATGAAAGGCTCAAGTGGAGCTCTGCCGAAACAGACCTTGGTGAACTGGTGGATGAGAATCATAGAAGCATAGAATCATAGAAGCATAGAAACATAGAAGCATTGAAGCATAGAATCGCCTGGGTTGAAAAGGACCATAATGATCATCCAGTTTTAAACCCTCCATCATATGCAGGGCTGCCAACCACTAGACCAGGCTGCCCAGAGCCACATCCAGCCTGGCTCGGAATGCCTCCACAGATGTGGCATCGACGACCTCCCTGGGCAACCTGTTCCAGTGTGCCACCACCCTCTGTGTGAAAAACTCCTAACCTTTAACCTAAACCTCCCATGTCTTAGTTTAAAACCATCCCCCCCTTGTCCTATCACTACTCACCCTCATAAACAGGCATTCCCCCTCCTGTTTATATGCTCCCTTCTAGTACTGGAAGACCGCAATGAGGTCTGTCCGGAGTCTTCTATTCTCCAAACTAAACAAGGCCAGTTCCCTCAACCTTTCCTCATAGGAGAGGTGCTCCAGCCCTCTGATCATCTTAGTGGCCCTCCTCTGAACCTGCTCCAAGAGCTCCACGTCCTTCCTGTACTGGGGGTCCCAGACCTGGATGTTGTACTCCAGATGGAGCCTCACAAGTGTTGAGCAGAAGGGGACAATCACCTCCCTCTCCTGCTGGCCACCCCTTTTTTAATGCAGCCGAAAACACAGTTGGCCTTCCGGGCTGCAAGCATGCACTGCCAGCTCATATCCAGCTTCTCATTCACCAGGACCCCCAAGTCCTTCTCTGTAGAGCTGCTCTCAAGATCTTCACTGAGTTTGTATAAATACCTGGGGTAGCCCCAACCCAAGCACAGCACCCTGCACTTGGTCTTACTGAACCTCATTAGGTTTACATGGACCCACTTCTCCAGCCTGTCTGGGTCCCTCTGGATGGCTTGCCTGCCTTCCAGTGTATTGACAGCAGCACTTAGCTTGGTATCATCTGCAAACTTGCTGAGGGTGCACTCGATGCTATCATCTATGTCATTGATGAAGATGTTGAAGAGCACCGGTCCCAAAACTGACCCCTGAGGGACACCGCTCATGACTGGCCACCATCCTGACACAGAATCATTAATCACAACTTTTGGCTGTGTCCAGCCAGCCAATTCCTAATCCATCGTACAGTCCATCCTTCAAATCCACACCTCTCCAATTTAGAGAGAAGGATGTGGGTGATGGACCATGTCAATGGCTTTGCAGAAGTCCAGGTAGATGACATCCATCGCCCTTCCCCCATCCACTGAAGCCGTCACTCTGTCATAGAAGGTCACTAGATTGGTCAGGAAAGATCTGTCCTTGGTGAAGCCATGCTGACTGTCTCAAATCACCTCTTTGACTCGTATGTGCCTTAACATAACTTCTAGGAGGATCTGCTCCATGATATTCTGAGGCACAGAAGTGAGCCTCGCCAGCCTGTAGTTCCCCCGGACTTCCTTTCATCCGTTCTTAAAAATGGGAATAATATTTCCTTTTTTCCAGTCTCCGGGGACTTCACCAGACAGCCAGGATTTTTCAAATATGATGGAGAGCGGCTCAGCAACCACATCAGCCATCTCTTTCAGAACCCTAGGATCGATATCATCCAGTCCCATGGACTTACACACATTCAGTTTCATGAGGAAGACTCGGACTTGTTTCACCATTACAGTGCGACAGAAACCACTTCCCACACCCTCACCTAGAGGTTCAGGATCCTGGCAGACACGAGAAGCCTGACCACCGGTGAAGACTGAGGCAAAACACTCATTGAGTACCTCAGCTTTTTCTACGTCTAAGGAAGCCAGCTCCCCACTACCTTTCATCAAGGGGGGGAACACTCTCCTTAGCCTGTCTCCTTCTGCCTATGTACCTGTAGAGCCCCTTCTTATTATCTTTCACATCCCTCACCACGTTCAGCTCCATCTGCGCCTTGGCTTTCCTAATCCTATCTCTGCACACATGTACAACAACCCTATATTCTTCCCAGGCTACACAACTCTGCTTCCACTTCCTGTACATTTCCCTCTTTTTCCTCATTTTAAGCTGCAGGTCCTTACACAGCCACAACGGTCACCTGCCTCCCCTGCTCAACTTCTTTTGCTGGGGGATGAAGAGCCGTTGCACTCTCAAAAGGGTGTCCTTAAAAAGCTGCCAGCAGTATTCTGCACACATGCCCTTAAGGACAGTTTCCCAGGGGATCCCACTCAGCAGTTCTTTGAACAGCTGGAATTTTGCTCTCTTAAAGCACAGGGTCCTAGCTCTGCTTTTTGCCAGGCCTGCATTCCTCCAGATCACAAACTTCACCAAGGCATGGTCACTACAGCACAGGCTGCCTCCAATCTTGACCTCTCTAATGCTCTCCTACACATTTGTGAGGACCAGGTTCAGTAGGGCTTCACCTCAGGTTGGTCCATCTATTACCTGGACCAGGAAGTTGTCCTCTACAGACTCCAGGAATCTCCTGGATTGTCTGCAACCCGCCATGCCACTATCCCAGCAGATATCCAGGTGGTTGAAATTCCCCATCAGGACAAGAGCCCATGAGCAGGACTCCTCCTGCTGCTGAAGCAAGAAGGCCTCATCAACAGGCTCCCCTTGATCAGGTGGCCTGTAGCAGACCCCAACCACTAGATGCCCTTTAATGGACAAGTAAAAATCCTTTATTTTTACCCACAAGCTCTCAACTTGATTGTGGCTGTTCCTCAGACACAGTTCTTCACAATCTATCCACTCTTTGACATAGAGGGCAACTCCCCCACCCTTCCTGCCTTGCCTATCCCTTCTGAAGAGCTGATACCCCTCAACAGTGGTATTCCAGTTACGGGAGTCATCCCATGTTTCCATGATAGCAAAAAGGTCATAACTTTCCAAGTGCAACATGGTTTCCAACTCATCCTACTTATTTCCCAGGCTGCTTGCATTGGTATAAAGGCACTTCAGCTGGGTTTTCTGTCTCACCACCTTTATAGAGGATCTAGGACCCTCTAGAACAGCAGCACCCCCCTTCCCTACTCTGTCCCTTTGTACTTGTACCCTCTTTGCCCATCAAGTTTGGCACGAGGCCTCGAAATACCTGCTCTACCCCAGAGCAGGTTTTTTGTCCCCTTCCCCCTTCGTAACCAGTTTAGAGACCTTTCAATGAGTCCTGCCAGTTCCTCAGCTAGGATCCTCTTACCCCTTGGAGACAGGCTACATCCATCTGCAACCATCATGCCAGGAAGCTGGATACGAGCCAACAATGTGTCTTCACTGCTGAGAAAACCAACCATATCCTGGGCTGTACCAAAAGAAGTGTGGCCAGCTGGGTGAGGGAGGTAATCCTGCCACTCTACTCTGCTCTGGTGAGGCCTCACCTGGAGTACTAAGTCCAGATATGGAGTGGAGCCCACGGTACAGGAGGGACATAGACCTGTTGGAGCACATTCAGGGGAGGGACACAAAAATGATCCATGGAATGGAACACTTCTGAGAGTACAGGCTGAGAGAGCTGGGAATCTTCAGCCTGGAGAAGAGAAGGCTCAGAGGTGACCTGAGAGTTGCCTTTCAGTATCTAAAGGGGAGCTACAGGAAAGAAGGGGACAGACTCTTTAGCAGGGTCTGTGGTGACAGAACACGGGGAACTAGTTTCAAGCTCAAAGTGAGTAGATTTAGGTTAGATATAAGGAAAAAATCTTCTATAGTGAGGGTGCTGAGGCACTGGAACAGATTTCCCAGTGATGTGGTTGGTGCCCTGTCCTTGAAGATGTCCACAGTGAGACTAGACAAGACCCTGGGCAACCTCATCTAGCTGTGGATGTCCCTGTTCATTGCAGGTGAGTCAGACTATACTGCCTTCAGGAGTCCCTTCCAAATCCAAGGATTTTATGCTTCCATGATTCTATGTTGTTTTCCCAGCAGATATTTTGGGAAGTGGAAATCTTGCATTAGAACGAAAGCCTGTGATTGCAGTACATCTTGCAGCTGAAGAAAGAAGACATTGCCAACAGGCTCCCCTTGGTCAGGTGGTTTGTAGAAGACCACCAGCTGATTTTTATTAGTCCTGTCCTCAGTCTTAACCCAAAGGATCTTGACATGTTTCTTACTGTTTCTCAGAGGGAGTTCCATCCAGACTACGCACATTTTAATACAGAGTGCAACTCCCCCATCCTACCTCAACTATCCCTTCTAAAAAGTTTATATCCATCAGTGGTAGTACTCCAGTTATATGAGTTATCCCACCATATTTCTGTGTTAGCAGTAAGAAAGTAATTTTACAAACATACCATGGTTTCCAAATTCTCCTGTTTATTTTTCACACCTTGTGCATTGGTATAGAGGTACTTCTGATGAACTTTTGGATGCATTACCTTTCTAGAGGAGTCCTACAACAAACCTCTGTAACAAATCTGTTGTTCTTCCCTACTGTTTCTTAACATGGAAGTGTTTCCTGGCTCTCTGTCACTCAGCAGTGCAGTCCCCTCCCCTAGTATCTGTCATTTAAAGCCCTTGAGATGAGCCCAGCCAGCTTGCTGCTTAGTATATCATAGCTTCCCCTTGTCAGTTACATCCCATCCAACATCCACGTTGAGAGGAAGGTGTCTACTATTTATAGGCTATAAAACCCATAGTCTTTTGCATCACATAGCCCACTCAGTCAGATGGGATGTCTGCTAATCTTCCTCCCCCGACTGAGCCCCAAGATAGGGCTCCCTGTCTGTCTCTGCCACAGCATGATACCAGGCTTCAATCTGCGAGACTACTGAAACTCAGCCTGGCAACTTCCTATTGCAGCCTCGTCAGCTGCTCAGAAATATCATCAAGTTGGGCATACCTGCACTCATGACACCTCTACCTAAATCTGTCCCTCAGGTTACCTCCAGATTCTGGAGCTCTCCACAGCTGAAGGTCTGGGCAGCTGTCCTTGATAGATCCATCTGGCTGCATGCATTAGCCCGGAAAAGTTGTAGTCTCCCTATTTGTGCTTCTGCCTCAGCCTGTCACATTAGGTGATCACAGCGTTAGTTAGAGAGCTGTCCCCTTACAGCCCTCTGTGAGAAGAACAGCACACCCTGCTCAAAGGTCCTGTGCAAACTGCCTGCATCATTCCCTTCTGACATGTCACCCCCTGTTTGCCCATCCTGTTCACTACGGTCTTGGGCTGCTACACTCTCTAGGAGATACATTTGTAGGCATGGAGGGTGGCTTTGCTGCTCATGGCCCCACTAATGGTGCCTGACATCTGCCCCCTGACAAGGACTGCCCTAAGCCACTGAGGTGACTCCTTGCTTTGGCATGGAATATCTACTAACATGTTAAATTAAGGGGAGCCACCTGCAGATAGATGACGATCCAAATAAAGAATCACAGAATTGTAGGGGTTAGAAGGGACCACCAGAGATCATCGAGTCCAACCCCCCTGCCAAAGCAGGTTCCCTACACCAGGTCACACAGATAGGCATCCAGGCAGGTCTTGAAGATCTCCACAGAAGGAGACTCCACAACTCCCCTGGGCAGCCTGTTCCAGTGCTCCATCACCCTCACCATAAAAAAGTTCTTGCACACATTCATGCAGAACTTCCTATGCTCCAGTTTCTGGCTGTTTCCTCTTGTCCTGTCTCCACACACTGCTGAAAAGAGTCTGGCCTTGCCACTTTGCCCCCCGCACCTTAGATATTTATAGACCTGGATCAGGTGCCCTCTTAGTCTTCTTTCCTCAAGGCTAAACAGACCCAGTTCACTTAACCTTTCTTCATAGGGGAGATGCTCCAGGCCCTTCACCATCTTTGTGGCCCTCCGCTGGACTCTTTCCAAGAGATCCCTGTATGTTTGTACTGGGGAGCCCAGAACTGGACACAGTACTCCAGATGAGGCCTTAACAGAGCAGAGTAGAGGGGGAGGATCACCTCCCTTGACCTGCTGGCCACGCTCTTTTCAATGCACCCCAGTATGCCATTGGCCCTTTTGGCCACAAGGGCACACTGCTGGCTCATTGTCAATCTGTCATCCACCAGGACACCCAGGTCCCTCCAGAAGGTCATCCCCCAGCCTGTAGTGGTGCATGCAATTATTCCTCCCTAAGTGCAAGACTCTACACTTGGTTTTGTTAAACCTCATCTGCTTTCTTACTGCCCAGCTCTCCAGCCTGTCCAGGTCTCGCTGAATGGCAGCACAGTCTTCAGGTGTGTCAGCCAATCCTCACAACTTTGTATCATCAGCAAACTTGCTGAGGGTGACCTCTATCCCCTTGTCAAGGTCACTGATGAAGATGTTGAACAAGACTGGACCCAGCACCAACCCTTGGGGAACACTGCTAGTTACAGGTCTCCAACCGGACTCTGCACCGCCAATGATGACCCTCTGTACTCTGCCAGTCAGCCAGTTCTCAACCCACCTCACTGCCTACTCATCTATCCCACACTTTCTCAGCTTTGTTATAAGGATGCTGTGGGAGACAGTGTCAAACGCCATGCTGAAATCAGGGTAGACGACATACACTGCTCTCCCCCTATCCACCCAGCCAGTGACAACTTCATAGAAGGCTACCAGGTTGGTCGAGCATGACCTCCCCTTGGTGAACCCATGCTGACTACTCCTGATAACCTCCTTTTCTTCCAACTGTCTGGAGACAGCATCCAGCACAAGTTGCTCCATCACATTTCCGGGGACAGATGTGAGGCTGCCTGGCCTGTAATTACCTGGATCTTCCTTCTTGCCCTTTTTGAAGACCAGAGTGACATTGGCTGTCCTCCAGTCATCAGGCATCTCCCCCATTCTCCAAGACCTCTCAAAGATGATAGACAGTGTTTCAGCAATCACCTCTGCCAGCTCCCTCAGAACCTGTGGATACACCCCATCAGGTCCCATGGATGTATGAACATTGGTGTTGCCTATGCACTCATGGACCACCTCTTCCCTGACTAAAGGGAAGTCTTCCATTCCCCAGACCCTCTCACCAACCTCCAGGGTCTGGGATTCCTGAGTGAGAGCTTTTTCACTGAAGACAGAAGCAAAGACGACGTTCAGCATCTCTGCCTTCTCAGCATCTCCCATTACCAGAACACCCCCCTCACTTAGTAGGGGACCCACATTCTCCCTAGTCTTCCTTTTACTGTTAACATACTTTAAAAAAGCCTTTTTTATTATCTTTTATCACTTTTGCCAGATTCAATTCCAGGTGGGCTTTAGCCTTTCTTGTCGCATCCTTGCAGACTCTGACAACATTTCTCTATTATTCCCAAGTAGTCAGACCCCTTTTCCACATTTCATGGACATTCTTCTTCCCTTTGAGTTTGTGCATGAGCTACTTGTTCATCCACACAGGTGTCCTGCCACCCTCTCCTGATTTCTTCCTCACATGGATACACTGATCCTGAGCTTGGAAGAAGAGCTGTTTAAATGCTGATCAGCTCTCACAGGCCCCTTTACCTTCTAACACCCTAGCCCATGGGATAGCTCCAAGTAGGTCCTGGAAGAGATTAAAGGTGGCTCTCCTAAAGTCCATGGTAGCAATCCTACTTTTTGCTTTGCTTCTTCCACTCAGGATCTTGAACTCCACCATCTAGGAGTCACTACAACCCAAGCTGCCCCCGACCTTTACTTCCTTAACAAGTCCTTCCTTGTTAGTTGGAATAAGGTCCAGTAACACCCCTCCCCTCGTCGGTTCCTCCACCACCCAAATCAGAAAGTTGTCTTCAACACACTGCAAGAACCATCTGGACCGCACATGCCTGGCCATGTTGCTCAACCGGAAAATATCTGGATAATTGAAGTCCCCCATAAGCACCAGCACCTGGGATCATGACGCTACTTCCAGTTGTTTATGGAAGGCTTCATCAACCTCCTCCTCCTGATCAGGAGCCTGTAGTACACACCCACAACAATGACACCCTGACCAGCCTGCGCCTTGATTCTCACCCACAAGCTCTTCAAGGCTAGATCACACTCCCCCAGGTGGTGTTCAATACATTGTAGCTGCTCTCTCACATAAAGAGCAACTCCACCATCCCGCCTTGCCAGCTGATCTTTCCTAAAAAGCACATAGCCCCCCATGACAACATTCTAGTCATGCAAGCTGTTCCACCACGTCTCCGTGATCCCAGTGAGACCACGGCCTTGCAACCGCACACAGATCTCCATCTCTTCCTGTTTATTTCCCATGCTGCACGCATTAGTGTACAGACACTTGAGGGAAGCAGCATCCCCCTGCCCCTCTCCATCCCTCTTCATCCATCAAGCTCTGTTTTGAGCCTTGAACTACCCACTCAACCCCAGTGGCCCTCGTTTTGTCCCCTTACCCTTTCACTCCTAGTTTAAAGACCTTTCAGTAAGTCCTGCCAGTTCCTTGGCTAGGATCCTCTTACCCCTTGGAGACAGGCTACTTCCATCTGCAGGCATCATGGCAAATGCTGAGTATATCACCCCACGGTCAAAAACAAAAACAAAATTCCTGTGTTTGCACCAACTTCTAAGTTATTTATTTATAATGTTGTTTTTTGGATCCTCTCAGTATCCTTCCCTGGCACTGAAGGTATAGAAGAAAAAAACACCTGCACACCCGTTCTTTCAACTACCTGCCCCAGTCCCCTGAAGTCTTTCTTGATAGTCCTCAGGCTTTTCCCAGCAACTTTGTCACTGCCAGCCTGAACTATCTAAAGAGGATAATAATCAGAGGGGCAGATCAGACTAGGAAGTTTTCTAGAAATATCCCTGACCCGGGCCCCAGGGAGGCAGCACACCTCTCTATGGGTAGGGGCAGGCTGACATATTGGGCCCTCAGTCCCGCTTAGAAGGGAGTCACCTATGACTATCACCCTCCTTTCTTTACTGGAAGAGGCAGTCTTTAAGCGTGGAGCTGACTGCCTCTTCTTAGAAAAGCTTGGAGGAGACAGTCCTCCCACCTCATCCTCAGCCACCTCACCCTCCAGTTTCAGGGCTTCAAACCTATTACATAGAGGCACCTGTGGAACTGAGGTAGGTCGGGATGGGGGTTGCCTATGTCGCCAAGCTGGGACCTGCTGCCATTCCTCCTCTCCTCTCAAGTTGGCTCTCTCAGATTGACTATGGCAAGGGAGAGGGTCCACCACAGTCTGGGGGGTGTAATCTCTGTGCCTTTCTCGCAGAGAGTTACACCACCAGTTAATCTCACGCTCACACTCTCGGATGGTTCTTAATCTTCCTACCTCCTCCCTAAGCTCCACCACCAGACTGAGCAGCTTGTCCACCTGCTCACACCTCATGCAAGTGGCATCCTTCTCATCCTCCCCTGGCAGTAGCAGGCTCTAGCACACCCTGCAGCCAGAGACCTGAGACCTAAACTGCCACATTTCTGGGTGGGCCCTCCATCTGGGTCACCACAGTCTTCTTAAGGCAAGCCCGCTGTCTGGTAGAGACAATGTTTGAAGCTGTGGCCTCAGAGTCTGTCAGTAGAGCTGGTCTTGCAAGCAAAAACAACAGCACTGCCACAAGACCAACCTCCCACACCTACAACTGCAGTAATGTATGGGCAGTGTGGGCTGTGCTCACACTCAGGATTCTCTCCCTGTTATCAGTGGACAGTAACACCCTTTTATCACCTGGTCCTGAGGGCTGACTTTTAAGCTGCACAGAAAGTGGTCACAGTCAGCTCAAGAGATAAGAGTGGGGAGTGCCAGCTCCACCCCTGTTGGATCAGCAGCCTGCTCGCAAACTGCCAGCCCCCTACACCAGCTCTGTGCTTTTTGCTGGCTTCAAAAAAGCTCTAAAAAGAGCTTTTTGGACTGCCTTTTTGCTTTGGGTCCCTTACCCAGTGCAGTCTTACCTGCCCTGAAGCTAGTCTCTGCAGTAGAAAGTTGGGAACATCTTGTAATTCTTTGTCACTGTTATTTGCTGAAAGAATTATGTCCTAAAGTCAATCTTACTTTGTGGTGTATATTGTTATGGAATGTGAACTAGGATTTAATAAGCTGATCAGGAAGCAGCGGGTAATTTGTGCCATAATATGAATATGATGACATTATGGCTGTTTCTTTTCACTTCTTCTACCAAGTAGTGGGAAACAAACAAACAAACAAACACAGCTGATAACAGCATCAATAACAAAATTGGGCAATTGTTGAAACATTTACCTTACTTTTTGTTAACAAAGAATCTTATTTCCATGAAAAACACAAACAAACAAACCCCATATAATTTTATAACTTGAGTATAATGGGATATTTTATTTACTGATTTTATTGCTGATCAGTAGGGCATTATTAATGTTAACTGTGACATTTTAAAATCATAAATTACTTTTTAATAAGCAACAGTACTGGTTTTCATATTTACACTTAAAAGTAAAAATACAAACTCTTTTGTCCCATCTAAATTGTTATTTAGGCTACTAATCAAAATAATTTCTTAAGACAAAAAATGAAATGTAGATATTTTGCAATTATTTGCTACTGTGAATAATACATAAACACAGTACTTATGGTTAAAGTGGCTTTCAAACTCTTTTTCTGCCGTTAGGGCATGAACTGACTGCAGAATCAGTGTATTTTACTTGATATATTGCCACATTATCTACTTCAGTGCTTCCATTTAGTTTGGGTCACTTACATTTCATTATACTGTACCTTGGCTGAGTGCAATATATTAAAAAAAAAAAAAAAAAAAAAAAAAAAAAAGTTTATTGCAACTGTAAGCTCCTAATTAAACATCAGGTGTAAACTGAGCTACACATTACAGATTACATATATAAAAAGATGATATTATTGGGAATCACTCTATCATAGAACATGATTAATGTATATGTGTCCTTGTAAACAGGAGTTGATGTGTTATGTACATAATGGATGTGATTATCTTTTTATTGAGAATCAAGACATCAAAAATGAAGGGATACAAAAGTTTCTCATTCAGTAATCTTGTTTAATATGATATAAGCTTGTGAATCCATACATTGATAATGCATTACAGAAGTATTTCTTTTGTTCTTAGCTATACTCTTACCTGTTGTCATTACCAGCAGACAAACCTGAACTTATAAATACTTTTAATCTCATATTGGTCATAAACAAACAAACAAACAAACAACAACAAAAACACAGTTGTTTAAGTCAGTAAGTCAGTGAAAAGTGTATGTTTCCTCTGAAGAATAAGAAATGCTGCTTGCTTTAGGTTGGACACTAAGAAAAATATATTCTCTGAAAGAGTGGTCTGGCACGGAAACAGGATATTCCTAGAAGTGTTCAAGAAATGTTTAGATGTTGTGCTGAGGGACATGGTTTAGTAGAAGACATTGGTGGACAGTGCATGGTTGGACTGGATGATCTTAGAGGTCTTCCAGCCTTGATGATTCTATAACTCTATTCTATGATTCCTACCTTTCTCTTTCAAAAAACACTGTAAGAACATTTGCTACTTTGAAGTAGAGGCTTCAGATAGATCTCATGAAGGATATCATAGAAGCTGGACTGGTATTTCGTATACAGAAGGCTCTTTTTAAGTGGACCATTGGAAAATTCATTTGGCCCTCAGTTATACAATGAGCATATTAATTCTGTTGTTTTCCAGTTGATGGAAATCTAGTCAGTTTGGATGGAAGTTAGAAAAGCTTGGAACAATAGAATTGATTGACGTAAAAGTGATCTATGTGAAGGGCAAAAACAAACAAAAACAAAGTTTAATTCCTACCTTCTTTCCATCTTTCCTTTTGATTTTTGTACCCCTCTTAATTATCCAGCATAATTATTTGTGAGATTACAAAAATAACCATTTTCAATAATTGATGTAATTTCACATCATGGAGTTCTCTCTGGACCTATCTGTGTCTGTGACAGGGAACCCAAAGCAGGCCCCAAAAAAGGGAGGTGGTTTGTCAATGCTTTACAGTCCAGTTGTACCCAGTTCTGTGACTAATGGGGCAGGGGACCCATGGATCCATGCCCTGAGAAAGGGAAAAGAGGAAAAGGGGGAAGGGTAGGAAGATAGGAGGTGTGCCTAAAAACAAACCAGCAGCAACAATCTGAGGAGGAAAGTTAATTTACCAAATGTGGTATCGGAATGCAAGAGAACAAAATATAATACAATGTAATTGGAGTTGAGGCTAATAAATCAAATAAAATGAGAGTGTACAAAACCAAAGACCTTACTCTAAAGATGAAGAGATGAGACGATGAAGAGATGAAGGTGAGATGATTGGAGCATGCAAGAAAAAACTTGTAATTTGTGAGGAGTTTTATATTTCCCTCTGAATACAAAGTCCTCTGGGGCATGTAGTTGTTGTTCTCTTTTGAGTACCAGGTACCCAAGAAAACTGGCAGTCCATGGAACTGGAGCATTAACTCTTTAACTCACAATGTGTTTACATGATGTGAAATACTGATAACAAAAATCATAAAACCATGACATTTCAGAAAATACATTTTTTATGCTTCATGGTTTGCAAGGGCTGCTTTTCTTTCCTGTTGTTGTTGTTGTTTTGGAGTTTTGTTTGTTTGTTTGTTTGTTTTGATATATGTAGAGATTCTGCAGTGCAGTGAATAATGAATGGCATAATGGAATGCAGATAACTTACAGAACTATACAGTGATGAAAGAGCAATGAAAGAATTGAGTTTTATGAATCGATCAAATTAATTTGATTACTACTCAATAAAGGCGTGTGTTGTTGCACATGGATCTTTGCACATAAGAGGTCTTGGGACCTTCCAAATCTCTCGTGTGGAAGTATACATCTACAAGCATTTGAATTCAGTGTTTATAGCTGGGATGGATTAATCTTGATCAGTATACACAAAATCACATATATAATGTCTCCCATATACAAATGTGGAAGTCTGTTTATAATGTTAAGATGGAACAATGGATTTCGCACTGCACAAATGGGATAGTCCCAAACTCCATGACTTCACCATATCTCGAACTAATGCAAAAAAAAAAAAAAAAAAGTATTAATTTGCTCTTTGAACATTAGAGCTATGTAAAAATATAAAAAAAAATATGTAAAATATATATAAATATGTCAATAATAATAAGAATAATAAAGATACAAAAGATGATAGCTATTGAAAATTATTGTTCTGAAAATATTCAAAATTAGATCACAGCTAACAAAACAGCTGAACCTAAGCAGGTATAACTTTGGAGTCTAGTGCCATTCTATTATGCTGAACTGTGTACCTTCATTACTTTATTTCATTAACTTTGTATAAGAAAGGAAATTATTAAAAAAAAAAAAAAAAAAAAAAAAACCACACCTTTTTCCATTTGTCTGTGGAAATAGACAGCCTGGTGTATAATACTGCAAGCAGTCCTACAATTAGGAAACAGCAGATCAGCTTATTGTGTACATGATGATTACCTTCCTTACATTAGCTTAGTTAAAGCACCATTCAATACATTCCAGATGGAGACTACTGCTGTAATTTCTGCACCCCACAATTTCAACTGGTGCAAATCAGAGTAAGTTACTGCAGTTTCCCAGAGAAAGCACCTATATCTGTTCTTCCTGAGGAGTAGATTGTTTGAAGAGAAATAAGGGTTAAAAAGAGAAGTTGCTTTCATAATTTTGTGTTGAACTAAAAGCATGACGTTATTTTTTTGAAACAAACAAACAAATAAAAAAGCATCAAACAAAAAAAAACGAACAAGCCAAAAAATAAAAATAAATAAAATAAATTAAAAAAAACACACACACACACACAAAAAAAAAAAAACACAAAAAAAAAACCAACACATGAGTTTGTAGTCTCTCTCTCACACACAGGAATTCTGTAACAAAGACAACAGCTTGACAATGGCAGCTGCTGAACAGGGAGAACATTAGAGGACAATGTCATTTTTAATGATTTTTTTTTTTTTTTAATGAAAAATTAAACCAAAACAAAGTAGATGCCCTAGGTATCCTTTTTTAAAAAGATTTGATCTCTCTGTCTTATAATTTACAAGTGGCAATTGAGGCAGTAGACAGGAGCATATGCTGGAGAGAATCTGGAATTAGAAGCAAACATGGAAGAAGTATAATTTTTTTATTTTATTTTTTTTAACATGAAGAAAGGAAAGACATTCACATATATATTCATACATATGCTTATGCACATACAGTTTCACAAAGAACACATTAATATGTTTATATCCACACGTAGAATATTGTTTGTACATTAATATACATAAAAATGAATGTGCAAATGTAAATATATTTATATATAACTAACACATGTAGGTGTAACATATTCAGATGGCTATTTTCTGTTGTTTTGCATAGTATACGTAAAACCAACTGGATTCCATTCTGAGATTTTTTTTTTTTTCCAGCTTTGTATCTTTTGTCTACTTTATTTTTTAATTCAGTAACTTACAAAAACAAGTTAGTTAGATCATTTAGCTGCCTTCATACTGCTGTAGTGCTTCATCTTCCAACCTGTTCTGTTGAAAGTACAGAAGGTTTTTTTTTTTTTTTTTCCATAACATCTCAGTGCTAGTCAGTGCAATTATCACACTTAAAGAAAGAAAATCTCCTTCCAGAGAAATCTTTTTTTTTTTTCTTTCTTTCTTTCTTTTTTTCCTTCCTGTACACTTCCAATAAGTTAAAGGTTGCCTGAAAGTTATTTATTTAAGTTAGGCAGGACTAAATTTTAAGAACTATTATTATTATTCTGCTCCCAAGTTCTGAAAAAAAATAATTCTGCTTGGGTTCAAGTAAGTAGTGGTAGCATCTAAGAGTAAATAAACAATTTGTAAAAAGATATTTAAAAGTATATTAAATCTCTTCTGGATATGCATTAAACATTTCCCCATCTATTTATCTGCCTGTCAATCTATTTATCTATCTGTTTTCAATAGGACTACTCAGATAATCAAATATTGCAAGATGATGACCTGTGAATTGCTGCAATAGTGCTTAATCAGCAAGTGGAAACCTGGAACAGCAGTGTAGTCAAGGGTAGTTCCCTCCTATTCTCAAGTATTCTTGAATTCACTGGAAGCTGTTTGTTTTTACATAAAATGTGTTCTGTGTTTACATTTCTACCTTGCCACTTGTGAAGAATACATCAGCATGAATAATTTCAGCCGTGTGTTATTTCTTCTTATGTATGTGTTGACAGTTACAGCAACGTCTGTAACTGTTCTTGGGAAGACTTGCAATCTAGACACAGAGGATGAGGGATGAGGTGATCAAACTGCCGGCTGCCTCGTGAGTTTTTTGTTTGTTTGTTTGTTTTTCTTGTGTTTTTTTTTCTCATCAGTGGTGTCATACTAGTGAGAAAGTGTCTATTAGGGAGTTTATGAGATAGATATGCTTGGCTACTTGTATCTCAGTTTTGAACCCAGGAGTCAGTGAATCAGGAATGGCTGTGCATTGAGATTTCTGGCCTCAGGTGCTTAGAGTGAACCCACAGGCAAACGCCGCCTGTGCAGAGCACAGGGCACTCAGCAAAGAACCAGCGACAGAGAGGTGGTGGTAGCTGGGTTAAGTAAAGCATTTGAGGGTGTCTTCATGGCAGCACTTCACTAAGAAAAATGAGGCAGGCTGAAAGATATGAAGAGAGAATAAGCTTTTTCTGCCCATGTTATAACTTTGATGGTCACACAGCTGTCAATCCAGTACCAGTTAACCAGCACTAAATTTACTGTCTCCAACCTGCTACTTTTTTTTTTTTTTTTTTTTTTTTTTTTTAAAGTCCCAGAAACAGGTAAGAGATGATTGAACAGTTCGAAAAAGGCACAGTTGTATCTAGGAAAAAAAAAAAAAATAATAATAAATCCTCTAGATAGAGTCCAAAATAAAAGCAAATACTTAGAGGCAGGAAAATGTTTTCGCACACCATGACCTTTGCTGAGAGGAATGGGAGAAGGAAGGTGAGATTGTACACACACTTCAATCAGCCCTGCTAGGTGCATTTTAACTCTTTATTTTCGTTGTTTCTTCACCAGCTTTTCTCCTGGGAGCACCAGGGAGTCTTTTTCTGTTTCAGGTTCTCCTCATTGCCCTTTACCTTGACTTTGTCTCGTCACTCCAACTACAGTCTTGTTCTGCCAGATATGTTTCATTTTCTGCATGACTTCCTTTGGATGGGCATTTCAAGCTGTGATTTCTAAGCTTGATCTCACACTGTAGATCCTGTTATCTCAGTAAAAAGCTTCAAAGTTCAAAGCGAGTTGGATGAACAATATTTTAAAAGCAGTGTAAAGTCTAAGCATCATCTGAGTATGAACAGTTCAGGGGAAAAAAAAATAAAACAAAAACAGATATTTGCATGCTTTCATATGGAGAAAGAACAATTAAATTGCATGATGTTTGTCTGGAGATAAAAATTATAAAGAGTTATTAAGAGGTCCGAAGAAGTGTATGTAGCTATAGTTCCATACTTATCTGATGCCATGAGGCTATTTCCACTTGTAGCCCCAAACCTTTCTTTTCCAGTAGAGATTTTTCCAAAGTAATTAGCTGACAAACATGGTAGTGTAATAGACTTCAGTTCAAAAACCTTATGCAGGAAAGGCAGGCATTAACTAGTATTTTATTAGTAGCTGTGTTAAGTGATTGGTTAATGACAATGACAAATGACCTGGTACAAGGAAAAAAAAAAAAAATCCTTCGTTCCCAGTGATATCTATTCTCTCTTCCAACCACGCCCTCTTTTACAGTTTCCCTGCCCTGTTACATGATGATTACTGGTCATCTTTTCAGCTTTAATACACCAGGAATTACATGCATCTGTGCTTGTGAATCTGTGCTTGTCAGTTGTGATGGTCCACGTTGGTGTCTGAGAGTTTATCCTTAGCAATTTGGTCAGTGTTTCTGACACACATGGGAAGATAAGCTGAGTTTTTCTTTCTTAGCAGATTATCCCCCTAGATAGTTACTGGGGTATGATACAACAGCCAGAAGAAAAATGTCTGAATCTGAATAAAACTTATGCTGGAGTAACAGATGATTTACTCCACCTGAGACACATAAAAGTTAGGTGTTTAGTTTAAATTCATGCTCTGTGCCCTTCCTATAGAAAGAGGAGAAAAGCATACTTTTTTCCTTTTTCTTTTTCTTTCTTTTTTTTTTTTTTTTAATTCACTTTATGATCCCCTCATCTTATGTTCCTAAAGTCTATACTAAAATGGTGAGGACTGCCCTCCTGAGCTATCTTTTCTACCCTCAAACCATATGGTTTTGATTTAATCTACACTTTAGAGTTCCAAAGTTAGAGAAAATGGTCAGGCAATGGTTTGGGTTGGAAGTGACTTTAATTATAAACTAGTTCTACTTAATCTACATTTTAGAGTGCCAAAGTTAGAGAAATGAGTCAAACAATGGTTTGGTTTGGAAGTGACTTTAATTCTAAACTTGTTCAAAGCCCCTGCCATAGGGATGGACATCTCCCACCAGACCAGGTTGCCAAAGCCCTGTTTGATCTCAACTTGAGCACTTGTAGGGAATACAGCATGCACAGCTTCTCTGGGTAATCTGTTTCAGTGCCTCACTATCCTCATAGAGAAGAATTTAATTCTAATTGCTAAGATAAATCTGTTCTCTTTCGGTTTAGAACTATTATCCCTTGTCCTGTCACTACAATCCATGATAGAGTCCCTTCTCTGCTTTCCTGTAAGCTCCTTATAAATAGCGGAAGGCTTCTGTAAGATGTCCCCAGAGTCTTCTCATCCCGAGGCTAACTAACCCCAATATTTTCAGCCTTTCTTCTTAGGATAGGTTCTCCACCCTTGTTAAAAATCTCCAATGGATTCCTAAAGCTGAAGTAAAGATGGTGAAATCTTCTGATCACAATGTTGTACAGCCAACAGACTGTACAATCCATGATAGACACTTCAGTCCAAGGTCTAGGCGCTGTCAGTGACATGACTGTGAGGTGGAAGTCTATCACACAGCTGTGCAGTTACATTCTCTAGTGAGTTTCTTTCTTTTTTGTTCTTTCTTCACCTCCCTCCCTACTCCCTCCCACCCCCTCCCCCCCCGCCTCTCTCCTCCCCAGTCTTCTCCCTCTCTCTCTCTTTTCTTTTTTCTTCCCCAAAAATGAATTAAAAACTTATGGGAAAATATTGAATATTCATGTCTTAGCCTGGGAAGGAAACAGGGAAAGAGTAAATAAAGAGAGATTGCATTGCATTGCAGATTTGGTCCTGTGATTATTCTACCTGAGAAATGGCTGTATTGAGTAATGGATCTCCTGTTTAGAATGTTGAATCACAGTTTCTTTTCCTATGGAAAGCGAAGTCTGATGGCAGAGTGTATGATACATCACTATTTTTCCTTCAAATTAATCCTGAATGTTCTTAGGACCATCCTATTCCTATATTTTTCCTTGAATACTCTCTCCTGTAATTGTTAGACAGATATGTTGGACTAAATGGATATTTCATTTGATTCAGTACATTCTTATGTTGTTATGACAAAAGACACAACTAATAAACAACTAATTTTCTTGCTTTTCTCGAGGAAAATATCTGGAGATAATTTACCAAGAATAAGTACAATTATCTTTGAGTGAGTGAAACATAAAATTTCAGAGAAAACAAAGAGCAGAGATGTATATAGAGACAGTGAAAACCTGAATTTACATTCAATATTGTTGACAAAAGAGGACTTGATTTGGACCAGTTATGACTGAGTTTTCCTTTTGTAGAAGTCTGTTTATTCATTTCTGCTCCAAAAGTGACTCTTCTTTTTTTTTTTTTTTTAACAGATTCCTTGGCTTTTTCAGGATACTATGAAACCCCCTTCCCTTCCCTACAGGAAAACTGAAATGGTCCAGAAAGTACACACATATTTTTATCAGTTCAAATTGTCTTCATTTCTGTCCTTAAGTTGTATTTCAGAGAGTGAAAGCAATTAAACCTTCACTGTCCAAGCTTTCAAGTCTGTATGTCTATACTGTCATGTATCCATTTCTTTTTGAAGTAGACTAATTTTCAGTCACGCTGCTAAACAGACAAATGCAGCTATTTAGGTTAATCTTGTTTTATAATTGAGTGACATTCGGATGTTTATCTCACTTCAGAACTCCAGACTCTTCTGTAGTTAAACATATTTTCTGTAATGAAAAATAAATAAATAAATAAGGAAAAGAAAAACAAATAAACAAAAAAACAAACAAACAAAAACACCAAGAGAAACACATTTAACAAATTCTAAGAAATAAAATGAAAAAGAGGAGGAAAATTTGTTTTTCAGTTCTTGTGATTCAGAGTAAGAAAATCAGAACGTACTTTTAGTTAGTAATATTCATTGTAACAACACATCAGACATTCAAAACATTGTCTTCTATTGTATGTTTTTTTTTTTCTTTGTTTGTTTTTTGTTTTTCTTTTTTTTCCTGAGTGTTTGTGAAGGTTTTGAAATGGCATTGCATTACTCTACTCTACTCTACTCTACTCTACTCTACTCTACTCTACTCTACTCTATTCACACAGAATAATACACAGAATCACAGAATGACCTGGGTTGAAAAGGACCTCAAGGATCATCAAGCTCCGCACCACCTCCCCCCCTCCCCCAAATCCAACCTGGCCTTGAAAACCTCCAGGCATGGGGCATCCACAACATCTCTGGCCAGCGTGTTCCAGCACCTTACAGCTCTCGTAGTAAAGAACTTAATTCTATTCCATCCCATTCTGTTGCAATTTTATTCTAAAGAAGAGAAGTCTGTTTCATCCATAAGAACATCCGTAAGTCTGTGAGTACCAATAAGAGTCATTACAGAATCCAGAGGGAACTGGCTGATATAGTCTCCAAGTCACGCCTTCAATGGTCTTTGAAAAGTCATGTCAGTCAATTTCTGGTGACTGAGAAAAAGGCAATGCTGCACCCATTTTTAAGAATGATAGAAAGGACAGCCCAGGGATCTATGGACCTGTCATCCTCAATTTTGATCATGAAGCAGATCCTCCTGGGAGCTATGCTGAGGTACAAGGAAGACAGAGAGATGATATGGAATAACCATCATGGCTTCAACAAGGCAAGTCCTGTCAGACTAAGCTAGTGGCTTTTTGTGGTGATGTGACAACAACAGAAGACAAAAGAATATCTACTGTTGTCATCTATCTGGATTTCAGCATGGTCTTTGACACAGTCTCCCATAGCATCTTACTTTCCAAAATGGAAATATATTAATTTGATGCACATGGACTATTCAATGCACAACTAACTGATTGTGAGATCACACCCAGACTATGTTGGTCAATGTCTGACTGGAGATCACTAAAATATCCCTCTGGGGTCAGTTTTGAGAACAATACACTCTAATGCCACTCTGATATGTTCATCAAAGACATCAACAGTGGGATTAAGTGCACCCTCAGATAGTTTGCAGATGACATCTGAAAGGGTGTGTGATGTGGTCAATAAGCCTGAGGGATGGGATGCCACACAGAGACCCAGATAGGCTCAAGCAGTGAGAGCCAGTGAACCCCATGAGATTCAACAAATCTAAGTGCAAGGTCTTTCACCCTGGTTATGGTAACTGCTGCTATTATGAAAAGCTGGGGGATGAAAAGACAGAGCAAAACCCTGCCAAAAAGGATTTGGGACTTCCTTCTTCCGTGTGCCAGCAGTGTGCCCTCACAGCCCAAAAAACCAGAGATATCTTGGGCTGCATCAATAGAACTGCGGTCAGCAGGTTGAGGGAGGTGATCCTGCCCTTCTGCTCTGTGCTGTTGGGACTTCACCTGGATTACTGTGTCCAGATGTGAAGTCCTCAGTACAGGAATGACATGGACCTGATGAGGTGCATTCAGAGTAAGGCCACAAAAATGATCCAAGGGATGGAATACCTCCCCCACCAAGCTGAGAGAGCTGGGTCTGTTCAACTTGGGGAAGAGAAGGCTCTAGGGAATTCTGAGGGCAGCTTTCCAGTATATAAAGGGGAGGGGTAGGGAGGATTGGGGGGGGGGGGGGGGGGGGGGGGGAGGTGCTGTATGAAAGGGGACAGACTTTTTTGTAGATTTTCAAACTATAAAAGAAAAGATTTAGATTAAATATAAGGAAAACATTGTTTACAATGAGGATGATGAAGCATTGGAACAGGCTGTTCAGATAATGGGTGCCCCATCCCCAGAGCCATTCAAAGTCAGCCTGGATGGGGCTCTGATCAACTTGATCAAGCTGTAGATGTTCCTGTTCATTGCAGGGCAGTTGAACTGGATGCCTTTTAAAAGTCGCTTCCAACTCATATGATTCCATGATTCTATGATTTCACTGGAGCTAAAATTTATTTTCAACGATTTGCTCAGGCAGATTCCATACACAGAGGTGAAAAAGAACATGCTAACATGCTGAAAGCTGGAAAGGTGTATAAAATGAGGAGCCTTTCTTCAGCTCTTGTTGCACACCTCTTCTGGTTACAGCTGTCTTGTAAAAATGCTGGCAGACTGTTCCTGAAATGGGGTATCTCACTGACACCAGCTACTGCCACAGATGCTAGTGTCAATATGGCTCATGAGAGATAAGAGTCCTCATTTTTTTTGTTGTTGTTATTTTTCTTTTTTTTGGAAATTAAGGTGGAAAGTGCTTTGAGAGGCAGCAACTGTTGCCTAGCACTCAGAAATATAAATTAACTTGACAAACTGCCATGGTTTTCAACATTGATTTATAACCATGTCCCAGTTCATAAACCTGCAGTGGTGACTTCTGCTGTCCCATTGTATGTGTGTAGTCAAGAAAAAGTGTTTTAAGTCATAAAACAATAATTTAGAGAATTGAAATGTTAGTACTCATCAGTGCATTAAACTAAATCACGTAAGCTGTAAATGTTTACCTAATGTGTCTGTTCTAAAACAAAAACTGAAGACCACATAATTTTTAATAAGTAAAAAAAAAAAAAAAAAAACAGTACACAAACACAAATATAAACAAGCTTAATTCCAAAGCTTTTGAGGTCAAGGGAAGAAGATCCATTCCTTTTTTTTTTTTTTTTTTTTTTTTTTCATTTTGTCTTTTTCAAGTACTATAATTTTATCATTCAATATTAAATGCAAAACAGAGATCAGAAAAGAGATATTTTTGCCTGGATCATATGAATCTATGAAAACAGTACTCTGATTTTTGAACATTTTAAACACCCGTTCTCCTGGAGAGAAGTGAGAAATGGCTTCATTGTTGACAAAATCAATTTCAAACTCTTCCTTTTTGATTCGATGATGAGTTATGTCATGACTAAACAATCGTGACTGGTTAGAGATACAGTAATTAATGTGTTGAAACTCAGTAAAGTAAACAAAGTAACTATTCATTAACATTTTTCAACATGCATACACTGGAATTCTAGCCACAATGCTTATTAAAAAGAAATGCCATACTGTTCCACAATAACAGATATAAGAATTTCACTTTTAATATCATTTAGAACCATTAATATAGAATGTAGTCATGGGTTTTGTGAAACCAAGTGTACTCGACAAACTCAGAAACAAAAATTCTGTTGCTTCTATGAAATTAAACCTGTATATCAGCAGATCAAGTGACAACATTATCTATTATTTATTCTCTCAACGTTTTCTGGGGTTTTTCTTTTTGTTATTGTTTCATTACACAGCTTACACTGTAACTTTAAGAATGTTTGCTTAAATGGTGAGCTTGTTCAAGAGAAGTGTGTGTGTGTGTGTGCACATTCACGTGTACCCAGTTGAACTGAATGTGGTTATTTCTCAAAAGTCACTGATTTCATTTCTCACTTTATTGCTTGAGTCAGGGGAGTGGATTAAGACACGGGGTGTCACTGTCACTTTAAAAGAGCATTATTTTTGGGAAGCCAGTTTATTGTTTGGTGTTTATTTGAATAAAAAGCTCTTCTTCAAAATGCAAGCTGTTTCCTGAGAGAAGACAGAAGTTGCATAGTATTCTTTAGGGGAAGAGAGTGATTTAGTGTACCAAGTTACCAAAGGAATTGCTACAATCCACTCATGTCACTGAAGAAATGAAAGGATGTGGCCCCTTCATAGCCAAATGCATAAAACACAGTGACAGTCAAGAAAACAAAATTCTAAGCAGTGCTACAGATCCAATTGACTAGTAGAAACCTTTTCTTACTAAAATGGCTTTTACAGATCACTCCAGGATTTACATGAGACTGAATAACAAATTGAAAGAGCAAATTATTTAAGGACAAAGTTGGCAGTGCCACCTTCCAGTTTTGTGTTTGTTCAGAAAAATGTCTGGTTAAGGAAAAAATCTGCAGTTGACCCTGTATTTTGTGTTATCTGTAAAAGAAAGACATTAGGATTAAAGTCTTTGGTCTTCTTCACATGTATTTCCAGGCACAAGTTTGTGTTGTGTGATTTATTACAATTATAAAAGCTTTCTACTAAGTGCCAAAATCCAGAGGAATGGGAGTATTTCACAAAAGTTTAAATGTTTTGTCCTGACACCATGTTTTAAAAAATAGTTTCATGTATGTATTTATTCATTCATTCGTTCGTTCGTTCATTCATTCATTCATTCATTCATTCATTTCCTTTCATCTAGAAAGGCTATGTTTAGAACTTATCTGCACAAGCACTTATTTGAAATATCTAAATTGAAGTAACCTAAAGCCTACATGTTTACATGAACAAAAACAGTGGAGTAACTTCACAGTGTACAGTATGTTTAACAAAAATTATTAGATTGCTATAAACCTCATCAACATACGAAATATTCAAATTCTAATTTGTTTACTTTTGTTATAGGGGAAAATTATCAGAGAAAGACACTGATGATCTTCATATCATAGAGCAGGGTCAGCCAATGGAACTTTTTGCTTAGAGTCAGTCATCTTAAAATAGGTGCAAAAAGTGCTAAGATGAAGTCTCAAAAGAAACAGAAGAGGCTAAGAGGGTTACCAAGTGACTTTCTGCATGAAGGACTGATATTTGTGGAATAAAGTCCTTTAATTTGAAACAAGCTCTATTTTCAAACAAATTAAAACAAACAAACAAAAAAAAAAGTGAAAACAGAACTATTTGAATTACACAAAATGAAGTTTTATTTTGATTGTACTACAGTTACATGACAGTATCTTTAATTCAGCAGGAACAAGTAGATATTAATTAAAAACGTGGGGAAAAAAGTCCCATTTTTTCTATCATGCCAATTACACAATTCTTGACATTTTACATTCTGTGATACTCAAAATTTAGTAAATCATTCCCATATAAAACATAATGTTCCATAGATAATAATGCAATTTAATCTCCAGTGTATTCAAAGAAACCACCTCCCCTTTGGCTGAAAATATCCCTCTGACCTATAAAAATATTATGTATAGATTTTCAATATTTCAACAAGTTTATTAAGTTGAATTTGAAAAATAATTTTATTTATTGCATTACCTTTTTTTCTGGTAAAAAAAAAATATTTTACACAATAAAAAATAAATTGATAATGTAAAGATAGTAGTTCAGTGGTTCCGAAGAGAATTATGAACCATAATACTTCTCTATGTTGCTTTCCAGTGCTCAGATAAAAGAATCAGAGTAATACTCAGATGTAAACAGAAACTTGTCTTTGCTGAAGCAAGTAGAAATGTTTCTGATATATTTTTCAGGTTAACATACTTTGTGTATTTCCTGTGCTAGAAAATCACCATCAAATTCTTTCTTTTTAAGTAATTATGTTTGCTGTCCTCATCACATACAAAATTAGGAAAAAAAAAAAAAAAAAAAAAGTAAAAGATGTACCTTCTTGAATGCAATTATAACGTTACATTTCAACTTTACATGAAATTTTGGAAACTTCTGAAATGTGTAAATGCGTGGATGAACTAGAAATGAAATGTGAAAGATAGTAAAATAATTACAATATATAATTGATTTCTGGATCTCTAAGACTCAAGCAGTAATACTGTAGGATAAATTGCTTTTCTTTTTTTTCTTTTTTTTTCTTTTTTTCTTTTCTTCTTTTTTTTCTTTTTTTTCTTTTTTTCTTTTTTTCTTTTTTTTTTTCTTTTTTTTTTCTTTTTTTTTTCTTTTTCCCTGTTTCTACGCTCCTTATCTTTAGGAATCGCAGTGATAAAACCTGAAATCTCCTAAATCTTAGCCCTGGCTATGCATCATTTTTGAGAGATCTAAAGTTGAGGGAAATAGAACCCTTAAATATGCACATATCCAAGCTCCTCTTCACTAAAGAGAAATGATTCTCATATCTCAAAGTGACAGCCTTCTCTAGAAATCACAGTGACCTATTCATTAAAGACTTGGGTCCCATGTGCATGGTAGAATTCATTAAGCAATGTTATTCTCTGAGCAAATGCTATAAAACTGTAGTCTGACGTCCACAAATACTTGTATCAGGCAATTGCCTGGTAAAACTTCAGCATATTGGAAAATAAATATTAAAATAGAGTCAATGTCATTTTATTTTTTCTTCAAGATTTGACTTCTGTCACTCAGGTTTAGAGCTCTGCTTCTTTTGCATGAAGAATGGGATAAGTTCTCCACATCAAAAATATCATCTTGGCCAAGGTCATTTAATTCCATCGAATCAGAGCTGGGGCCCTAGTATGTGGAGACGTTTATAGCCCGCTGTCATTTTGGCAAGTGACAGAAATAGAGGGTGGAGCAGGTGCCGAGTAGAACTGTCATATTTCCATAACAAGGCTGGAGAGCTTTGTGATTTATGGATGCTTGGTATATAACCGTGACGCCTCACAAGTGAATATACAAGTTGCAAATCTGTAAACAGCTACAGTGGGAATTTGCTAATCTCTGCCTGCTGTAGCTTATGCTGCACAGGTCCTAGAGCTGTCTGTGAGAAAGTTTTGACATTGTGCTTTGTAAAAACACACACAGCATCTTGCCAGGCTTTGTCAGCAAGGACAATAACACATTTCACTAAGTCTGTAAAACCTATCATTGTTCATGATGTCACAATGTTGAGAGCTGGAAAGGCGGAACTAATAAGGACTTTCTAGAACAATTTCTAATGTTCCTTGAAAGACAAATGTGTGGTTTTACTTATTATGTTAAATCAAAGACATCCAAATCCTTGAATAAAAATAGATGCTCCTCCATATTGAACAGACAATGGATTTTACAGCATATTGTTTAGTTAGCATCAGATCTTTTTTCTTTGTTTTTCAGTCCCTATCAACTTTTCCATTTTATTTGTTTTATAAAGGAAGATACAGTCAGGATTTTTCTATGGATGGAAGCAAGAAAAAGAAGAAAAACTTGTCCAAAAGTTTTTAGAAGAAATGTGCAAGAAGTTGTGATTCCCTTTTTCACTAACAAATGACTATTCAGACAGCAGTCCTCTCGACAAATGTTATTTTTAAGTGAGAAGCTTTCTACAAATATTCTTGTGACACCTTATATCTAAATGTACATTTTAGCTTGCTAGATTATGAAAAGGCATAGAGTAGTGTATCCTGGAGAGTTTAAGAGGTTCATCAATGCAGTTAGGATTTTGTGTGACATAAAATGATTACAACATATGAATCCCTCCTTACTTCTAGACGAGGTCTTAAAATAATTTCAGAACACATGAAAAGGAAACAAACAAACAAACAAATGACGTTACTTCATGGGTTTTCACTACTGAAATCCATCCATTAGCAGTTCTTCTGGGAAGATACTAGGCAGCTAAAAATAGTTCCTCAGTCCCTGGGTATATCTAGTGTGTGATATCTCCTGTAAACCTAGCAGTCTTTTCTCATCTTGTTAAGACAAAAAACAACCAACCAACCAACCAAACAAACAAACAAAAGCCAACAAACAAACCCAACATCTTCCCTGGGTAGATTCTAGAATTTTCCAATGTATTTGTGCTCTGAGATTGGAAATTTCATAATTGGATTTTTGTTTTGATAGAAAATAAATAAATATAAGGATACAGAAGACAGAGAGAAAGCCATTATCAGTTTTTGCTTTTCGATTTTAGCTTATCTCAGAGTTTATTGTTTACATAATGCCTATGTGAATGATTATTTGCCATCACAACATGATTCAATCTGCTCAAGTCTTAATCTTTCTCATCAGAATTGCTTCCTTAAAACTCTCCTTCACTTTCATCTTACCATTCTCTTTCATTAAAAGGGAGATACTACTCTCATTCTGATCAGTTTCTGGATCTCCAGCTTCTTTAGAAAGAGCCCCAGCATAAGGGCATTATGACAGAGCTGAATATTTACCTGTGCTAGAGAATTCATTAGTTGCTGGTGTCTGCTTTATGTTTCATTACGTAGAAACTTTAGGTGGAAGACTACCACCCATAGTTTAGGATGTTCATTTTGGAGGTTTAAACATCTGGATTTGAGTACCTAAGCAACATGAAGGTTAATTATTGAAGCACCAGCAGATTAACAAATCTACAGGCTAGGCTGTTAAGAAAATTGATAGTTTACAATTCTGTTTAGGATTTAGCTTGTCTCTCAATTAAAGAGAGTGATGAGAAAAAGAGATAACATCCGTAGGAAGTAATACAGCCTTTACATATGGCACAATCCTCTAAATATAGATTTGTATGGGATAGACATAGTTTATAGTTTTGTAATTCTTTTAGTTTACACACACCACTGCCCATTATACTGTTTCACTGTAATCCTTAGGGCTAAGTTAGTGTTCAAAATAATAAATGAAGAGAATTTTAAATGTGGACTTATTGTCTTCTTGCTCTGAAAGATGTCCATTAACATACAAAGAAGATAAAACTTCAGTCATGGTCTTGGAGGAGTATGATAGACTTTACTTTGTGGGGGAAAATAAACAACACTTCCTACACCTGTTTTATCTAAATTTTCTCTGACAATTCATATTCTTGCTACAGCAGACAAACTTCAGAGCTTACCAAATTTATGTTATTTGATCTCTAGCTAAAGTATGTATGTTAATATGGAGTAAAATGTTTTATTACACTGATGAACAAGTTATTCATTTGACCCTCAAACAGAAAACTACCATGATAAAATGCATTGAAATGTGCAGTAGTTCAGTCTAAAAATACTCTGATGATATTTTCATGGCTGTAATTTATGTTCCCCTACTCCCCCACCCCCCTCCTCACAATTTTAAAATGTATTGTCAGTTTTATTTGCTGTAATGTTAAGTTTCAAAGCATAACCATTTCTAACCCAGAACTTCTAATGTGATTCAGTTCTTTGACTCAAAAGTCTCATTCTCAGATATTAAATTAACATACTTTTATGACTCAACATTTATCTGTGGGATGATGATTGAATTCATAATTTAGAAAGGCATCTATATAAATCGATTCTTACTAATAACTGCGAAAGATAATCTTGTCATGTTTCTTTTCATTAAAAAAAAAAAAGAAAAAATAAATGAAGATATTTAAACATATGTTCTTCAAAACATTATACTTTATATTAATATCCCCCCATCAACCATCCCCTGCCCTCCATCTTCCTTTCCGTCTTCTATTCATGCTTGCACATATTGAGGAATTTATTTACATCTGCATGAAACTTCTGTAAGTTCTAATTTGCATATCTTATGTCTTACATGTAGAGGTAATTTACACTAGTTTTAAGTTTCTCTTTTATTCCAGTAGTGATGTAAAGGAAGAAGCCCCAGAGGGTCTCACGATAAATTAAAGCTTATAGTTTGAGTGTTATTAATTAAATCACTCTTCAACCAGGTTATACTCAGAACTGCTCATGTTATGCATACATGAATAGATACTGTGGTAATATCCATGTCAGTAGCAGTACATCCTGAATTCATTTCTCATACTTCATAAACAGAGAAAGACATTGCTAGATATATATTAGTTTGATTTTTCCCCGTTTCCTTTATTGTAATTCTTTTTCAGAAGTATGAAGTTGGTCTTACTTTCTCATTATAATTTTCTGAACTTGTGAAATATTATATAAAATCTGTATATCACACAAATGTTCAAAGAGGAAAGTCAGGGCATCTCTTTCAAAAGTGTGGTCCTATCTGTCTGTAAGAAGGGTTTCTGTGATGGGTACTATGGCTTCTATTCTCCATTTTGCATCTGTTACTCTTTGTGGTACATGTCACTTCTCTTCATTCCATTCTTTTCTCTACCTAAAAGTCTGATAGTTTTTCCTAATATCATGAAAATTAGAGATTGACTGTGAAAACACAAACAAATTTGCTAATACACAGCCAGTATCAGTGAGGAAGAACTAAATGAATTAAGATTCAGGAGACAAAAGCACCAGATTTCACAGGAATTAAAATAGGATTTGCATTTATTTATTTATTTATCTATCTATCAAACTATCCATCTATTAATTAATTTATTTATTTAGTATTAAATTCAAAAGAAGAAGGATAGAGTTCATATATCTATATGTATGTATGTATCCTAAAATTTTATATCATAGGCTAGATGATTTTGAACAATTTCTTTTCTATTTGAAAATATCTACAGCCTAATTTCTGTATAGATTCAGTATACCAAATCTGGAGATTACCAAGATGCACAGTCAAAGAGTTATGTCTGCAGAAGATTTTTTTTTCAGGTTAACAATGGAATCAGTATAAATGTGAGACTAAGATGAAAAAATTCTACCTTTACAATCATGGAAACTCCTTCCAGGAAAAGGCGAAAACTAGCTAATTTTTTTATTAAATGCAGATACCTTTTGTTTTTCTTTTTCTTTTTCAAACCTTTAGATTTGCACTTTAGAAAAATACATGTCTGTGTATATCACCTCAACATCAGTTGTGTCACCAGTTCATGAGGAAATACTGCTGCAGTATAGAAACTTTGATTCAATTAGGTCTGAAGCACCTCAGACATGTTCATCAAATGGCAAAGAATAGCATTCTAGATATTTTCTTTCTTCCTCATCATCTTACACCCTATCCTAGAGTTTAGTAATTTCTCCAGCAGATATCGAATGCATGTTATCCACCCCGGCTTCGGGACTGAAAGTAATTAGAAGAAAACCAAACTGGAACGATGATAAACTCTGATTATAAAATATAGTCAGAGTGGGGGAAAATGTGATTCATTTAAAAACATAATTTCATAAATTGTGGTAAAGATGCTGCAAAATGCATTTAGTTCTGAATCTCCAAGACTGTATACTGTAAACTGGCATACAGCTATAGTAGGGTTTCTGCTCCATAAGAAACAATTTTTATTTTCCTTGATTTGCCTTGTTCATTTTATATAATATTTTCTCAGTGTTTTTGTGTGTGTGTGCCTTTCATGTGGTTCTTTTCTCTTATTACTTTTCTGCATGGGAAAAAAAAAAAAAAAAAAAAGTAGGGAAATTAGAGTTTATTTAAATCAATTTTTCATTAGCGTCTTAGTTGATATTTCTACCAATGATATACAGATACCTTATCAGTGATTTTACAGACTCTGCCTCTACCCAGTTGACAGAAGATCACACTATAATGCCACTGACTTCAAGCTCCTACTCCTGCTTGCCCTCTAATGTAACAGTTACTATAAATTGCTTTGCTTTTAATACAAGTCTGCTACTATTACACTCATTTTACAGGGTTGAAGGTAGGCCTCAGGCTTCTTGGAGAGCCCTGTAAAATGCATTCCCAGATTTGTATTTTTTTGTATTTTATGACATGTTATGTCACGCACTTAAGTTATTTTCTTGTTCTTGGTTTGATGAGGAACCTAGTGACAGTGTTGGCTGGAAAGTGGATCTCCTCTTTGTTCAGAATCACAGTAAAATCTTTCTCTCCATTTAAATATTGTTCATGTTCCACAAATCTAAACTTTCTCACATTCTCTAAAAAGACTTCGTAGTACATATTGTCTTGAGACTGTACAATTGGATGTGTATATACACGTGTATGTTCATGCATGTGCACATATACATACACAAGAGCAGCTCAACAGGTAGTGCCCAATATTTTATTGTGTTGGTCCACAATGTGAGGGACAGACGTTGGTGGCATGGCAGTAGAAGTTGAATCTTTTCACCAATATTCCATTACATTTTGTTGATGTGCAATAGATCAGCAGAGGGGCAGTCTGAAAAAAATGGTGTTTGATACGGAGTGTGTATGAGGCAAATGGTGTGAATTTTAATTCCTCCATGCGGGAAAAATAGCACTCACTAATACTCATCTGTTTGCCGAGTGCTTATGAAGACCCGAGAGTGGATATTAGTGCAGTGGGTACTGCACTTCAGCAGTGGTGACCACACTTTGAAAAACATGCCACATTCTGAATGACTGTGAAGAGCATCACAATCAGCTCATTTACGAGATCAGCAGATTATAACCAGAGACCTACATATAGAGCTTAATGGCTTTTTAACCGTGGTGGGAATGTTGGATTTGCACCACAATTGTTCACATACGAATGGAAAGAACACTACAAGCAAGTCTATCAGAACCTATTGAATGAGTATCAGGATGGAGGTGACAGTTTCTTGGATCATATCACTACCAGTGACAAGACATGGTGTCACCACTAACAGCCAGAATCAAAATGACAGCCAATTGAGTGGTAACACGTGAATTCCCCATTGAAGAGGAAGTTCAAGATGCAGCCTTTAGCAGGTAAAAAGATATGCCATCTTGTGGGATAGAAAAGGGATAAGAGAGAAAATCTGTCTGGATTTCTTGAAAATTGAACTAACCATCATGCTACTGACTAAGCCAATGACTCAAAGTTTCAGAGTCAGGCCAAAGAAAGGACAGCCTTTCTCTTACAATGCGATAACACTAGTGTTTGAAGACTGGGGAGCACATTGTCAATCTGGCTGGTCTGTCCTACCACACTCATGATATAGTCTGGATTTGGCACCTTCTGATTTTCATCTGTTCAGGTTTATGAAAGATAGACTGCATGGACTGGGAGACAGTGAATCCCCTCTGCTGGTACAGATTTTTTCAAGCATGGCATTCAGGTTCTTGTTCACCACTGATGAAAATGCACAGCTCATGGTGTTGATTATGTTGAAAAATGGTGTTTTGTAGCTGAGAAATTTGCTCTATCATATGGCATTATTGTGCTTTTTGTAACTGCTGTAATTTCCATGAAAATAAATAGGAGGCATTACTTTCAATGTTACCTATCTAATACTAACACTGATTTGTATCATGCTGTGATGTGTGTTTGTATGGTTTTGATCTATGTTTTCTTTTATTAACCACGCCCTTGTCCAGCATCTGAGTGTGTTAGCAACTGTTTCTCTATTACACCCACTGGTAAAACCTTCCTGGCAGGGTTTCTCACAGCAGTTGGCTTTCTAGCATCAGCTCAGCAGATGAAAAGCAGATGGAAAATTCCAGGGGTTCTGGTCTGAATGTTTCAGTGATAAGTTAGCATAATGTGGACTGATGAGAGCTGTGTTTTGAGTCTGCTATGCAAAATAAAATGGCTACATTTTAGCATAGCTGTTTGCATAGGAGACTTAGCACTGGAAAGCAGGAACAGCAAATAAAGAATTCAAGGAATTTATACTCAAGGAAAGAGTAAGAAAGAAAAACGAATTTATGAGTATTAGGATAGTAGGTAGCACGGTCATTTCACCTCATCTAGAGACATATTAAAGTTAAATTTACTTCTGCACAGAGACAAATCTTGCCAGTTTAAGGACTTCCCTCAGCTGAAGTACTTGTGTTTTGTTTTTGCAGGTTCTTTGTCCAGTCAGTCGTCAATGGTTTGCAGGTTGGTTCGTTCCGGTTCTGTGACTAGTGGGGCAGAAGGATTTTGCAAAATCCACTCCTCCAGAAAAGGGAAACAGGGGACCCTAAAATAATTAAAAACAGTGGCAATGATCTGGGGAGAAACAAACTAATTTACTGAATATGATATTGGAAGGCAAGATAACACACTATAATACAATATAATTAGAATCGAAGCTAATGAATCAAATATAATGAGAGAGTATCTGAAATCTGTAGGCCTTACAGTAATACTGAAGTGATGCACGCAGTTGGGACAGGCAGCAGCGAGCAGAGACAAAGGAGAAGAGAGCAGAGAGCAATCAGGTTACCTTGCCAGGAGTTACATCTATCATCTCTCTGACCGCAAAGCCCCCTGGGGAATGTTGTTCTTCTCTTCCAGACAGGTACCCGGAACTGGAGATTCCCAGTGCCCTACATGATTTTATGATGTTCAATACTGATAACCAAAATATAAAACTGTGACATCAGTAGAGGAAGACTCAGAACATTTAAGACATGAATCATCCTGAATAATTTGGATTTTCCTGTCATCCTCCATCTCCCCACCCTGCACAAACTGCAGTTGAAGTCTGGGTTAATCTTTGTAACCTCTGTTACATGCCTTGAACAGGTGAAATTAACTGCAACTTCTGAAAAAAAAAAAAAAAAAAAAAAAAAAAAAGTTACCTTAAAGTGATTGGGAATTATCAGAATCTGAAAGTGATCTCAGAAAAGATGGTAGGATTCAGCTAATACTCTCTTCTTCATATCAAAGTCAAGCAAGGAGCAACCATTAACCCCGAAATGAAGACTAAAGTTGTTATTTTTATTGAGACTAAAGACTTGTGTTTTTAAAGCCCTTAAATTACCTCCCACACTTGATCATCATTCCTATTCATTTTATTTATGTATTTAAATAGTTGCTCAATGACATACTCTTATGAGAAGCATATCCTTTTTTGGAAGAGCTGCCAAGTGAGAAGCAGTCACAGAGTATTACTACAGTTTTCTTTAGTACAGCACAAACAATATGCTGCAGCATAACTCAATACAAGCTACCAGGTAGCTGCACAGAACTATCACCCAATCAATTACTTTTAATAATAATACTTAGCACTTACAAAGTATGTTTCAATTTCAAAGCACTTTTCAAACACAGAGGGCCAAATTTTATCTGCCCCCAGTATGACTGTATTTGACAGACGATGAAGAATACGACAAACACTTGTTTACACACAAAGTTCTGCACCTTTCGTTCTTTCCCTTTTCTCCATCCAAACCTATGATCAGCCCTACTTTTCCCAAATAAATTGCACCTATTTCCAGAAAACAATACTACACCTCTCTCAAATTTACTGTCAAAATCTGAGACACAAGTAATCTACTGTATCTGGACCATATGTAGGTTAGATACAAACTCTTCCAGTTTGTTTTGTTTTGTTTTGCTGTTCTGCTTCCCCAGGGTTGAGAAAAATGTCACCACACTGGCAGGATCCAATTCTTAGTATCCCAGTGCTAGAGTGAGCTGATATTGCAAAATTAACTTATTTTTCCTTCTGTTCCTAGTTTCTGATTCCATTTTCCAAGTTAGGATAGCAGTAAACAGCACCACAAAGTTCTGGATTTATGTGGAACAACTTAAGACAACTTATGTGGAACAACAACAACTTGCTTCCTTTCCTTTTCATTTTTTACTTTCCCTTGCCCTACTTCATAACAAATTAAGTTAAAATTACTTATTTTAAATTTTACTTGTAAAGTGAATTACTGTTAACTGAAATCTATTCTACTTTCTTTGTAATATCATTCTCATGTTGAATCTTTCTTCTCTTACTCAATAAAAACATTTAAGGAGGATAAAGCATGTCCAGTACGATACGATACCTGCTAATATCATGCTCATCAGTGCTTCAGTGATGCTGTTGATAAATAACATGATGTGTAATTAATTCACATACTAATAGAAAACATTACAAATACTATGAAGATGGTATTGCAGGAGTTTAGTTTTGTAAAATCTCAAGTAAACATATACAGACAAATAACATTTCTCCCTTACAGGATCTTTTATAGCTATCAGTATCCCTGACTCACTTTTCACTAAGGGCCAAGAGGAGTTTGACTCAACTTTCTTCTAATAACAGACACAGTTGATCTTTTAGTATAAGACCCTATCAAAGATGCACATAAAACAGTTCATCTGTTCTTGCACATCAGGTGTGATCCCTCTTCAAAATCAGTTTTGGCTTGAAGCAAATAAAAACTCTTTTTCTTATATATTTTTACTTTTTCATTCTCTCATTCTGAGATTTATTTTTTTATCATTTTAATGATATAAGGCACATAAAGAAAAATATACCACAGATCGACTGCAATAATTTTGTCATTACTGAAGGATATTATTATCTAAAAAGCATTTATAGAAGAGAACATATGATCCATGTATTCATAAAAATTGTTCAAATTGTTTTAATGTTCTCAATAATAAATCACATAGCTTTTTCTCTGTTAATCACATTTCTTGAAAAAAAGGACACATATATCTTTGCAATTTATCATAACCACCGTTCAGCTTGTATATTTTAAATGTATGCTGACAGGATAATTTATCTCATTGTACCTTTTTAGAGTATTTAATAATCAAGATTTTTATTGTATCTATATCTTACAGTCTTCCTCATCTAAAATCTAACAAGATTTTTATCTAAAAGGATGCCTTCATGGAAAACTGAAGATTTTAACAGAATCTGTATTCATATTCTCTCTGGGAAGATGTTATGGCAGCAAATATCTATCTGCACAACACAAATCCTGGAGTTGTATCTAACTTTAAACTTTTACATTCATATTAAGAGGCATTATGCAAAGGTTTTATAATCCTCAAGGTTGCACAAGTTATAAAACAAATGAAGAAACAAACAATCAAAAACAAAACAAAACAAATAAACAACAAAAAAAAAAGAAAAGAAAAAAGAGAATCTTCACTTTTGAGAAATACTTTATTTTTTTTCTCCTTGAGTACTTAATGTCATTTTGTAGATCTTTTTCATCATCTTCACAATCATTCTGACTTCCAACTCTAAATACTGATAAAGCAGAGATTATTACAAGTGTGTTCATACAGAGACATGTTCAGAGGAGAGTTTACTTCTACAGGTATTTCCTACTGTGACTTACTCTGAATTACTAAGTTGTGTACACAGTTTTATAATAAATTTATTTTTAATTGGAATTTGTTTAGTGTGATCACCAAAAAAGTATAAAGATTGATAAAAGCTTTCTTAGAATGATTTTTTTTTTTTTTTAAATAATAATAATCACAATGAGAAAAAGTACACAAACCACACTTCCTAGGTAACAAAATCCTTGACAGAAAATTCAAATAGTAGAAGAGCTATGTCCCACTCTTGTCCTCAAAAATTACAGTTAAATGAATATATAACTCCACAACAATCTTGTACTTTTTAATATCTAATGCTTGCCATGTATTTTAAGGGGAAAGCAGGGAATCTCATAAGGGACAGGACATTTTACAAAACAAAACAAAACAAAAAATAATCATAAGAGACATAACTTCTGATATTTAAATCTGAATTCAATCTAGAGTGACTTGCCTAAAATATGTTGCCCGTGTCTTTTAACAACATAAGATGTTTTTTTTATCTTGGCTAACTGCTGTCTTCACAGTTCTGGTTTCCCATACTTTTAGATGACCTGTTTATTAGTCAGGTAGAGTGTCTGGAAAATAAATTTCTATATCTTCATACAACATAGCACAGAAGATAAGAAGCTGAAAAGAAGTTTATTTCAAGTAACGCAAGACAATTTCCACTAGCTTGGTCCTTAGTGCTTTTTAGAAATGAGCAATATAGTGCTAACAGCTAAAAATTCTTGTTTTTGGTAACTTGTTCTATCCATATACTTTCTACTTTACTACTACTTATACTCTACTGCTACTTTTTATACTTTATATTCTTTATATATTTAGAACTTAAAGGATGGCAACTTTTTTCAAAAGTTGTAACTGTAGCAACCAAGTAGTTAGAGTCATCCCAAATATCTCAGTGATAAGTAAAAGTTTAAATGAATAATGCTAAGAAAATATCAAAGCAATATTTCTAGTAAGCTTTTCTACCAAACAAACAAACAAACAAACAAACAAACAAACAAAAAAAAAAAAAAAAAAAAAGGGAATTGAGCCTTGTACTCCCCCCTGGGGAAAACATGCTTCACAAATGAAGTATGAGTACTTCATTTCAGTCAAGAGCACACACAAGCTTGGGAGCCATGCATCCTCCCAGACATTAATTTACATAAATTCTCTCCAACTCAGACTACACTGAAAATGATGCTTTCTATTTATAATGAAACTAATTGCTCCTCAATAAACATCAGGAGGACTTAGTGTTTTAAGATAGGGTTGTCTCTGAGGTAACATTCATGGATTCTTTATTTTTCCCCTCTCTTCTTTTTTCTTGAAGTAATAATGATTTATTATATAATGGTACTAAAGTTTTCATTATTTAAGGCACTGAGAAATTGGAAGTGAGCAGAGGATAGGCAAGAGTGGACAAATGGTCATGACTGAAATGGTGATGGATGAGCAAAGAGAAGTGGCCTCAAGCATAAAGAGGGCAGGTTTAAGTTGGATGTAAGGACAAAGTCTTTTTCTGTGAGAGTGGTGAGGCACTGGAACAGGTTGCCCAGAGATGTGGTGAGTGTCCAGTCACTGAAGACATTTAAGGCCGGGGTGCATCAGGCCCTGGGCAACCTCATCTAGCTGTGTGTGTCCCTGTTCATTGTGGGGGATCTGGACTATATGGTGTTCAGTGGTCCCTTCCAACTCTAAAGATTCTATGATTTTATGATTCCATGGATATGTGATTGGATTCTGAGATCTGATTTGGTAGAATCAGCTACTGAATTTTGTAGTAATCCCTACTGAATATTTTCAGGACTCAAGATTAAGATCTTAGGGGTGAAAATATGACAATGTCTGAATGTAAAACCTTATCATTTTGCTAGCAAACTCAGTTCTTCTGGTTGTATACTAGCATACTATTTTTATTTTCCCAGTAAAATGGGTCACCTTACCCCAGAACACACTGTACTCTCAGATGACCTGGGTAAAAAACCATCCCCATTAATTACATTTTTTAAGTAATTCCTCAAGGACCAACTGATAGAAGATTTTCCAAAACAGCATAAATACTCAACTTTTTCTCTACAAAAAAGTCAATAAGGGAGAGAAACTGTCTCCAGGTCACAATCCACCAGTACTGTACTCATACTGTTTATTATTCTTTGTGCTTTGCTGCACAAACAAAATTATACCTGCTTGCAAATAGCTGAGACAGTGCAAGCATCTACGATAGTGTGTAGGCATCTTAGTGTGACTAGTTTCAAAGGGTAAATACATAAAGTTGAGACTACTAGTGTGTCTATTAGCTATAACCAAGAAGCAAAGCAACAAAAAGGATTATTTATTTAGGAACCTCACTTTATCTGATTGTATTTATATTCCCTTTTTTTCCTGCAGAAAACAATAACAAACACAAAACCAGAAAGACAAATTTCTTCTCAGTTAAAAAAATATCACCATTTTGCTGTCAATCTTCATTATTTTGCCCTAAGTTTAATCTGCCTCCATTATGACATTTAGAAGTTTGGAGCATAGCTTAAGTTAGGTAGCCAAGTGCTCTCATTACCAACATAGACTGATAACAAAGTCAATACTTATGTTTTTCTTCTTCTTTCTGTAGGAAAATACTCTGTCTCAAGAAAAAAAAAATATATATATATATATATATATATAATAATCATAATCATAATAATAAAAGAAAAAAAAATAAAAGAGAAGGAAAAAAGAAAAAAGAAAAAGAAAAAAAAGGGGAATCGTCCTTTCAGGTTTCATTGTCTCATGTATCTTCTTGTTAAAATGACACACTTGACTAGGACTTGTCAAGTTACAGTTCAGTGTAAAGCGACAACTGCAGTCAGACATGGTATGACTTCTAAAAGAAAGTGGCTATCAACAGAGCTTCAGAGCTTTAAAATAATAAGAAAAAGATGTAGTTATTTCCTACCTAGAGTAATTAATAAACCTAGAAGTAAATATCAAAACCTGAATTTTGTTTACCATAAAGATATTTTTAGCATTTTTAAGTTATTTTTCTTTCTCACTCCCTTTCTTCCTTCCCTCCTTTCTTCCTTCCCTCCTTTCTTCCTTCCCTCCTTCCTTCCTTCCTTCCTTGTTTGTTTGTTTGTTTGTTTGTTTCCACACATGACTAAAAATTTTCATAGTGAAAAGGATGAAGTTGATGGTCATCCACTCCAACTCCCCTGCAATGAACAGAGAGATTAGGTCCTTGAATATGTCTGGGACAGGACCTCCACCATCTCTCTGTGCATCCTGTTTCAATGCTTTCACTATCCTTGTTGCAAAAACCTTTTTTCTTATATCACATCTAAATCTCCCCTGCTTTAGTTTAAAACCATTTATCCTTCCCCTATCACAACAGAATCTGTGAAAGATTCTGCTCCCTTCTTTCTTACAGTCCCTTTTAAGACACTGAAAGTCTGTTCTCAGGTCTCCCCAGAGACCTGAGAGGGCTCCTCAGAGCCCTCTCTTCTCCAGGCTGAAGAGACCCAGCTGTCCCAGCCTGTTCTTAGTTGGGGAGGTGCTCCATCTCTTGGGTCTTCTTTGTGACCTTACTCTGGACACTCCCCAACAGGTTCATCTCTCTCCTGCACCAAGGACTCCACATCTGGATGTGGTACTCCACATGAGGTCTCACCAGCACAGAGCAGAAGGACAGGATCACCTCCCCCACCCTTCTGGCCACGCTTCTATTGGTGTAGTCCAGAATACAGTCGGCTTTGTGCACTGTGAAAACACACTGCTGGCTCATGTCCATCTTGCCATCCATAAGTACAGAGAAGTCTTTTTTGGTAAGGTTTTACTCTATCCTTCTATGCCTCAGCTTATACTTGTAGTAGATGTTGCCACAACCTTGAACTTGGGTTCGTTGAACCTCATCAGGTTCATCTGAGCCTACTGCTCAAGCCTGTCTAGGTCCCTCTAGATGACATCCTGTCCCTTGGGCATGCTGATTGCACTGCACTCCTTGGTTCCATCTGCAAGGTTCTTTGAGGGTTCACTGAATCCCACTGTAGAAGAAATTGATGAAGACATTAAAGAACATTGGCCTCTGTGCAGCCCCCTGAAGGACACTTCTCATCACTGATGTCCATCCAGGCACTGAGCCAGAATGCTTGAGATCAGTGTTGGGGAATAAAAATAAAAAAAAATAAAAATAAAATAATAATAATAATAATAATAATAAAAATCCCAACTAATTTATCCTAAATTTGATTAATATGAAAGTGGTGTATTTAGCACACATTTGGTCTCTGCATTTCCCTGGCAGAAAGAGAAACTGTCTTCATGTCAGGATTTTTTCTGTTGTTAGGATACTTGTGTATTTTATCAGAAACTTTTCTTCATCTTTCAAAAATTAACAGTCAATTTCCTTCAAATTTTACATTTTTCTCCAAACCACATTTAATTTTAAAATATAGTGACAGATTATATATATATATATATATATAAAATATATATATATATATATTCCCTCTTTTTCATTCTGTATCAATTTACACCAAGAAAAAATTACTTCTTTTCATCCATGGCTTTTCTTCACCCTATCAGATAAAAATTTCTTCACTCCTGCTTAGAAATCAATAGTTATTTAGCCATGGTCAGTAAACATATTTTATATTTAGAAGCTTCTCCTGCATTTCTTAACCAATGAATCTTTCTCCATATCAAAAATCTTGAGAACACAGTATTGTGTTCTGTGCTGTGGTATACAACTGTTCTATTCACAGTCCTTGGTTCTTTCTTGATCTTAAGAAAAATATATTCTATTGCATACTTAAGTATGTTTTGTTAAAAATAGTAACTGGTAAGCGTCTGAGGAAGAGTGTATGATTAGGGTTTTCACAACGCTGCTGCCTCTATTTTCATCCAGTAGTCACAGTCTGTCCCCTCTGCCAGAATAGATGGTTTCAAGCACTGAGTATAATATAGGTTTGCTCTTAGAGCTCTACATTTGGAATGCCAGTTTCTCATCCTTTCATGGCAGAGGAATAAATTTAAACTAACAAAAAAACCATCAATTCTCACTAATCTACATTAATTCTTACTAATATAAATATGTCTATTAGTGCTTTCCAAAAGCCAGTTAGGTATAACTGGCAGCTACTGGTGTTAGACTATTCTGGTATTTTCTTAAATGTACAGAAGCTTCTAATCTGTGATGAATGTCAGTAACTTTTGCTTGAGATATGTTGAACTGCCAAAGCAAATGTTCAAAAAAAGTTACTCAGTATAGTAGCATAAAGCATATGGAATATATATTATGCCCTCCGCTATGTATTGAAGAGAAAGGCATTCTATAAAAGACCTCAAAGTCACACAGTAGAGTGTGTCACCTGCTCCTGCACTCTATATTGTTATGCCAGTGAGTGACTTTATTAGCTAGACAAGAACTGCAGGCAGGCAGTAAGTGATGTATATTAACAAGTTCTCTCAATTATACCAGGTCCTGACCTTGCTCCCACTGAATTCCATAGCAAAATTCCTACTGACACCAATTGTGTAGGCTTGGGATTGCATTTTTTAACATTTCCACACAGTCTTTAATTTTAACTGTATTTTATAAAGAACTGGAGATAAGAGAACTTTTGCCTCATTTTATGAAAGGAGATAGATAATCCCTGGCTGAATGTACAGTACTTTCTGAAGGTTATAGCTGGGATCACCAGAACTACAGCTATACTTCTGTTATTGGTTTCTGTAGATGTTAAAGGACAGACAGTGGTGAATTGTATGGCCAGGAGATGAGGTTTTGTAAATGTTAGATTTTTGGTCTGTTAAAGATATTGCACTCAGAGTTACTGAAAGATGTGCAAGGTGGCTACAAATAGAATCGAAAGACAAACTGTTTTTCACTTCTCAAAAGTTGTGATGAACTGGAATATCAGACTGACAAACAATTAACTTGTACTCATTTTTTAGGATCTTTGCATCTGACAGTTACTCACTTTGTACCCAAACCTGAATGCGGGAAACCAGGAAAGCAGGTGATCCCAACTGACTGACAGCAGACAGGAGCACATAAACCTTCTTAACAAGGATGTTTAATGCAAAGTGGATGCATTTGGTTGTGTATAAATACTCTCTCCAGAGTTACGCTTTCCTGACAGATTTTATACCACAAAAATAAAGGTTCGTGTGCAGCTACTGGCACATAAGGTTTTCACAGCTGTTCCTGAAAGAAATAATTTCTATCACCAGCTGTATTTCTTCTCCCCAGAGATGAAACCTCTACAGTTCTGTCCCTTCTCTTCGATTCATTCATTCTCAATTAAACATTATAAAAATAGGGAAATTAATAAACACACATAAAATTGTTAAATGGAATTGAGAGTAAGTGAAAACTGAGGATCCTCACAAAATGGGCATCACATAGGACTTTACTCATATCATAGATCCTATCTAGTGTACACCACAAGTCCTACAGACAAACTCTTATTCTACGTGATGCTGGTCTTTGTTTCTCACTTCATTCTCCCCTTTAAAATGACTACTGATGAAATGATGTGTGATCCGTAAAGTCAAGGTAGTGGACCTCAACTGTTTGCTGCTGTTAAAGATAGGGAATTGTAATAGAGTAGAAGAGATTTATATTTAATATAAAAAAAGAAAAAAGCAAATGTAGGTTTAGTGTGTGTATATCTCACCTAGTGCAGATACTGACCAGGTAGAGGCAACCAGACTAAGAAATAAATTATGATGCATTTACAGACAGTTAATTTAATTCTTAGTTGTACATGTGTTGTGTTATGCATATTATAACCCTTATTTGCTTCTGATGTCTGCTGGTATACAAAAGGATCATCTCTGCAGAAAAGCTGGTTTTGAGAGAAGCATGAACAGTTATAAAATGCTGTTGTAAAGAAGATTTTATTCCCATGGAAATACGCTATAGAACTCACTAGGAATTAGAACATCAAATTTCCATAAAAATTAAACAGACTAATTTTCAACTTCAAGTAAATCCTACTGAATTGAAATCCCAGCACATGAAATAACTTTATGTGTGCAATTTCAGTGGCGGCAACAGTATTTTTGCTTCTACGTAATGTTAAGGACAATCTTAAGCAGTTCATTGAATTAGGGTGTTAATATGTAATGATATCCCTTCTCTGGTTTTTGAATGACATACTAATTAGGCATTTTACTTCATGCAGAGTAATATTCCTAATACAAAAGACAGTATATGAATTATACAGTGAAGTTCTTGCTCTCCATTGAATTCAATAACATTTTTCTATGAGGAGAAAAATTGCAAAACTTTTCCTTCCTTCCATTTCTACACTCCATAGCAAATCTCACATTTTAATCTTTCTACTTTAAGTATATAATTTCTCACCCAATATTGTCATCTGCACAATATAGCTGTTTTTATGCATTGTTTTTATAGTGTCACCTCCTTACCTTCCCTTTCCTTATCCTTATATCATTTATCAAACTACTTTGTGTTAAAATGTAACCCATTTTTTTAATAAAAAATTCTCTCTTTACTTTATTAATGAAGAAAATTCTGTGGGCTTCTCCAGAGAGAAATAAGAAGAATTTTACTCAGGTGTAATTTTCTCAAGTTTCCTAAAATGGAACAGATCATTACATTCTTACATTCAGGCTCTTCTCAGTGGTGCGTAGTGATGGAACAAGGAATCAAGTCCTAAAACTTAAACATAGATTTTCAATACTAAACATGCCGAAGAACTTCTTTACTGTAAGGATGACAGAGCACTGGAGAGGTTGTAGAGTCTCCTTCTACGGAGATAAGCAAGACCTGGCTGGACGATGACCTGTGTGACCTATTGTAGAGTACCTTCTTTGGCAATGGGGTTTGACACAATGATCTCTTGAGGTTCCTTCCAACCCCTGCAATTCTGTGATTCTGTGATTCTTCTTTTAAAAGCCTATCTGAAACACATAATTAAGACTATATATTATTACCTGTGTAAAATTCTGCATGTGGAGTGCAAACAACAGATCCTCTTTTCAGGTTTGTAGCTCAAGTTCTACACAGCTGTTTGATAATCAAATTTGTAAAAAAGAAATAAATAGAAAATTTCTGTCTTTATTGAGAAAAGTAACAATTGAGTCTGAAGCTCCATCTATGCTAAACTTTCAAATAAACCTTTAGTGAAGAACAGTATTTTAAATCTTGGAAATTGAAGCATTTTCCATCTTACTGCCATCTGAATTCCAGACCAAATGTATCATCCAGCAGTAGAACTTAAACATCTGTGGATGTTTAAAGAAAACACTTTTGAAAGGCTTAGTTCATGATCTGAATTCCCAGCGTCCCTATTTGTACCTTCCCATTTATTCTACTTTTCCCAATCTTTTACATTACAATTTATTCATTACGTGTAACAGACTGTAGTATGCAGCTGATATAAGAAAAGCTGTAGCCACTATCACAATTTGTGGCCAATATATGTCTTGTCATCTGCATGATTATAAGCAAAATAAAACTTATTTTTCTTCTGTTTTACATGGAAACAGACTTACTACTGTGTGAAAGATCAGTATCCAGACTGAATCTGTTACAAAGAGTTGAAATATTTAGTGGTATTGCTCTGTAATGTTAAATAGGTCCAATTACACTTAAACTCCACTTGAATCTATCAGTCTGAATGTAACAATGAACCAAATTAGGTGAGCATGTTTGGTTTGCATGCACTTGAGTTTTGCATCAGTTGTTGCAAATCTATCAGCAAGAAATAACAACACTGGAATTATTTTATGTCAGCTGTTAACAGTGAAGGAGCAAAGGAATTAAATTGCTCTGAATAAAGGGGGAAACAGTGAAGTTCAGATTCATGAGCTGGTGCATTACTATCACGACCAGATGCAGCTTTGTATTGATTTGTTAAAGCACAAGTCAGCCCTAAAGATCTCTGTATTGTATAATTAAAGCCACTATGCTATAACATAAGTGAAGCTGACATTTAGGATAGTGTTTAGGTTTTATTCCTGTTTTAATTTCCTTGCTTTGAATCACCCTCCTTAACTTGCCAAATATTAAGTCGAAATGGAAAGCCAGTTTAAGAAACAGAAGTTGTTTCTGATTAAAAGTGCTCTGATTACAAGATAATTTTGGTTCATAGACAGAAAGGAGAAGAAATAAAAACAAGATATATTACTTGTTTCTTCTTAATAGTGAATTTTGATACTAATCCAAAATGTCCTCTGCTAATCCAACTTGTCCTCTGCTAGCCCACACTTTAAGATGATCAATCCCAAAGTTTGTCTGTTCTTCAGGTAATGCTTTTTAATTTTATTTATTTATTTTTTTTTCTTCTGATTTTTATTTTATTGGTTTCTTGAGAATCATTATCATAAAAAAAACAAAAAAACAAAAAACAAAACCATAAATGACCTGTGTTTTTAGGATCTTTTGCTCATTCATAAACTTCAGAGAAAAAATCAAGAAATGCATTTGTGAACCATTATAAGTAAAAGAAATTGTCCACAATCAGTGTACAGCAGTTGCATATTTATATCAATTTATATCAGGTGCAGATCCTCCTATAACTTTCTTCACATTCTTATCCACAGTGTATCTACATTTACATTTTGAGATTCATGATTCACTGATAGCTATACTTCAGACAACTTTCTCTATCAGACGCCTAGACATATGTGACAGTCATCACTAGTATTTCAGTACTTAGGACTGTGTATAACAGGTGGATATGGGATTCTAAACATTTGTTACTATAATCTGTGACTGAAAGCTCACCAGTCCTGCCTACAAACCCAAGCTGCCAAGCAATGACATAGAATAGAATGAGCAGTGTTGCAAAGGAATTCAGTGAAGCCCAACATCCAAACAAGAATACATACTTTTTGATGATAAAATGGAAGAACACGGAGATGCATTTTGTGGTTAACCAATTATCACAGATGACTGGAATTGGTAAGAGATAATAACTCTTGCCTGCACTTATTGCCTACCAACCTAACTTACAATAAGCTGTGAACTATTCTGTTAATAATACTTTAAAGCTATTTCACTTTCTTTAAAACAGTACAGTCCAAAAGCAGATTTAGGCTCATTGAACACACAGAGAAGGACTTCTTCAACCACATGAAAAAGTGTACAACAAGATATTTATCTGTCTGTCAAGACCAAGGGTCCACCACATGATCCTTTCAGTGAAATCTGGACCATAGTTCACGTGCTCAAGAATATTTTTGTCCACCAATTTTCTTCATAAGGAATGAGAATTAATTTAATAAACAAAACTCTTTTTGCTTTCAACCCCACCGAAAAAGGGAGGAAAACTTGGTCTGACAGCTATTGAAATGATGCATTGCTCTTGTTGCTCTTCTCTATGCTCTGTAATTTTTGCCGTACACCTGGCAACCCATGTTCTTTTAGCTCTGTGCCTGTGCTGAACTATCAGGTAAAACCTACCCGGACCAAATAACTGCATGTAGACACCAATATGGTGAGCAGTAAAAATGACGTTTATTGCATTGTGTGGCTTACCTATATTCCTATCCTACTTCATCTACGCCCCTTAAGCATACATTAACCTTTTGACACCAAGCAAGGGGAGAGTCCTACCACATCACATCCCGAATCCTCGCTATCGCCTACTACAACGTGTAATATAAGTCATGGTGAAACTCAAGGTAAGTAAAACTCAGGGTCATCCATGTGCAACAGCACAAAACTCAGTGTCATCATGTGCAACAGTGTTGACATTATTAATTCAACTCTTCCTCTAAAACTAAACTGTTATTGTGTTTGTTTAATTCAGTGACAGCACTGATTATGCATATTTTTGTTTTTGTTTTTGTTTTTATGTGTTTATGTGTGTATGTGAAGCCTGGGGGGCATGAATAGGAATACTGTACTGTGAAAAGCTTTGTTGGCTTTGTAATCTCTTATTATCCCTTAGAGTCTCAGAATAGTGATAGTTTCTTCCAAGGATTCCCTCTGCAGAGTTCCAGTCACAGGAAAACAAATATACCATGTGACCCAAGGGCCTAATTACAGCCAGAACAAGACAAAATTTACATATGAAATACTTCTGGAATCAAGAATACTTAAAACATAATAGTGAAATACAGGTCTGCTTCTACTGATAATCAGAAAACAATAACACAGTAACAACTCACAACCAATTCCTGGGATCTATGTGAGTAAGGAAGGAAAAAAAAATGCATTGAGTAATTTATTTATTAAGAATTATTGTTTCAAATATAACAACTACTAATACTGTTTGTTGCCTATATTTTCTCCCACGTTCTATGATTTCCCACTTGTCTATGTTTTATTTTCACTTATGCTTTTTAAAGCTGAGTTTCTGTTAACTCCTTGGCATAACTTTGTCAGTAGCCTTCAAACAACATGTGGACCTCTCAAAGTCCAATGGGAATTAAGCCAATCCTACTCAGTTTTTTTCTCCCAGCCTCTTCTACTCGATAAGGTCCCCTCTCCTCCCCCCCCCCCCCCCCGCCCCCCCCCCCTTAATATTTTCCATTAAATGATTCTGAAATAATCCATTGTTGGAGTTAACCTGTCACAAGAAAGTACACAAGAATAAAAGAGATATGCATAGGTTATAGCATGGCCATGTTTGGCAGATGTAGATGCGTGATAACCCCTCCCACAGCCAGATGTGTGCATTCAGATCTGTGGAAATCAAAGATGAAAATTTGGCACAAACTTCAACGCCCTTGAAGTATACTAGGCTTCTGCCAAAACTGTCAGACTAAGCCTACAGATCTTCAAAAGGGCTGCATTTGGCTTCATGATCAGAAGTAGTTTACAGAGTGCCCTGCCAACATAATGTTGGCACAGATAATATCATTATCTTGAAACTAGTTTTAGGTAAAGACAATTTTATTTCAGCTCATGGAAACATAAGAATTACCATAGCACAGAAGACATTGGTAGATATAAAATAAGCTTTCAACAAGGGCTGGCACCAGATGTTTTAGAGAAATACATGAATAGTACAAAAATTTACCCACAGGGGAAGTCTCCTCCTAATCCGTTATAGGTAAAAAACAGTTTATGCCCTGAAGCATATGAACTTATAACTCTTCTGAAATTATCTTTAAAAAAAAAAAAAAAGTTTCCATCATAATTAATAACATTTTTATGATTCTTCTTTATGTTGCAATTATAATTATTTACATATGGTCTTGGAAGTGTCCAGTATTTTTTCCTCAGGTTTTTGTTTTCCCCCTGAGAGGTTGTTAACGAATGCTATACTGAAATAATAGTAATAATATGCAGTTCAGAGATATTAAATCAGGGTTGTTTGTTTGTTTTTCCTGAAGACTATTACATTTAGCTTCAAAACATTCCTTTTAAGTAGCTAATTACCCATTAAGGAATAAGTACAAAATGAAGACAAGTTCATCTTTTTTAAAACGTTATATCTAACAGTTGGAGACCAGAAAAGTCGTGTTCCACCTTAGTTTTCTTCCAAACTCAAGACCAGAAGTCTTTGGAATTTTAATCTGCAATGGAATACTTCTGAAAATCAGATTTTACAGGATGTTGATTTGTGTGATCTCTTCCCATTCTGCTGAGTTAGGTCCTGTGAAAACACGGAGAGAAAGTAGTTCTTTCTCTGAAGAGCTCACACTTTGAACAGTCAAATACAAATAACTAAAGCTGGAGGAGAGGTATATGTGTGGATAGATAGGCAGATAGATAGATAGAAGTATAAGTATATATAGGTATATACATACAGTATATACAGGTAAGAATTGTTCAGTAAATAGGTTAAGAGTTCAAGGACTCCTGAATTCCACTCCAGTGATGTAAAAGCCAGCTTAGATTCTAAATTATTAATCTAATAATCTAGCCAAACCTTTTTTGAATTATTATTATTATTATTATTATTATTATTATTTATGGCATGATATAATAGCATATTCAGGCATCAATAAAATTTATTTGTTCAAAATCAGTACAATTTTATTTCAAGAGGGAGTGTAGCGAATATATCTCCATTCAGTAAAAGACTGGGTACATTTTAGGTTTCTAGGGGCCAAGATACAATGACAAAGTGATAAATTAGGAAAAAAAAAAAAAAAAAGCTTATAAACTAAACAACAAAATTGACTGCCTCATCACTTTTCATACCAAACAGTGAGATTTCCTCTGTATTCCTGAACAGGAAGGAGTAGAAAGAGAAAAGAAGTGAACAGCAATGTCTATATAATTCTACAACTCACAGACAGGGAGAAAGCATACTGCATATCCTCACATCTTTATCATTGTCACTATCAAAGCTATGCTTGGAGGAGGACAGGGCTCTCCAAAGATCTCTCCATCACTTCTCACTGTCTTGTGCATATCATGCATTGTTTACTGAGAGATTAGTGAGGCATCCATAAATATATTAATGTGGAAGTTTGGATGTGTTTGACAAGAAGTCAATGATTCTTTTTCACATGACTTTAATACACTCAAATTAGTGGTCATGGGATAATACTTCTCATAGAACATAGATATGAGTGACCCAAGCTTTATGATAAAAGTCAATGATATTGATGATTAGTGTGGGATTTTCCGGTCTCGTAGGAAGAAAACTGCATTATTCATGGTTGTTTTCCACACCCATACCATTGTTAATGGTAGCTAAAAAAACACAGAAACCAACAGCTAGAGGATTTAGCTCATACCAGTGCACGTCTTTATATACATATAGGTGTCTAACGGTGGTAGATGAAGAATTTTTTTGTCTTTTATATGAATTATGACTTTTCTTCCAGCACTTCATATTTGAGTAAGAAAACTGCAAGGTGGATGTTCAGTTAAAAACAAACAACTGGTATGGCACTGTTAATCTTTCAGGCTTATCATTCCGGAAACTATTAAATGTTTCTAATCATCAGCTCTATCATCCAGAAATGTTTATCTCTGCTTGTGTAACTTCTCTCTAATACACAAAGAAAGAAAGAACTGAACTTTTCATAGAATCATAGAAAGTCTTGGGTTGGAAGGGATCCCAAGGATCACCAAACTCCAACCACCCTGACATGTGTAGGGCCACCAAACTCCAGATCTGGTAATATACCAGGCTGCCCAGGGCCCCATCCAACCTGGCTGTGAATATTTCCAGGGATGGAGCATCCACAGCCTCGCTGGCAGCCTGTTCTGAGACCTCACCACTCTCTCTGTGAAGAATTTTACCCACTCCTCCTTGAGCTTAAACCAGTTCCTCCTTGTCCTATCACTATCTAGACTTGTAAAAAGTTGTTTTCCCTCCTTTTTACAATCTGTTTAAAATGGAAGGATCTCCATCTTCAAGGTCTCCTTGAAGCCTTCTCTTCTCCAGGCTGAATAAGTGAATAAGCCTGGCTCCCTCAGCCTCTCTCTCAACAGCTCCACAAATTTCTTGCACCAGGGGCTCCAGACCTGGATGCAGTACTCCAGATGGAGTCTCATGAGGGCAGAGTAGAGAAGGACAATCACCTCCCTCTCCACTCTCCTGGTGGAACCCTGGATACCATTCATTTACTGATCCGCAAGAGCATACTGGTGGCTCATGCTCAGTATTTCATCCACTATCACCCCCAGGTCCTCCTCTGCAGGGCTACTCTCAAGAGGTTCTTCTCCAAATCTGCACACCTATCTGGGGTCACTTTGACCCAAGTGCAAAACTGCACACTTTGCTGTGTTGAAGCTCATTAGATTTCATTTCAAGTTTCTCAAGTTCTGGATAGCAACCCTTCCTTCTAACTTCTCAACCAAATCACTCAGCTTGGTGTCATAAGTTAAAATTGGTAAAGAACAGATAGAGAAAATAAAAATAGTCTATACCAAGTATGTCCTCATTAGGCTCTCTACTCCAAATAAGTCTGAAAATTATTTATTACAACGATGGATCAAGAAACAAGATTTCATGTACACCAAATTATGTGTAAAAATATATAGAAATATATTTTTTCCACCTTTAGGATTTGTTATTATTATTATTATTTATTGTTTCAAATCTTTTCTTCATTCCAAGATTACTAACCCATAAAAAGTACCAGATATGGAGTGTGGTTGTGATTTGCAGATACCTGTTTTCTAATATTGAGACACATTGAGAATATAGTGTAATACAGATAGAGATTTTTGAGTGACCAAACTCTGTCCTATGAAAATAGGTCCAAAATTACAAGTCCTTCTCATGAGATATATTTTATATATTGTATTTTATTTTATTGCAGGCATAATGTCATAGATAAAGTAGGAACAACGTAATGACAAATACAAGGTTGAAGTTATGTATTATGCTGTGGAAATTAGTACTTTATGTATTGTCTTATAGCCATGTGTACTAAATCTGTTATGGCATATGAAAGCAAGTTTTTTTCTCCAGATAATCAAAGCCCTATTCTGAAAAGGAAAATGGATCATTCAACAATGTATCTTTTCTGTCATTTCACAAACTGTCCTGATAGTTGGATTACAATTTTCTTTGAAGAAAAAGAACACAGTCAAATTGATAAAATGATGTATTTTATGAGTAATGTGTGGGCTGCGATAAAAGTAATGCCCCCATTTTTTTATGTTGGCCATAATGTTACTGGCAGATGGTGGCATGATATTAGAAGGTGAACCTTCCCACCAATATACTGTTAATTTCTGTTGTCATCCATCAGACAACTGCAGGGTGACAGTCTGACAAAATGGTATTTAACATGGAAGGAAAGGTGTGTAACTGAATTCCACCATACGGGGGAAAAAATAAGTAAAAAATAAATAATAAAAAAATAAGAAATTTCTTCCACCAATTTTCCTTGACACTTGATGAACGTCTTTGGAGACCAAACAGTGAATGTTAACACAGTCAGGTGAGCGGCCTTCTTAAGCAGTGGCAGTGGTGACAATGGGTCACCACCTGTGGTGCAGTTGCTTATGAGCACAGCATGCAGGCTCTTGTTCATTGCTGATGAAAATTCATGGTGATGACTCTATTGAAAAACAGTGATTTGTATTTGAGAATTTGCTTTATCAAATAGTGTTATTGTTCTCTTTCTATCTGTTGTAGTTTCCATGGAAATAAATAGGAGGCATCACTTTCAAGGTGACCTACTTGGAGTGTTCAAGGGCTTCAATATATATTTTGTACTGCATAACTTCAATTTATAATGTTTACTTAAACAGTGATTCTCAACATCTTATCATCTTATCATTGAGAAGTTTACATTAGAAATCTGGCCTATTTAATCTCCTTGTGTGGAAGATATTAACATAAGAGAGAAAAAAATACAGTAGTCTTGAACTGGAATCAGGGGAAAAAATATAATTTTACACAATTTCAAAAAAATATTCAGTGTGAAGTCACCATATACTCTATAGTATTAAATTATCTAGCAATAATTCAATATGAAACAGTAACAGTGTTATATACATCTGGAAAGCTCCAACCAGGAACGAGTCCTTTAGTCTTTACTATTATTATTTTTTTCTCTCCCTGTGAATTGCCTTACCATTTAAAATGAATTAAGGGATACTAAACCTACTTTTAGGCTGTTTCATCAATGCAGTCTAAAGGGATATAAAGTAAGGAGCTTTTTTTTTGGCTGGAATCCAGATACTAATGGTGTTAAAATGCCTTCTTATTGCATTTAAGTCAGTAGTTAGGTCAAGTAGACAGACAGATTTCAGGGGATGTTTAAATAAATTCTCTATTTAATGTTGCCTTGGACCTTTAGGGTTTACTTGTGTACCATTAGAATACCAGCTAGTTAGGGGAAATAAAAGAAATGGTGGCTGACAACACTGGAAAGGGACAAAAATAATGTAATGTTTATGTTCAAAATAATTCAATTTACAGGAATCAATTTTGTATTCATGAGTATTTTTCAACACTGAAAAAAATATATATATATATTTTTTTTCAGAGAGTACATCAAAAACAATCAAAATAAAAGGTATTTTAAATTGAACTTATTAAGAGACACTAACACAAATTAGCATTAAGAATGTATTAAACATTAAATCAGGTTTCCCAAAGAAAATAGCTTCTTCAGAACAAAGTAGATAAAATAGAAAGAGAGAGGAATGGGAGAAAGAGAGAAAGAAAGAAAAAGAGGAAGAGAGAGAGAGAGAGAGAAAGAAAGAAAGAAAGAAAGAAAGAAAGAAAGAAAGAAAGAAAGAAAGAAAGAAAGAAAGAAAGAAAGAAAGAAAGAAAGAAAGAAAGAAAGAAAGAAAGAAAGAGAAAGAAAGAAAAAAGAAAGAAAGAAGGAAGGAAGGAAGGAAGGAAGGAAGGAAGGAAGGAAGGAAGGAAGGAAGGAAGGAAGGAAGGAAGGAAGGAAGGAAGGAAGGAAGGAAGGAAGAGAAAGAATGAGAAAAGGAAAGTGAGAAAGAGAAAGAATGAGAGAATGAGAGAACTAGAGAAAGAGAGAAAAGGAAGGAAGGGAAGGGAAGGGAAGGGAAGGGAAGGGAAGGGAAGGGAAGGGAAGGGAAGGGAAGGGAAGGGAAGGGAAGGGAAGGGAAGGGAAGGGAAGGGAAGGGAAGGGAAGGGAAGGGAAGGGAAGGGAAGGGAAGGGAAGGGAAGGGAAGGGAAGGGAAGGGAAGGGAAGGGAAGGGAAGGGAAGGGAAGGGAAAGAGAACTCTTGTTTCTGGTCTGAATTGGTAACTGATACAGTTGAGAGATATTCTCCTAATTATCAATATTTTTCATAATTTTCTAATTCTCACTTCTTTAATATATTCAAAAAATTACTGTGTTAGAGATATATTCTAATGAAGAGTAATTGAAATTATTTGTATAACTATAGTGCTTTATTCCTACTGAACAAGCCCTGTTGAGTTGATCAAAAATAGAATTCTGATCATCATAACTCCTTATATTTTTACGACTCTTTAATCTTGAAGTAAAACAAAAAGTCCTATTACTAAACTCTGTGAAGAACAAAAACTTTTCCAGTAGTTTAATTTGACATCACTGAAATATTATTTCATTTTATTTTATTTTATTCTATTTTACTTTATTTTATTTTATTTTACTTTATTTTAATTTAGTGCTGCTTTCTTCTCTGTTGACTTGAAATCCCTGCCTTTGCTGAGTTTTCGGCCACTAAATTTGTGATACATTAGCTGTAACCACATAGGGCTTTATTGCATTTTCCACTACAGTAACTCAGTTCTATCCTAGAAGTATACTTCTTTTTTTTTTATTAAAAAATGAGGAGGTTACTATATATTTATATATCCACTAAATTAAAATCAAATTGAGTGTCATTATGTCCAGTTTATAGGTGAGATAGTTGTGACGTATTTCAATAAGATAACTCACCTAGGGTTTCCACTTGACCATAGGTTAATCTTCAAATAAAATACATGGTTTCTAATACTAAATCACTTGTTCAATTGTTTGGGTTATAAAATCAAAGATATCAAAGGAGTCATTATCACGGCCTCTGATCCTTTTCTGGTTTATGAATCATTTAAAAACAGTCTTGTAATAAGAACAGTGTGGGAAGAAAATAGCCATTGACTCAGAGGTTTATAAGCTACCCCCATCAAATATTATCATTTGTATCAGTTTTTATATGCTAGTTATCTGTACAAGTTTCTGGAAACTATCACACTCTTTTGCGCTTGTTAGATATTATAATGATGGGAATAATCAGCTGACAATCTCAGCTAGAGATATGAACTTGAACAATTTATTCAAAGTTTGTCCAGGAACTTACATATCTGTACAAAACCTAACTCTCAGGAGCAAGTGACAAGTGAGAGCATTAAATGTGCCCAGAATGATTTTTTATTTCATTACTGAAATATTCTACTGGACTAAATTATTCTGTAACTGCATTTGATCATGCAGCTCCCAGACCAGGGTTCATTTACACTAAGGTTAGTACAGCTACAACTTAAATTGCTTAACAGTTGGTATAATCAAAATTCATTCTCTTTCCTTTCTTAAATATTTCTATTTTAAGTAGTTGAAACTTGTTAGGGAGAAATCAGAAATTCAGCTTGGATGAAATACTCTCAGTCATTCCCTAGAAATATTGTGCAAGACCCTGAATGTGAACCAGAGCAAGCACCATAGCTCTTGGTAGTGTGGGGGAAAATGAACTTTGCCTATGAAGTCAATGAGTAGGGTTGGGAGGTTTCTATGACTGGAAGGGGAAGAGAAAAGGAAAGAGGTAGACACATGAAAGAAAAAGCAGAACTAAGCCCAGAGAGTTGGTTTCTGCTACCACTGGAAGGATGGAAAGTCATCCCTGAACAAGGATGATTCCCTGATAAAAAAACAGGCACTTGTCGTTGGCTGAAATTGTCTGCTCCTCTGAAGTACCAGTACCTTTCCCCACCATCTGCAAAAACTGCAGAGCTGCCTTCTCATAGCACCAATAAAGCAGAGTACGACAATAACTGCATTATTCCCACCAATGTTCTGTCTTGGGAAATTACCAGCTTGGCCGCACATAAAATCAGCAGTGTTGTCAGGGACATGCCCTACTCCTTCAGCTCCTGCAGAAGAGTTATTTGAGGAACTGGCTTAATGGACAGAGACTCACTAATTAGCCTCATGGCTAACACTTCTATTGTATGATGTTCTTTGAATTTTACAATATTCAATCTCTTAGCAATGCTTGAAACATGCAAACAAACAAATAATATCCACTGGGAAGTTTCAGGTTGGATATCAGTAAAAGGTTCTTCACTGAGAGTGTGTTCATGTTACTGGAACAGCCTCCTTAGGGAAGTGGTTGTGGCACTGACTCTGTCAGAGAAAGAAAAGAAGGATCTGGACAACACTCCTGGACTTATAGTCTAATTTTTGGTTGGTCCTGCGTAGAGCCAGGAGTTGGACTTAGTGATCCCTATGGGTCTCTTCCAATTCATGACATTCCATAATCCAGTGATGCCAGTAGGTAGCCAGGAATCACACAACCCATTTTCTCATGGAGAAAATAAGTATTTTCTGAGGAATACATACATCTTATTTCAGAATCTATCAAGGAAGGAGATTAATCATTCTTTTAAACTTCTTTTAAAGATTTGACTCCCTAAATTTTGGGTATAGAAATATCATCAGCAAGTCTTACAAAACAAACAAACAAACAAACAAACAAATATTGTTTCTCTTAATTTTCCTGAAAGTTTCCTGACTTTCTAAATATTTGTGAGGGAAAAGGAAAGATACTAGTGCCTTTATTTGTTTATGAAGAACTTAAGCTACAGGAAGTTACATCTAAATAAATATTCCCATATAAAGTCCCAGAATCGTTAAGATTGGAAAAGACCTCTAAGATCATCTAGTCCAACTGTCCACCTATCACCAATCTTGCTCACCAAACCATGTTCCATACTACCATATCCAGCATGTTTCTTGAACACCTACAGGGACAGTGATTCAACTATCTCTCTTGGCAGCCCATTCCAGCACCTGAACACTGTTTTAGAGGAGTTGTTTTTTTTTTGTTTTTTTTTTTTTTTTTCCCCCCCTAATGCTCAACCTGAGCCTTCCCTGGCACAACTTGAGGCTATTTCCTCACATCCTATGATGACTCAGGTGCTCAGACAGTCAAAATACAATACAATTTTAAATTTGAATAGCCAGTTACCAAATACTCTTAATGTAAGATTCATTATTATCCTGCTGACAGTCCCAAATGTAACTGTGGTTCATGCTTTTTAGGGTAAATTCACAAAATTTTGTACACCCCTTCAAGGGATGAACTACAATTTTAGTGAACATGAGTTCCCCATTTATTCCCAGGAAGGCCAAGCTTGTCCCCAAAACACATAAGAGAAACTTTTTCCCATAAAAATCTTGAAAAGCAGGTTGTTTATCAGCTTAAAACTTTGCACAGTTAAGTCAATTTTAATCCCAAATGACTCAATGTGCACCCAGTATACTAAAATGGTGTTTACTAGCCTGAGGGCTAACAGAATGAAAAATGGACTCTTTGCATTTGTAAATATGCCACATTAAAATATTCATAACTTTAAATCTTGTTTCTTTTGAGGCTTCATTTTCTGCCCTTTCCCAATGAGTGTTATGGTCTTGCTAAGTTTTATGTTTCCAGTTTCAGCGATTTGGAATTAGTCAAGCACAATATTGCCAAATGGAACTTATGGAAAAATCATTGTATTTCTTTCTTACATACATAACTCAGAACTGGTTGAACTGATTCAATTCAGACAAAGAATCACAACTGGTCTGAAACCAAGCATAGGAAATACAAGTTGAAGAGGAGCATATGACATTAAAAACCAAATATGCTCTGGTTGGGTGATAAATCACAAATTAATGTATGCTATACTATTTGATGCAATTCTACTGAAAGTTAGTCATTATAAAACTAGTGTTAGTTATTGGGATATTGAAAGGAACGTGGGCTCATCCATGACTAAAAAGACAGTGAAGAACAGAATTTGCTTGGAAAAAAAGTTGGACGTTTGAATACGATTTTACTACGATCAAGAGTTCAGAGAATAAATCAATCACATATAAAACAATTAAAATATTTTTAAAAGGAAAGAAAATATGGTATTTAATTGTGTAGAAAAAGGAAGATTGGAAAACCACTCAAAACTCAGGATTAATGATGAGTAAACTTCAGTAAAGTCTATTTTGTCAGTCACAGAATCTTAGAATCATAGAATGTTTTGAGTTGAAAGGGATCTCTAAGATCATCCAGTTCCAACTCAACGCCATCAGCTCTTGAATTGAATCTCTTGAGTAAACATACTATCAGACATCATAAGATCATATTCTTAGTCCCAAACACTAAACATTCTACTAAAAAGGATATTTAATTATCCAGATGGAAGAAAAATCTTGATAGATTCACTAATACACAAAGAAAAGTAACTATCAACACTGAACAAAATTTGGCATGGAAAGACTTGGGAATTCAGCACAGAAATATTTGGGACTGATTTTCTCTAAAGAAGCATAATTTTATGTTAATAATAATAATAATAATAAGAAATTTTAAAAAGTTTTATCATTTTATAACTTTCCAAAACATGATGCCACCCTTCTAAATAAGTGAATTTTCAGTTCAACCCAATAATCTGCACATGCTACAGCTGTTATGGAATGAGACCAGAATCAGCAATGTCTTCTGTCTAATTTAATTGTTTCAATGCAGCAAATTATCTCCTTCATAATATGTCTTGAAGAGGGAAGGTGGATTTCTTCTTGATTCCCACAGGTGTTTGCCACTTTGCTTTGGTGAAATTGGCAGTATGGTTCATTTCTGATACCATTTCTAGACATCCTCTAATGCTGCTCGTCATGCTTGAACCCAATGTGCACATGAATATGAATCAATAAATTAGCTTATGATAAATCTGACTTCTAGTTTTACATAAGATGAGTAGTCATGTATAATCACTAGTGAGCTTAATGAGGGAACCAGCAGTGGGAGATCATTACTCTAGTGACCTACAACATAAGGTTACAAGGAGAGAGAACAAGACAAAGAATTTTCATTTTATTTAAGTGCAGATGAAGAAAGGAACTTCTTATATATTTGCTGCCCTTTTATAGCGCCTGTCGGGTCTGAAGAAATAATATTGTTTGCAGAGGTTATTGAGGGTTTTGAGATTTTTATTTTTAAAAAAAAGAATTGAAATTTTAAAAAAGCCTATGAAGACAGATTTTTTTTGTTGATTATCTTTTAGCTATAAATAAGAATTCTAAAAATATAAGGTTCCTTCCCCCTCCTTTTTTTTTTTTTTTTTTTTTTTAATAATGAAGACGCCATTGGAAGGATAATGGGTTCTCCTGGAATGGATTACACATATAAATGAAATGCCTGTATTGTTAAGAGTTATCACTGTCCTAAAGGAAGAAGAAAGGAATTAAGTAGACCTATCATTACTGCTATAGCCTTTAGAAACTTTAGAAAACAAAGCCTGTAGTATTTGGAGTCAAAATCTGTGTACGATACCATCATATTTCATTTTATTTCACTTCTCAGTTTTGCTAGGTAGACCATACAGTTGACCACTGTTTGATAAAACAAACTCATGTTTAGTCATCTTACAAATCGTTATAAGTTGTAGCCATAAAGATCACACATATAACATATTCTCTTTTCTGAAAGGCTACAAGCAAGTTGCAATCTCTCGGGTATTTCTGCTCAGAAAATGCAGTTATTGCAGAATAGTTTTCAATCTATTAATTATTTTTTGTACACAGCTCATCAAAGCACTACATACTGTAGAAACTGTGGATAAAACCCAAGGGATATGTTCAAAAGCAAATATTTAATTAGTTGCTGTTGTCTCTGTTAGTACAAACAAACAAGCAAACAAGGAAATAAATAAATAAATAAATAATAGCCATTTACATAGATAAGGGCAGTAACTATCCCAAACAGTTATATAACCATTTATTATTTATTCATTTCCTGCAGGAGTGTGTATTGTTCAGTTATGTTTCAAACCTAACAGTTAATTCAGAGGTAAAAGGTGCATTTGTTTAATGAAGTCTTCTTGAAAAGCAAAACATACCTGGGCAGAGGTTTTCCCAGTTTCTAACTTCACTCTCTCTGTTTGTAGAAAAGATTAGGTCCAAGTTTGAGATAGCTATCTTAGATTAAAACATTCAGTGCTCAGTGATGCAACCCCTTCAAGTGACAGTGTTACAGTATAAAAAGTGCTCCATTCCACTTCTCACAGTCGCCTCAAAGAGAGCATTTATAATAAAACATAAATAAATTGCATCTAAAAACTACTATGCTTGTTCTATGTAGAGCATCTGAGAAGTTTTCCACATACAATAAATGGAGAAAACATCAGAAAAGCATAAATAAATAAATAAATACATAAAATGAAAATAAAATAAAAAAATAAAAAAATAAAAAATATCTAAGTAAAAAATATATTCAATTGGACCTATAAATAAAATTTTTGAAGATTTTCAGCATATAGAAAAAAAATACAAAAATGTGCAAATAATCAGTTATTCATCTTTTTATCCTTAAAATCTTTTAAGTTTTTCATGTAGGTAAACAAATAAGGCCACTGAAAATTAAGCAATGTTAAAATTATTCACTTGAAATATTCTAAGTCAATTTTCTGTTTTAACTCTTTGATCAGTTAGTATGTACATGATGTAATGAAACATAAAAGAGAATTAATCAATTGCCAAGTGGAGTTTTTTTTTTTGTTGTTTTTTGGCTTTTTTTTTCTGTCATCTGAATAAAGGTTTCACTTTGGATGCAGAAGAAAAAATTTCAAGACAGTGTTCTGGATGAGGCACAAACTTTTTTGGTGTACTCAGGTACTTGTACTGGATGCTGCTGATTATGTTCAAGACTATTTTAAGTACTCATAGGTTGTTCTTGATAGTGATCATTGTGGTGCGCAACTAATAATCACCACAGGCTTCAATAATGTCAAATAAATAATAGTGCTGTTAATTACTGCTACAGACAGAAAAGTGGTTTGGACTTTGGACTCTGAATGTGAGAGTGAACTAAATATGTCATAGTTTACCATCATAGATGAAAAGGCATCATTTATCTTTTAATGCAGAAGTGCAATTGACCTGTAATTCATTGAAGTGTTGGATGTGAAGTGTTTGCAAGGCAGGAGTTTGACACAAGGTACAGTAATAAAACATTAGTATACTTAGGCATCCTTACAAGATAGGAGAAAAATCAAACAAATCTGTTTTTGTTAGCATAACAGAAGTATTATTAATAATAATAATAATTCATAGAAAGTATACAATCAATGGATAGCTTTTGTAAATGGCTTTGTAAATAGACAATACATTATCAAACATATCAAGTTTAAGGATTTTAGAGGATTTCCTTCAGTAAATCTAGGAAATATTTTCTTGTGTAGTGTTTTTATTTTTCCCTGCTTCTCCTAAGCCAAAAGGAAAACAAGCAAAACCAAATTTTGTACTATGTTTTTTAAAAATGTAAATGAAATAAGAGTAATAAAAAAGCTTTAAACTTACAGTTTAAGGTTTTTATTGTGCAAGTATATACTATTTCCTACAATAAATTTTAAGTAATAGCTCAAAAGTGCACATTCAATGATGGAATGCACGTTTAACTGTCTTATCTTCATCCATCATTCTATGATTCACTAAATATGTCTTGTTATTACCATATTAACTCAAATTATCCACTGACAGAAAATTCTGGATGAATCAATAAAACAAACAAAAAAAAACAAACCAAAACAAAACCTCACTTTACTTCTTTGTCTTCTATCTTATGTCATTCAACAATAAAGAACATTATAGATTGTTTTGGTTTTTTTTTAATTACTAAATTACATAAGACTTAAGATCAATTAAAATGTTTTAATTTATGGCCTACAAAATGTCCCTGAAGACATTTATCTTTGACATAATTTCCTATGACATCAAGAAATCATTCCCCAGCCTCTTTCATATATTTCCAACATATATACATTGAATAACTTGATTTTTTTTTTTTTTCTATTTAAAAAAGCAACAATGTTTTGCACAAATATTCTTAACTAATTTCTGTGGTTTGCTCCTTAAGTGTCTAATGACAGTTTTTCCTATAACAACAAAACTTGATCTAAGATAGCAGGAGGAAAAATAAATAATGAATCATTTTTCTATGCTCAGTGTCTTAGGAAAGGCTGTTCTTACAACATTTTTTAGTCTTATTTATTTATTTAATTAATAATATATACAAAATTGGTGCTATGCTACATAATTCAGACTTACTTCTCATAATCAAATAGAACAATGCTTGTGTTTATGGAGTGACAGAGAGGGAGGAGGAGGGGAAAATACTGAAGGAAATGAGGGTTGGAAGGAAGAAAAGGGTCCTGCTGCTTGGTAGGCAGCCCTGCTGGGAAATCTCAAATCAAATTCTTTTGAAAGGAAGTGTTATTAAAAGTAACTTTAATCCTTCCAGCCAGACAGCTCATAAAAGCATACAATTAAGTCAAACAAATGACAAGAGCACTCTCTCTCCTACCTGTTTCCCCCTTCAGAGAGTAATTACTGCAGGGTAGTCTTGTCTCATTTTGTGCAAATAACAGTGGAGTGCTTGAACGAGGTGCCAATTTTTCTGTTCCCAGCCCAGCCCCTCCTAGGGTTGGTAGTTCATTCCTACCAACACTTGCCTGGATAGCATACACAGCCAAGAACAAAGGGGTGAATTTCTGTATTTCCTTTTTTGTTCAAGGTTAATTGAAAATCAAAAACTCACTTTTCGAATGTCACATTAGAACTGGTAGTGCATCAATTTTCTTCAGGTTTCTGTCACTGCAGGACAGCAGAAGAGGCGGGGATATGCATTTGGATGGGAATTAATGAAGAGAGACAAAGAGAGAGAGAAAGAGAGAGAGAGAGAGAGAGAGAGAGAGAGAGAGAATGATGCATCTAGGTCTTTCCATGTTTTCTCAGAGACTTAAAGACTTAAGAAATTATAGAGAATGATCTCTTTATTTTACTGCTTTGTAAAGTGTCAGAAGCCCTTTTCTATTTTGATGATAAACTGCTCGGGTCTGAGATAGTATCTCATTAGATGTTTGAACAGTGTCTTGCTCGTTTTGGGCCACCAAATCTGTTAGGGGTTATACGTGTTGCTGAAATAGAAATAATTACAAGGCAGTGGAGAAACACACATTAGTGAAAAGTGTCTACGTGAGGAATTTACATCAGCTTACATATTCAGTTTCAAATTTATTAAAAAATTTACACAATCCTGGAAGTTATGAATGTCAATGTGGTAACAGACATCAGTGGCTTTCATTGCCAAGGCTGAGGGTGAATTCAAATGGCTAACTACGTGTCAGATAGAATCCTGATTAAATAGTGATATCATGAGAATAAAAAAGATGCAACTTTCATATCATGTCCTTAATAACTCACATTTCCATCACCAACTTCTTGAATTCAGATATGGCATGTCATCCCATATTTACAAAGAAAGCAATATGGGAAAAAAAGTATTTTTCATTGCTGATGTCTGCACGTCTACATGTGCAACCTGCTGTAGGGAGCCTGCTTTGGCAGCAGGGTTGGACTTGATGATCTCTGGAGGTCCCTTCCAACCCCTACAATTCTGTGATTGTACAGTGTTTAATACATTAAGAAAATGGAAGGATAACTAAATGTTATTTAACATAGTAACTTTTGCTGTTACCAAAGTTCTCTGACTTCAATTTGGTGTTTTCCATTGCCATAATTTTAGTACAATCTTTGGAGGTTTAGTGAAAATAATTATCTCCTATGTATCCCAGATTTCCTCAGAGTACAGGGCATTTAAAAATGAGAATTTGTGTTTTAATCTAAAGTCAATTAATACCAGTTGTGCTACTGAAATTTATAACTGTTTTCTAGAGAATATTCTCTGTCATTCCATCTTATTACTCCATCTTTTTCATATTTTTAATATCGATTGGTGATAAGAGATTCAGCGCAGAAAAAAGTAACTTTATTTCATGAATGGTAAATGTAGTTCATATTTCTGTGTGTAATATGTATGCACTCAATCTGTATTCTACTTCTTTGTTCACATTAAGAATTTAATTCAGTCCTGCTTTGTCCTGCAAACACGTTTTGCTTGTTTGCTCTTGTAAATATTTTTTTGTTGTTGCTGTATTCAAAGTCTGCCTTTAATCCAACCAGGCATGCCATGACATGTGTCAAATGCTTCTGCTTAAATCTGAACAATTGCTCAGTGATGTCAGACTCGAAGCTCTCAGTACAAAATTAAAGCCAGCTACCACCTATTACTAAAGCAGAAGCAACTGTTCCCAGTACTGCTAATTTCATGAGACATGTACAACCACTTAAAGGTTTATCAAGACAGAAAAAGACTTTTTCTTTTTTTTTCCCGTTCTTGTTCTTTTGAAAATCTTTTTAATTTTGTCTAGATTGTCCTAAAGGCAGCTTCCTAAGGACTGTCTGATCACAAAATCCTCTTAGTCTTTCTTTCTCTGTAGGAGACCCATCATATTTCCTGCTCTCAGTCAGTAGTTGCCTGCTTTCACTCCCTTTTCTGTAATGACTGGAGTCAAGAGGCCAATACCTTACCTACCTCCAAAGATGATGTTATACCTCAAACTTTAAAACAAGATTTTTTCTTTCTGTTTTGTTTCAGATCATAATTTCCAGGAAGAATCTTCATTTTATTCCACTCATTAGAAGTACTTGAACTGATGATGTTCCATTTAATATCTTAGTCTCAAAACACTTTTTTTTTTTTTTTTTTTTCCTGTGAATGGAAATAAGTCTTTTCATTTCTATTTAATTTCTAGATTCAGCTGTGACCAAGTTCCCAAATATTATTTCATCTTTAGTGTATAAGCAATGATACAAAAGTGTACATCCAACACTAAAAATATAGTGCCTGATTCATTAAAGTAACTCCCTCCCTTCCTCCCTTCCTTCCTTCCTTCTTGCCTTCGTTCCTTTCTGCTTTCCCTCCTTCCTTCCTTCCTTCTCTTTGTTCTTTCTTTGAGCATGTGCATTTATTCAAAACTTATAAATACATACTGAGAACTGATCTTCATAAAGCAATAAACCTTAGTGAAAGAAAATAAATTGAAATGAAATCAAAGAAATTCTGTTCACTGGAAACACTATGGTCTAGCTTGTATGTGAATATATATATATACTGATCAGAGGAAGACTGTGAAATAGCTGTGAGCCATGAAAAATACTAACATAATTCTAGAACGGATCAGATTATTTTTTCTTTTCATAGATAAAGTGCTTTTTTTTTTTTATTTTTTTTATTTTTAGTTAATACTACAGCACAAGGCACTGATATTCAGTGGCACTGAAAGCCACCAAAGTTATCAAGTAAGCATACAATATAGCCACCAACAAACTAGCCTTGACCTTTTCCCATTTGTCACTTGAGAGCTGCAACAGAACATCTCATACATGTCAGAATATTGCCTTTCTCTGTAATACTTTTGGTTCTCTTTGTCATGTTTAGAAAAAGTTATTCTTCTCCTTTTTTGGCACATTCATCATTGCACTCCACAAAAGAATTATGTTATAGAATCCTGTTTTTACAAAAACATGTACACTTAACAGAACTATTTGGTTAAATAACTTGTACATACTGTTAGTAGCTTGCAAATTTCTGATTATTATTTCAAGTATGTTGCAAGATAAAGACATTCTCATTCACAGATGCTCTCCCTATGCACACTTTTTGTAAGGGAGATCAAATATTCTTACTTTTTTTTTCCTTCTTCTCATGTTCTCAGCTCCATATTTTTTTCTAACACCAATATCTATTAGTTCATAATATTTTCTACATAAACATTCTGCCTAGGTCAGCATTACTATTATTGTTATTTACAACAAAGATAATTAATTTATTCTACAGATATGCAGTTTCTAATCCATTAATACACAGTCTTTGGTGCCACTGAAGATAGTATTGTTATATACAGTGAGGGGGGGAAAAGGAAAAAAAAAAAAAAGAAGAAGTCATAGAATCAGAAAATAAACCAGAGATGTTTAAGTGAGATGGAATACAACTAGTGATCTGAGACACGCAGATCATGTCTCACAAATCTGGTCACCTTCTGTGATGCAGTGATGGCATCAGTTCACAAAGAATGGGCAACTGATGTTGTCCACCTTCATTTATGCAAGGTATTTGCATGGACTCACACCACATTCTTATGTCTAACTTGCAGAGGTGTGTGTTTGAAGGCTTGACTATTTGGTGGATAAATAATTGATTTGGTGGTTGTAGCCAGACAGTTGTGGTCAAAGGATGTATGTCTAGGTGAAGACCAGTCATGAGTGTTGCTCCACGGGGGTCCATCCTGGGACCAGAGTTCCTCAGCATTTTTATCAATGACATAGACAGTGTGATCAAGTGTAACCTCAGCAAGCATACTGATGATGCTTCAGCCTGATGAAGAGATGTCCTTGGGGGACATTATTCAAGTACTCCAGTACTTGAAGGGAGCTTACAAGCAGGAAGTGGACTGATATTTCACACGGTCTGATAGTGGTAGTAAAAGAGGGAATGGCTTGAATCTGAAAGAGAGAAAGTTTAGATGTTTGGAAAAAAATTTTTACTCAGAGAGTGGTGAGGCGCTGGAACAGGTTGCCCAGAGTTGTTGTGGATGGCCCATTCCTGGAGGCACTCACAGCCAGGTTGGATGGGATCCTAGGTTGCTGGATGTAGTAGTTAGCAACCCAGTACATGCCAGGGGGGTTGAAACTAGATAATTTTTAAGTTCCCCTACCAACTAAGCCATTCTGGGATTCTATGATTCTTGAATGTATCTGTTGGGTTTTCCCTTTCAGTTAAGAATTTATCCAGCTCTTTGTTTTTTGTTTGTTTTTGTTTAGTCATAATTCTTAGGGTTTGAGCATATGAGGATAAAGATAAGAGAAAAGAGAAAAAATCAATGCTTGGAGATTTGAAAACTATGCTGTCTGTCTTCTGAAGTGGGTTGAGGCATGTTAGTTTACTCAGAAATACACAAGTGGTGTTCCCCGGTGGGTTGATATTGATGCCTGTCCTGCTCAATGCATTTATTGTTGACCTGGATGAAGGCATTAAGTGCACCCTTAATAAGTTTGCAGATGACACCAAGCTGGAAGGAAGTGTCAATCTTCCTGGGGATAGGAAGACTACAGAGGGATCTGGAAAGGCTGGATCACTAGGCTGTGTCTGTTGGTATGAAATTCAACAAGATCAAATGCTGGGTCCTGCACTCTGGCTACAACTTCAGGCAATGCTACAGGCTTGAGGCAGAGTGACTGAAAGACTGTGTAAAGGAAACAGACCTGGGGCTATTGGTCGACACTGGACTGAACATGAGCCAGCAGTATGCCCAGGTGGCCATGAAGCCCAATGGTGTCCTGGCTTGTATGAGAAATAGTGTTGATTGCTGGAGCAAGGAAGCAATCATCCTTCTATACTCAGCACGGGTGAGGCTGCATTTCAAGTTTTGGGTCTGTTACTATGACAAAGACATTGAGGCCCGGGAGTATGGCCGAAGAAAGGCAGTGAAGCTGATGAGGATTGTGGAGCACAAGTCTCATGAGGAGTGGTTGAGGGAACTGGGATTGTTCAGTCTGGCAAAGAGGAGGCTTGGGGAGACCTTTTATAGCTCTCTGCAATTTCTGGAAGGAGATTATGGTGAGGTGAGAGTTGCCATCTTCTCCCACATAACTGGCTATAGGACTAGAGGGAACAGCCTCAAGTTGAGCTAGTAGACATTCAATTTGAATGTTAGCAAAAATTTCTTCTCTGAAAGGATGGTTAGGTGCTGGAACAGGCTGCCCAGGTAGGTGATTGAGTCCCTGGAGCTGTTCAAGGATCTTTTAGGTGTTTTACTAAAGGATATGGTATATTTAGAAAATATTGGTGGTAGGCGAATATGCTGTTTCTCTAGGGTTTAGTATGTCTGTTATGTTGCTTGCCTGATCTCCAAGTAGATTCCATGCAGCATCCTTTTCCATCATTTTAAGAGGTCATATAAATAAGGCAAGCAGAATCACATCCCATATTGGCCAAGTAGACTTCATTCTCTGCAATGGTTCAAATTAATCTTAATGACTAATTTGTAAAGATACTGTTAAATACGTGTAAGGACAGTTAGAACAAGAGTATCTAGTTTGCATGTGTTTCCAGAAAGTCTGCCTTAGAATTAAAGTAAGCCCTTGCCTATGTTGCCTGTATCTTTATTTATCAGTTACAGTTGTCCTTGCCTCAGTTTTAGCCATTCACATGCCAGCTGTCTAGTTAAAACTTATTATCTGTGCCCCATTTAAAATCAAGATAAAAATATGAGCTCTCCCTAAAGATGTCTCACTCTTTATATCCTATGGATGTCTAATCAAGCATTTAGTTTTCTCCATTCACTGGAGAGAAATCTAAACAAACTGTTTTAGAAAGAACAGTTACTTCTGCACATAAAATATTAACTAAATTGGATGTTAATCTTAACTCCTTGTAATCACAGAATCACAGAATCACAGAATTGTAGGGGTTGGAAGGGACCTCCAGAGATCATCGAGTCCAACCCCCCTGCTGAAGCAGGTTCCCTACACCAGGTCACACAGGTAGGTGTCCAGGCGGGTCTTGAATATCTCCACAGAAGGAGACTCCACAACCCTCCTGAGCAGCCTGTTCCAGTGCTCCGTCACCCTTATCATAAAGAAGTTCTTGTGCACATTCGTGCGGAACTTCCTATGCCCTAGTTTAATCCCATTTCCCCTTGTCCTGTCCCCACGCACTACTGAAAAGAGTCTGGCCTCACCACTATGGCCCCCGCACCTCAGGTATTTATAAACCTGGATCAAATCCCCTCTCAGCCTTCTTTTCTCAAGGCTAAACAGACCCCGTTCACTTAGTCGTTCCTCATAGGGGAGATGCTCCAGGCCCTTCACCATCCTGTGGCCCTCCGCTGGACTCTTTCCAAGAGATCCCTGTCTTTTTTATACTGGGGAGCCCAGAACTGGACACAGTACTGCCTTACCAGGGCAGAGGAGAAGGGGAGGATCACCTCCCTTGACCTGCTGGCAATGCTCTTTTTTATACACCCCAGTATGCCATTGGCCCTTTTGGCCATGAGGGTACACTCATGGCTCATGGCCAACCTGTCATCCACCAGGACGCCCAGGTCCCTCTCTGCAGAGCTCCTCTCCAGCAGGTCATCCCCCAGCCTGTACTGGTGGTTGCAATTATTCCTCCCTAGGTGCAAGACTCTATACTTGCTTTTGTTAAACATCATCCTGTTTCTTACTGCCCAGCTCTCCAGCCTGTCCAGGTCTTGCTGAATGGCAGCACAGCCTTCAGGTGTGTCAGCCAATCCACCCAACTTCGTATCATCAGCAGTAACAATTAAGTTTAAAATTCAGATCCATAGAAATATTTAAACTGACTTCAGAGAGGTTTGGGATAGAATTTTAAGGATTTTTATTATTATTATTATTATATTTTTTTCCTTAAGTAAAAGTAGGTCCTTTTTCTACTAATTTTTTAAAACCGCTTCAAGATAACCACATTTGATAAATATGAGGTAGTCTCAGTTTCTTGAATGACTGCAAGATTCATCCTTATTTAGGCATGATCCTATAGAGAGACATACACAGAACAGAAACGTAAACCGTACACAGATTAAGCAAATGAATAAATAAAAACAATGAAAAATTGTAGTTTTTGAGGAGTTTGCCTTGATGGAATGTTGTAAATCAAAACCTTATGGTCTAGTTTATATTCAAGTGTAATAATTAAACCTTGTTTTCTGTTTGGAATTATGTATTTGTATTATGTATTTGTATTATTATTGTATTTGTATTTGTATTATGTATTTTATACTATTTGGTATTATTTTGGTAATTATTATATTATGTGTATTGTAGTTTAGTGTTTGTCACTGTCAGACAAAATAATTTACAGTTGCTTAGCAGCGTGGTACAGTGGAATACACAGTGAAAAACCAGGTATGCCAATAGCTCAAGCTGAGTCTTGAAAGTAATCAGCTACAGATGTATAGAAACTTTCCTGGCCCTGGATGTCTGTGAGATGGAAACATGATAACAGGTCTCATATCCTGAATTTGCTTATGACTTCCTCAATTCAAGCATTACTTTCTTTCTCCTCGTAAACTGACTTGTAACTCCCCAGCATTCAGCAATGTGGCTACTGTTCAGATGCAAAATCTGACTCCTCTTTTGCCTTTTTCATTAATTTCACATTATCACTCTGTGTTTTGCACTGCAGTTTTGAAAGGAGTGTTTCTGTCTACTTGGTTTTGTAACCATGCTGGAGATATGGCAAAAAAATCCAAATATATTTAAATTTCTCTGTCCATAACATTTTATTTTTCTTTAACAGACAACAAACCTTAATGTTTTAATAATAATAATAATAATAATAATAATAATAATAAAAACTTTGAAATCAAAAGAGAGGAAATGAGTACAAAATCTTTATTTAGTCTCAAAGTTAATTTGATGCCCGATATTATTTCAACAAGGAGTAAAGAGAGATCAGCTGAAAAGTGCACATCAAAAAGAGAAAAATAGTTATTGAAGGAGTCATAACATTAAGAACAGGCTTGTGATTTGTTTCATTAGAAAACCATCTCTGGTAAGAATGTGTTTCATTAATATAAGGCACAGTGAAGACTTAAAGGTTCCAGACCTATGAACAGGTGAAATGGAAGGGGAGTTAGTTGAGAACTGAGACTTTTTTGGCACTGTATCTAAGAACAATCCCATTCTTATCACTACATTCATTTTTAGACTTGTAAACACTCAAGTAAAATTTTGCTTGGGTTCTCTTTCAAGATATATAAGCTGAGAACTGGGATATAGATTTCTCATATCAAAAGATTGTTTTTAAAAAAGTTTACACCATAATCATAAAAAGGTGTCTTACCTGTTGGCAGGTAGCTTGCATCTCCAAATCCTGGCTCAGGAGTTTGACTGATGTTTGGGATTTTCTGCTGAATATAATTCCAATAAGTGAAAAATAAAGCCCTGATTATTTCTGCTAGGACAAAGTTATGTTTCTGATTCATGACTGTATTGCTAAGTGAAATATTGATTGGTGTAATGTAGAGTAATGTCTGTTTCTCTTTAAGCTACTCTTCAGTGCAGGATAAAAAGAGGGAAATTAGAGAGGTTATCAAGGAAGTGTCAAGGCTTAGTTGCATGCATGCACTATCAATTTGAAAAAAATTGATCAATTAAAAATCTTGAACAAAACATTGACTTTACCATTATGACTATATGGGCAGAAGTTAATGCCTTGTGGCACTATAGTTTTAGTCCAAAATAATTAACTCTTCCTTATATTCTTCTAACAGAATTGGAGCTAACTTCCTCAAAAAATGAATATTTGGCAGATCTTTTCAGAATTACTTCTACTTTCGAAATGCATGACAGTTTCTATATTGTATACCATAATGCTTCTTCAGCTTAGGTATATGTGACAACACTTCATCCAAACCAATAGCACAGCATGAATCCTGTCTGCCAGCCAGGCCCTTTCTGGGCTTGTCAGTAAGGGTGACAACTAGCGCTAGATAAGAGATCTAAGCAAAACTTAGTTCAAGAATTAGAAACAACAAACAAGTCTAGGCTTCTATGTTGACACCAAAGTAGGACTTACATACTACACGTCCTCATGTCTGTTCAACCTTTTTCTTCTCATTTTATATCAAATTCCTCTTGATTACACTTGTGAAAGTTCTAAGCCTATTTAGATCCGAATGTCTTGACAGTGGCTTTTTAGCTCTCATCTCAAAACTGTAGCTTGTTTAGTGCTTGACTAAATAAGCTGTCTGGCAGTCTGCTTACCCTTATCTCCACCCACCACTGTTTTCTCACACTTGTTCTTTTCCCATCCATTGTCTACTTCCCCTTGTCCTGCCTTTGACCTTTCCACTGAAATCCCATGACAAGTTTTGCACTGTCCCACAAAACCCTTCTAATGTCCCATAACATTCATGGCAGTCTTGATTCCTGCTTGTTTTTGGTTACAAAGCTCAGCATGACCCTGTCCTTGGCTGTAATCTCCAAGGTGGTAGTAGATAATATGAATAAAGATAATAAGCAGGACTGTCCCCAATATCCACACATGTGAAGCACCATTTGTGACCGGTTACCAGATGTATTTAACTCTATTCATCACCACTCCCTGGACCCAACCATCCAGACAGTTTTTATCCAGTGAAGGATACACCAGTCCAAGCCATGGGCTTCCAAGTTCCCCAAAAGGATACTGTGGAAGACAAGATCTTTACTGAAGTTGACAAGACTACACTGACAATCTTAATCCTGATCCACTTGGTCATAGAAGATGAGGTTGCTCACGCAGGACCTGCCTTCCAAGAATCCATGCTGCCTAGGCCTCATTCCCCAGCTGTCTCTCACATGCTGTGTAATGTTTATTCTGGTGCTCATCCTTGTCTTCTGAATGAGACTTCTGATTCAGAAGACAAGACTTCTCCCTGGGGAAAATTGGTCTGACTATTAAATACAGAAGTTAAAAACACATTAAAAACATCACCCTTTTTCTTACTAATGATAAAGTTCCTTGCTGTGACCAGTGATTCATGGAGATTCTCTATGGCTGTCTTTTCATTGTTAATAGATTTGTGAAAATACTTTTTCTTATTTTGAACAATGGTGGCCAGATGAAAAATCTGTTGGGCTTTCACCTTTTAATCTTTCCTCTGTATATCCTATCAACATCTTTGCACTCTTCTTGAGTTGCCTGACACTTCTTCAAAGGTGGCAGACCCTCCTTTTTTTTTTTTTCCATCATCATGTCCCTCCTCTGGATCCAATACAAAAGCACAACCAGAAATGGATGCAGTATGTATGAGGTCTCACAAGAGCAGAGTAGAGGGACAGAATCGCCTCCCTCAATCTGCTGGTCACTCTTCTGTTGGTGCTATTCAGGATACAGTTGGCCTGCAATCCAACTGCAGTTAGTTGCAGTTGGTCTTCAGTCAGACATTGCCAGCTCATGCTGAGTCTTTCATCAGTTGGCATGTTGCACTTCAGTTGGGAATCTGATCTCACCCTCAGCCTTGGCATTCTGCCCCTAGGCTTATCTCTAGAAAGTGTGGTTTTATCCTCCTCCCCCTTCAAACCTACTTTAAAGAATTCTCAATGAGCCCTGACTTCTCCTGGGTTAGAATCCTTTTCCCCCTTTGAGGTAGGTAGACCTCCTGCTGTTGTGAGGCTGAACAAAACAGTCCATAATAAATAAATAAATAGATTGATAGATAAATAGATAATTAAATAAATAGATAGATAGATAGATAGATAGATTTCTCAGGTGGCACCAGGCTCCTAGCCATGTGTTGATTAGGTGGATTTTCTTGTTCCTCTCCTTCTTCTTCTCCTTCTTCTTTTATCCTGCTCCTGAAGAGAACGAGGAAAACATTGCCTGAGTTCCCACTCCTAAAATTCATGATGTAGAAATGGAGCAGGTAAAATAGTTCTCATGTTAGATACATATAACTATACTTTCCAATATTTGATTACTTTTATCTTTCAAAGGCTTAATTATTTTATAGGTTTAAACTGTTTCCAACCAGTGAGAGACAATTAATCTACCCAGAGAGACACAGTAGCTGGCAGTTTAACTTTCTCAAGGAAGTGTTTCCTGTTCGAATGTCTGTGTATCTGCTCACCTTCAGGAATTTTTACTTTATACCGAAGTATTGTGCTTTTACTGGCTTTGTGTTTATATATTGCAATACAGAGCTCCTGCCTTGCGCATCTTGTTGTTCTATAAGTAAGGCAAAACAATGTAATGTTATTTTTTGTAAACAAGGACCTAAGGCACAGAAAGATTCAGTGAGTTTCTTGTAGTCACACACATCCTATTTAGAAAATTCAGAATAAATTTACTTCTTTATGAGTTTAATTTTGATCTCTGGACCATATTTCCTCCACCAACATTTTTAATTTCATTTGCGTTTTTCAGTGCACATTGCCCAATACATATATATAACATATATATAGCACAATACTTTGTATAACTGAACCATCATTTCATATTTTAAAATAATTATTTAATTATCACAAATTAGAAATACTTTTAAAATGTAGAGTAAATAGCAGTACAGGGGGGATGTGGAACTTAGAACACGTCCAGAGTAAGGCCACGAAAGAAAATGATCCAATGGATGGAATACCTTCCCTATGAGCACTGGCTGAAAGAGGTGGGGCTATTTAGTCTGGGGAAGAGAGGGCTCCAGGGTGACCTGATAGTGGCATTTCAGTATCTAAAGGAAGGCTACAAGAGGGAAGACAAGGTTTTAGCAGGGCCTGTTGTGATAGGACATGTAGCAGGATCAGATGCTAAGCAACTTGATCTGACTGCAGAAGTCCCTGTTCACTGCAGGGGAGTTGAACTAGATGACCTTTTTGGGTCTCTTCCAGATCAACAGATTCTATGATTCTTTGAAATCAACTATCAACTACAACAAGAAATGATTTACCATTTTTCCAGTGGCCTCAGATGAAACATGCTGTTGTGGAGCTGTGACTCTAATCAGAGATGTTACAAAATAATTTCTACCTTGTGGTCTGGTTTTTAGGTAATCCTGTGTAGAGCTAGGAGTTCCACTCAGTACTTATGGGTGCCTTACAACTAGGGATTTTCTGTGCTTCTATGAACTTTGTATTTCAACTTTTGCTTTCATTTGTCAAGAAATCTCCCAGATTTTCAGCAGTTGACAAACTTCACATCTAGGAGCATGGCAGATATCCTTTCTCAGTTTTCTCAATCAAGTCAGTTATTTCACAGATATCTCAAGTGGGTATCATTTTTTTTTATGTCATTATCTTATTGTTTTCTCTAAACATTAGTGCATTTAAGGAAGAAGCAGTAAAAATACTGAGTTATAGTTGTTTGACCTATATTAGCTAGGTGAAAACATTCTATAATGTCTTCACCACAACCTCAGTACTTATTTTGCTGAGATTTAAGTCAAAGACCACTTACATTTGTAATTATGTTGTATATCATACAGAGGTAATTCTGTGACAGCCTTAGACTAACAAGTATCATTAGGAGAGAGAATTAAAAGGAAAAAAAAAAAAAAAAAAGTTAATTTTGAATACTATTTATTTATTTATTTTTCCTCCTGCCCAGGAGAAATATTCTTACCAAAATAAAATCTGTCAGTTTGTTATACTTGTGGGTTTTGTTTTGTTTGCTTTTGTTTGCTTTTGTTTGCTTTTGTTTGCTTTTTTGCTTGTAAGTCAGTTCAAAGTTTTGATGTCAGTGGAGCAAAGCATGTTGCCGGCTCTAGGGTAGATCCTGAAGATGCATATCCTTTTTATTCCATGTCATTTTGGATTCCCATTCATGCTGTTGCCTTTACTTGGTATTTAGACTAGTAACACTGAAGTAAGTGCTTTCATCTTGCAAAAAAAGTGTATTGTGTCAAATACAATTAAAGTCCTGTTTGCTCTTGAGGCACTGCGATAATATTAGATTTAACCACATGGAGCAATCAGTTGTGAAGCTGGAGAAATAATTCTAATTATATAATGAGAAACGTTGTCTCAATAATTTTACAAGTGTCCTGTTATTTGATATTTCCTCGGCTACAAATGAAGCAGAAAAAGAAATAAAATAACTGATGGAGCATCATGGTGGAAAGGCTGAAATGAAAAGCCAGATTTGCTTGCTTTTATACACACCGACTCCTCTCTGAGGTTCTAGTCTAGGTCTGGGAGTCAGACTGTTGTAGTACTGTATAGTTGATTGTTGTCAGTTTCTCCAGGCAGCATCATTACTAGTGAATAAAACAAGAAATTCAGTCAGGAGTATTTAGTAAGTTCCAATAAAGAAATCTGAAGGAAAGCATAGATAAGTATTTTCCTTACAAGAATTTCTTCATGGTGAAGATTTGCCTATTCAGTCAAATCTAGGTCAACCTTTAGATCAACTTGCTCGAGCTGACCCTGTTTGAACAGATTGGACAAAACAAAACTAAACTGAACTAAACTAAATAAAACAAACTGATCTGTTATGTTATTAGGAATTTAGTAGTAATTTAGAGACCACATGAAGATTTCGCAACCTTCTTACTCATGTATGTGATTATAAATTTAATACATGTAATTTCAAAACAAGTAAATAAGATAAACAAATAAACAACATCAACAACGAAAACAAATAATGGTTTGGGAATAGAAAGATATTGCACTGGTGATAAGGAATGTTACTCAGTCATGGGTAAATGTAACACAACAGGATGCAGTAAGCATGTAGAGCTGGTCCAATCCACAGAATCATATGTAAACCAGCACCACCAAAAAGGTCTGAGTCTTAGTAACTGGGGCCTCCTTACTGGAAGGCATTGAGACCCCCATTTGCCACCCAGATATGGGAGGACGGTTGGACTAGATGATCATGCAGGTTCTTTTCAACCTTGTGATTTTATGATTCTGCGATTCTAAGTATGGTCATGAGAGGCTACAAAGAGTGAGTTACATAATATGATGGACTTTACATCCCTTGGAAAGTCACTGAAGGGATCAGAAGCTCAAGTGGTGTTCTCCTCTGTCCTCCCAGGTGGTGGCAGGGTCCTGGAAAGAGGTGGGAGAATAAACTACTTGCTGAAAGGATGGTATTGGGATCAAAATTTTGGTTACTATGATCTTGGGCAGGCCTTTGAGAGACCACGTATCTGGGTGTCAAATGGAATGCAACTAAGGAGACGGGGCAGAAGTGGTCTGAGGAGCAGGCTGACTGGCTTGATTACAAGAGCTGTAAATGAGATTCAGTGGGGAATTGAATGGAGTTTCTTGTGACGGGGAGAGACGTGGTAATGCTGTCTTTATAGTGAACTGTAGAGAAAAGCCTCTCAGTTGTTCAATTGGATCATCTGAGGAGTCCCCAGAGAAGATAACATTGCTAATAGCCCTGCTTAAGTCTTTTTGCATCCCTCTAGAGATACTTGAACATGCTGCTTCCCTAACGTGCCTATATACCAATGCATACAGGATGGGAAATAAACAGGAAAAATTGGGTATCTGTGTGCGATCAAAAGGCCATGATTTCATTGCAATCGCAGAGACATAGCGGGACAGCTCACATGACTGGAATATTCTCATAGATAGCTATGTCCTCCTTAGGAAAGACAGGCTGGTGAGGTGAGGGGTTAGAATTTCTCTTTATGTGAGAGAGCAACTAGAATGTATTGAGCTCCACCTGGGGGAGGATGATGAACAAGTGGAGAGCTTGCAGGTATGAATTAAGGGGTGGGCTAATTCAGGTGATACTGTTGTGGGTGTGTACTCCTCATTAGAAGGAGGAAAGTGATGAGGCCTTCTGAAAATAGCTGGTAGTATTATCACGTTCCTGGTACTTGTTCTCATGAGACACTTTAATCATCCTGATATTTGCTGGATAAGCAAAACAGCCAGACATACAAGGTAAAGGCAGTTGCAGTAATGTGTTGATGACGACTGTCTGACACAAGTGGAGGAGGAGTATGACACTTGATCTTGTTTTTATTAAAAAGGAAAGGCTGGTCAGGTATGTGATGACTAGGGAAAGTTTGGGATGCAAGGGATGTTGGGGTTCAACGTATTGTGTGGAAGAAGCAAAGCAATAAGTAGAAATATGATCTTGGACTTCAGGAGAGCTAACTTTGACTTCTCCAAAGACCTGTATGGAGTTATCCCATGGGCTATAGTGCTAGAAGGTAAGGGGGCTCGTGAGAGATATTTGATGCTTAAATACCACTTAATCCAAACTCAAAATCAGTTCATCTCTAGTAGGAAGAAACTGTGTTCACTGACTGACCCTCAATTCTTTATCTAGATCTTTATTTATTTATTTATTTATTTATTTATTTATTTATTTATTTCAGTTCAGAAGGAAAAGGAAAGAAGGTAATAGCCATGTATCTTATTTTTCTTCTGCTGATAAATTATCTGAGTCACAGAGTACATCCACATGATAGCTATAGTATAACTACGTATACTTTACTGGTGTAGTTCCTGCTCTTTCATTATGCATATGCCCCAAAAGATTAGATGTTCCAGGACTGGCTTAGTGCATTTGGGTGGTCTAAGGAAAAATTTGATAAAAATCCCTCAAAGCAGTACAGATTGCAATGGATAATATTTATCTGTCTCATAAATAATGAAGAAAGTTAGTTGCTTATAACTTAGCTTGTCACACTATCTAAGCAAGCTGACTACAAACTTTTTTTTTTTTTTTTTTTTTTGGTAGTGAATGGTTATGAGAAGTTATCTTTAAGATGTGACTCTTAGAATATATGTATTTCTTTCATATTAATATAAGGCAGTCCAGTGAATCCTACATTCACTTTGTTCTGACAGCACATTTTATCCCTGCTCATCTTCTCTCTCTTGTTGCCCATCCCAACAAAATAGCAGAGGGAAGCATACCTGGACTTATTTTAAGGCCAGACATACCCAAGGGCTGTATGAGTGACAAGGAAAAGTACCAGTTTTCCTGTGATAAGCACTTCAGCTTTTGTCAGGGGAGGGACGAATCAGGAGGATTAGGGAAAGTAAACTGAATTGTTTTACACATTAATACCTGTGCGCTCGGCTGGTGCACTACAAGAGAGATTGCCTGTGGGCTGTTTTATGCACCAACTGTTTGGGGAATCATGTTTTGTTGTTCTTGTTGCTTTTTATCCCTTTCCTCCTCTGTTTATGAATTACCGTAGTTTGTATGATTCAGTGGAAGGGAAAAGGGAGGTGTGGAATTGTTTATTTACCTATTTGCTTATTCAGCTTCTCTTCATCACCTTATTTATCTCTTAAGAATATGGAGGGAGTGTAATGGCAATGACTGTGTGCAAAGAAAATAAACCTTGAGTACCACAGAGAGGGTCTGGGGGTGGTTACTGAAATCATTAGAACATACTTCTCAGATATTTTACACAGCAGCTATTCAGGGAAAGGAAGTATCCCTTGTGCCTGAAGAAGGAATTTATCATAATCCAGAACAAAATAGGAATAGGAATAAGAATAGCAATAGGAGCAGGAATAGGAGCAGGGACAGGAATAGGATTCTGAATAGGAAAGGTAAGTGGTGCTATCTGGAAAACATAGGAGAATAACTACCTCTTTATCTACCCTGTCTCAGCAATATAGGATCACTTTTTCACCTCTATATCTAACATCTTTCAGCTTGTATTTAGATAAATACAGGAAATTGCTTCGTTTTAAAAGTATACTTAGAATACTCTAGCTTTCTTTAAGTTCATCCCATTTTCTTGCTAATCTTGGGAAATGAATTATGAGTAGAACTTAAGAAAGTTTAGATGAATTCACACTGTCTTACAAAAATACTTGTCATTACTGCATACCAGACATATGTTCTCTACATCAGAATATGCATTTCCAAGGAAAGTCATCAAACATAGACGATGTTATAATTAACTACTGTAGTTGAGGAATGGTATCAGTATCACTGATTACTACTCGCAATTCAAACAGGATATTTTATGATGTTGCTTATACATTTAATATATTTCAGTAGGACAAGGTGAAATGGTTTCAAACTAAAGGAGGGGAGATTTAGTCTGGATATAAGGAAGAAGGTTTTTTTACAATAAAGGTGGTGAGGCACTGGAACAGGTTGCCCATTGAGATGATAAACAAAGATCAAGCTCACAGCTGCCTGAGGAGCCTGAACATTCATAATTTTATGAGTCCTGATTAGATGCATCACAGAATCCTGAGGAAACTGGCTGACTTAGTCACCAAGTCACTCTTGATGACCAGATAAAAGAGAGTTTTTTTAAGAGTGATGAGAAAATGGTACAGGATGCCTAAAGGAAACGGATAACCTGTCATTGGATACATTCAAAGTCAGGCTGGACCAGGCTCATGGCTCAATTGTTTCTATGATTCTCGGAATATTTCTTTAACCGGCAATCTGGATCTTTGGTCCTTTTTTGCACTCAGGTGGTTTGTATAGTCTGACAAAGAGTAATATAAAATCTCTCTGCAGATTATTCATTTGTTTATTACTGAAACAATTTAAATATATACATGAATTATCATAACAACAACAGCAATAACAAATATATATATATGTGTATTGACTTCACAAATTAAACTCTGCTAATTTACAAATACAATTGAAACAATAAACGATGAAAACAAAAAATTAGTGAACTGGCTTAATGATCATTTATTCTTACATTTACTAATGGATACTTTTTCATTTTTCTTCTAATAGTAAGATGTAAATTACAATGAATTTGTTCCAAATCTTAGAGGTATCATTTTGTGAACTTCAGCTTTGGAAAATTGTGAACGGATTTATGTCTCATGCTCTTAATTTCAAACATGTCAGTGATTCCTTGCTTTGGACTGCAGATGCCAATGGCTAAAGTAGAATAAAACACACAAATCTAGTCTGAAGACTAGATATGATCTAACCTTTTTTGCTTTCCATAGAGGACAATAACACTGTACAGTAACTCTCTGACTGTATGGGCTGCTCTGTGGTTTATTCAAAATATAGATAACTTATGAACTTTTCTAACTAGTCCTGTAGTTCTCACTCCGCCAGAGGAAGATGATGACTGGTGTAAGAGAGTTACAGCACATCCAAAATAATAAGATCTGACCTTCTCACGTTACTGTTGAGAAAGATGGAGGAAAAGGTTCCAAAATGTAACTGACCTTTTGGCCTCAAGATCTAAAAATTGTGCTTGTCTTGATGTAGACATTGAAATGAACTTTTTTACTGTATTTCAAATCTCGCAGTTTTGTCTCATGTTATATTGTCCCATATTATTATTATTTTATATTCTGTTCTCTTCCTATATACTTACCAATAAAATACAATTTGAATAATAAGAAAATACTCTCCATAATCCAAAATTCTTAGACACCTTTAACATCAAGGGTACTCTTATTTCTTGATTTAATATCATACAGAACAAGACTTTCACCGAATATCGTATATTCTTGCATAGAGTCGTCCCAGTTTCTAGGAATTTTCAAGCTGAGGAAGTAGATAATTCAACATAAAAATTATTTTTAAAACAGAAATGAACATATGCACTAACTCAAATCTTTGGGTAACTTGGGAAAATTTGCCTTTGCTAACTATTCAGAAAGAATAAAGGGGTTCAAAACTCTACCTATTGCCTCTGAATTTACTGAAGGATATCTTGTGGGCATGGTAAATTTTGTTAGCCAATAATATGAGGTACTTCAGACTTAAGGGAATCAAAATATGTATACTGATCTGAACTTCCCAGCTGTCACTATCACTAATTAATAGACCAAAGCAATCACTAGCTACCCCTGTTCTTTACGGTAATTCACAGGTAGATTCACATCTGAACTCTGCAGTTTGAGATGACCTCTACCAAGAATCTTAACATACTAAAATCCAGTTTTGCTAGTTGTCTTCTTTTCTGAATAACAAATGTTGCAAATATATTGCTAGTAGGAAAAAGCTATGTGGCCACCTACAGCTTTCTGTCAAGACTTTAAAAGAAATACCAACTGTGCTATAATAAAAAATCAGCTTGCCAAAACAGTACAAAAAGCCAGAGCTTCCAACTCACTGAAACTCTACTTAAGTTATTATATGCTTGAATGGCCCCTGGAACAACAGATAGCTGTGCAATTAATGCAAACCTTGTCATCCTTCTCCACCTCCCTTGTCTCTGTGGAGGCCGGTAATGAGGCTCCTTTAGACAAAGAATATGTGCAAAACTCTGACAAACCACCTCCATATGCAAAAGGGGAAAAAAAAATAAATCAACAACAACAACAAAACTAAGGGGAATCACATGAAACATGACCCCAGTTATAAATTGTGCCATCTTTCCTCCTCTTTCTATATATATAGCTTTGGCTTTCAAAGTCACTTTGCAGTGAGAAGGAAGGATGTGTGCTTAACTCTTGTTAAGTATATATCTCCAAGGGAAACACATTCAGTTTTGAGGAATGAAGCAACAAAGTCACAAAGCACTAAGTCCCAAGTAAGATCCATTTTATGTCAAGTGCAATAAGTACTTTCTGATGTTTCTTTTCTAAATAAGAACATATTGGCTGGTAAATTATTTTCCAGTGAATCCTCAGAAAAACAGAACCAACTAAAATCCAGAAACCTACTATTGTTAAGTAAAGCCAGCAATTATAACTTAGAGATGACATTCTGAACTACCTAGTTTTGAATTATGCAACTTCATAGAATCATAGAATCACAAGGTTGGAAAGGACCTACAAGATCATCTAGTCCAACCGTCCTCCCATTACCGTAGCTACTGAAAAACCACTAAACCATATCTCTTAGATCGTTATCCAGACGCCTCTTGAACACTGCCGGGGATGGCAACTCCACCACCTCCCTGGGCAGGCCATTCCAGTGCCTGGCCACTCTCCGAGAGAAAAACTTTTTCCTTATGTCTAATCTAAACCTCCTCTGGTACAACTTGAGGCCATTCATAATAGACTTATTTTGTATACTAATCACATTCTCAATCCACTCTCTTCTTGAACAGCTCTTAGTATAAAACTCTACTTTGCAAATTATTCCATTGTGCAATTGACCTCAACTCTAGAAAATGCCGTCTTTTTAAAATATTCTACCTTGTTCTTTTCAGTTTGAGGACATTATTCCCTGTAATACTATAATTAGCCATCTTAAATAGTTCCTCTAGCAATTTCACATTATCAAGTATTTATAGACAGTTACCATCACATTTATTTCCTGAAAGAGGTTCTTATAGCATTGCAGAATCGAAGATTAAGAAGCTAGAAGAGGCCACTGTGAGTATCTCATCTGACCTCCTTCATAAGAGAAGTTGTAGGATTTCCCAGAATTAATGCTATTTGAACTAGAACATATCTGCATATAATATTTTGTGCTAAACATTTATAGAATAAATGAATCCACAGAAATATCATTTACACAGAATCACAGAATCACACAGAATTATCGAGGTTGGAAAAGACCTAGAAGATCATCCAGTCCAACCATTACCAATACTTCCCAGCTAAATCATACCCCTCAACGCAACATCCAAACGTTTCTTGAACACTCCCATGGTCGGTGATTCCACCACCTCCCTGGGCAGTGCATTCCAATGCCTGACTACCCTTTCCGAGTAGTAATACTTCCTAATGTCCAGCCTGAACCTCCCCTGGTGCAGCTTGAAACCATTCCCTCTAGTTCTATCACTGATTACACGAGAGAAGAGGCCGACCCCCAGCTCACCACAACCTCCCTTCAGGAAGTTATAGAGAGCTATAAGGTCTCCCCTGAGCCTCCTCTTCTCCAGGCTGAACAATCCCAGCTCCCTCAACCGCTCCTCATAAGGCCTGTGCTCCAGACCCCTCACCAGCTTCGTAGCCCTCCTCTGAACACGTTCCAGGGCCTCAATGTCTTTCTTGCAGTGAGGGGCCCAAAACTGAACACAGTACTCGAGGTGTGGCCGCACCAATGCCGAGTACAGGGGGACAATTACCTCCCTGTTCCTGCTAGTAACACTGTTTTTGATGCAAGCCAGGATGCCGTTGGCCTTCTTGGCCACCCGGGCACACTGTCGGCTCATGTTCAGCCGAGCATCAATCAGTACCCCCAGGTCTGTTTCCTCAACAATTTATTGACATTACTGTTATTTAAAAAAAAAAAAAAAAAAAAGAAAAGAAAAGGTTTCTTTCTAGTCTGAATTTTTACAGCATTGATTCTAGATTAGCACAATACATTTCTATTATACAGGTAAGAAACCAACGATAATACAGGAGACAAGAGGAGAAGATCTCAAAGTTTTCACTGAAGATTGATTTTCCAATCCAGTTTGGCAAGATATGAAAATAAAGGTATTCCAAAGAATTAAGTCAATTTCAAGTATATGTGTGATCCTGAGCAAGGTTTCTAGCCTACCCTTTGGCCTAATATCTGGCAAAATCCATCCCATTGTAAGAGAAAAGTAAAACTGAGGACATTTCATGACACTTGGAGTAGACAGGTCTGTAAGATTGAGAATGATATGCATCCCAGGGTCCTGAAGTAACTAACTGATGTGGTTGCCAATCCACTGTTCATCATATTTGAAAAGTTTTTTAAAAAACAAACAAACAAACAAACAAACAAACAAACAAAAAAACTTCACTCCCATTATTACAAAAGAGAGCGTGACCTGGGAAACTACAGACTGGAGATCTTCACTTTTGTGCCTGGGAAGATCATGACACAGATTCTCTTAGGAGAGATATTAAGGCACATGTAAGATGAGGAGGTGATCTGAGACAGCCAGCCTGTCTTCATCAATGACAGATCATGCCTTACTGATCTGGTTGCCTTCTGTGATGGAGTGGCAACACCAGTGAATAAAGAAAAAGCTGGTGATGCCATCTACCTGGATTTGTGCAAGGATTTTGACATCATCCTACATCACATTCTTGTCTTTAAATTGAAGAGATATGGATTTGAAGGCTGGGCTATATGGTGGATAAAAAATTGTTTGGATGGTTGCAGCCAGAGGGTTATGGTCAATGCCTAGGTGAAGGTCGGTCTTGAGCAGTATCCTCCAGGGGTTATTTTTTGGGGACAATGCTGTTCAACATGTTTATCAACTACATAGGCACTGACATTGAGTGTAACCTCAGTAAGTTTACTGATAATACCAAGGTGAGTGGTGTAGTTGACACAATAGAAGAAAGGGATGTCATTCAGAGGAAGCTGGTCAGACTTGAGAAGTGGACCCACAATGGTATAATGAAGTTCAACTATGCCAAGTGCAAGGTCTTGCACTTGGGTAGGGGCAATTCCAGATATGTAAGTGTATTGGCTGGGAGAAGAACAGCATTGCAGAGAAGGACATGGGAGTCCTGATGGACATGAGGCAGTAGTGTGCTCTTGCAGCCCAGGAGACAGACTACGTCTTAGACTGCACCAAAAGAAGGGTGGCCAGCAGGGAAAGGGAGGTAATTGTCCGCTTCTTCTCTGGATGGAATGGATCCAGAGGAAGGTTATGATGATGCTCAGAGGGCTGGAACATGCTGGTTATGCAGAAAAAATCGAGGTAACTGAGGTTCAGCCTGAGGAAGGGCCCCATTCAGGGAGGCTCCTTCCAACCCGAGCTATTCCATAACTCTAATTCATTCCATTAATGTTTTGGAGATAAAATGTTCCTTTTGATCTGGTAGCTCTCATATTGTCAAAAAAAAAAGAGTTAGAAGAACATAGGAATATTTACTACAAAGCAATATGTCCTGACAGTTTGAGTAAGGCACTTAGATATTTCTATTTGGGCATCTCAGCACTGCTGTAAATACTTTCTCAGTAATTCAACCTCCTGTGTGTCCACTAACAAACATTCTGTCAGTGTCATATCCAGAGAGATGTGACTTAGGACTAAGTAATTCATACCTGTGAAATAGAGACTTTTTAGTGAAACTTACAATACATTAACATTATAGACAGTCAGTGTTCTTCTCCTACTTAAAATTTTTGTTGAAGCTATTTCCAGTCATGAAAATATCACAAAGTTTCAAGAGTTATATCTTTAGTGTTCTTAGTTGCAGCCTTTATCACTTCCCTTTGACTTACACTACCTGCTTAAAATCGTAGAGTATTACCTGTTTAGGAGCATCAGACTGCTGTATGAACGGACTAAAAATAAAGATGCTACTGCAGCTGTAACATGGAATGGCACATTTTGAAGCTGTTTATGCTTGTTTTGTGTAACCTGAGATCAGGAATTTCATCTGTTACAGAACATCAACTTGCTAAACACAAATCTTTTCCTGCCAAAAAAGTCACTACGTGAAGCTGTAATCTTGAACAAGATGAAATAAATAGAATGGATGTGAGCCTAATGAAGGTACAGGAATGTACAGAGCTGTGACTGTATTAAAAATGAGGAATGTTAGGAAAGCTATGCTCAACAGCAGAGCAGAATTCAACTTCTTGCTCAGTTCATGAAGATGAGGTAAGAAGAGGCACAAAAATATTTTGAGGTGAATCCAACTCTCATTTTTCCCTCTGGACTGCCTAATTTTGGGGTGGGGTGGGGAGTGGGGGACACGACGGGATGGGTAGAAACAGGAGAGGGGAATTAAAAATTATAAATATATAAAAAGTATTCAAATACAGATTAAAATGGCCTTTTGAATATTTGCACAAAATCTGTATTTAAAACTTGAAGTTCAGTAATAAGGGTGCTTCATTTATCTTCAACAGATTGTCCAGAGAGGTTGTAGAGTCTTTTCTGAAGATATTCAAAACTCTCCTGGATGAGATACTGGACAATATGCTCTAGATGACTCTGCCCGAAGCACAACTTTTGGACTGGGTTATCTTAAGTGGACTCCTCAAACCTCAAACATTCCATGACTCTGTGATTCTAATCTACTGAGTTTGAATGTGAGGTTGTCATCATAAGATTCTTGTTATCAATATAAGAAAACATCATTCATCTCATCCTAAGGTAGGGACCTTGTCTCACTCCAATTTACAGGAGGGAGAGGAGGTTTTGAGATATGTATACCCAGTGTGAGATTAAGAAACAACGGTTCAAATGTTGGTCCGACTACTTTATTATAAACCTTAATCAGGAAGATGGGGAAGGGGAGGACAGACAATTTAGGGTGATGGGGAAGAGAAGGTGGGCTATAGAAGATAGACAGAGGCAAGAATTATGTAAAGTGGGGATTGTTACCACCAGGGTCCAGCAGTTGTCCCATTGCATGCTGTTCTGATGGTCCGAGGCAAAAGCTCACTGTTGATTTCAGCTGGGGAAAAATGTTTGCGTTTCACTTTGTGTCAAGCACTAGTATGGACTGTAGTATGGACTGTATGCATCAAATATAGAATCAGAATCATAGAGTCAAGGTTTGAAAACACCTCTAAAACAATCCAATCCAACCATCCACCTATCACCACCTGTCACCAATATTTCCCATTAAACCATGTTCCTCAGTATAACATGTAGATATTACTTGAACTCCAGGGTTAGTAATTCTACCACCTCCCAAGGCAGTCCATTTCAGTACTTGACTACCCACTCAGAGTAGAAATGTTCCCTAACATCCAACTTGTATCCCCCTTAGTACAATGCGAGCCAATTCCCTCTAGTTGCATAGGAGAAGAGGCCAAACCCACCTCAACACATCCTCCCTTCAGGTAGTTGTAGAGAGCAATAAGGTCACCTCAGAGCATTCTTTTCTCCAGATTCAATAATCAAGTTCCCTCAATCACTCTTCATAAGACCTGTGTTCCAGACCCTTCACCAGCTTTGCTGCTATTTGCTGAACATGCTCCAATGCTTCAATTACTTTATTGCAGTGAGTGGCCCAAAACAGAATGCAATACTGTCAAGGGTTTACGGGCTGGTTTGTCCTGGTTCCGTGACTAGTGGTGCAGAGGGACTTTGCAAAGTCCACACCTCTGGAAAAGGGAAACAGGGGACCCCAAAATAATTAAAGAAAAGAACAGCGGCAATGATCTGAGGAGGAACAAACTAGTTTACTAAATATAATGAGAGAGTGAGAGTATCTGAAAAAAAAAGCTGTAGGTCTTACAGAAATGCTGAAGCAGCACACGCCATTGGGCAGCAGCGAGGAGAGACGAAGCAGAAGAGCGATGAAGGAAAACAAAAAGGAAGTCAGATGACCCAACAGAGCTTTATATGTGTTCCCCCCTGTGCAAGAATAATATCAACACAGTGAACAGTCTTCTGGGGAACGTAGTGTCTTCTCTTTAGTATGTTGAACTGGGACTTTAACACTTTAATTCCCAGTGCACTACATGATGTTATGATGTGGAATACTGATGACCATAAAACCATGACAAATACTCAATGTGCATCCTTACCAGTGCTGAGTACAGAGGGATGACCACTTCCTTGCTCCAGCAATCAACACTATTTCACATACAGTCCAGGACGCCATTGGGCTTCAAGGCCACCTGGGCACATTGCTGGCTCGTGTTCAGTCAAGTGTCGACCAATAGCCCCAGGTCTGTTTCCTTTACACAGTCTTCCAGTCACTCTGCCTCAAGCCTGTAGCATTGCTTGGAGTTGTAGCCAGTGTGCAGGATCTAACACTTATCTTCTTGAATTTCATCTCAACAGCTGCAGCATAGAGATCCAGCCTGTCCAGATGCTACCCCTGGGCAGATCAGCACTTACTCCAGCTTGGGGTCATCTGCAGACTTACTGAGGGTGCACTCAATGCCCTCTTCCAGGTCATCAGTAAAGATACTGAACAGGATAGGCCCCAGTACCAACCCTCTGGGGAACTCTGCTTATGCCCTGTTTCCAGTTAGACCTAATGCCATTCACCACCACTCTGTGGGCCTGGCCATCCAGACAGTTTTTTAATCAGCAAAGAGTGTACCTGTCCAATCTATGGGCTGCCAGCTTCTGCAGGAGGATGCTAAGGGAGACAGTGTCAAAGACTTTGCTGAAATCTAAGTAGACTACATTAACAGCCTTTCTCCCATCCGTCAGGTGGGTCATTTGATCATAGGAGGAGACTGGGTTATTCAAGTATGATCTGCCTTTCATGAACCCATGCTGATTAGGCCTGATCCCCCAGTTGTCTCATGTTGTGTGATCTCCCTCAAGATGATCTGCTCCATAACCTTCCCTGGCACCGAGGTCGGGCTGACACAGACCTATAGCTCCCCAGATTCTCCTTACAACCCTTCTAATAGATAGAAGTCACATTCTGGAAAGGTTAAAATCTGTCAGGACCTGTCCATTTGACCAGGAATACTGATAGATGATGGCTTGGCTGTTACCTCCGCCATCTCTCTCAGCACCCTCAGGTGGATCCCATCCAGCATCAAGGACTTCTGGCTGTCCAGGTGAAGCAGTAGGTCTCCATGTTTCCATCTGTTTCCATCTGAATCTTGGGGGGTTTATTCTTCTCCTCATCTGAGATTTTCAGGTCAGGGGGTAGAGTACCCCAAGGACAATTGGTCTGACTTTCAAAGACAGATGTAATGAGGGCATTGAGAAACTCAGCCTTTTCCTTATCCTCAGTGCTCACGTTCTCCACCACATCCAGTAAAGGATGGTGATTCTCCTTAGCCCTCATCTTACAGTTAATATTTTCTAGTTTTCTTTTACCCCAATGGCCAAGTTGAGTTCAAGCTGGGCTTTTACCTTTCTAATTTTCACCCTGCACATAATAACAACCTCACTGTAGTCCTATTGAATTGTCCATTACTTCTTCCACAGAAGGTAAATTATCTTTTTCTCTGGGGCCTCAGGAAAAGCTCCCTGTTCATCTGCACCAGTCTTCTTCCCTGCCTACTCATCTTGTGGCACAGAGAGATAGTCTGTTCCTGCACCTTTAAGACTTCCTTCTTCAGGAGAAACCAATCTTCCCGGACCTCTTTACCCTTCAGGACTGAATCCTCAGGGAGTCTCCCTGTCAATGTCCTGAACAGTTCAAAATCTACTCTCAACTGTTCAAAGTCCATCTTAAATTATATATTCATATAAGCTATATATTCATATAAGCTATGTTACAAGTGTGAAAAATTATCCTCCTCTTCACTAAATTCATACACAGGTAGGAGCAAACTGTAACAGGGTGTACAAGCAAGACTTTGTGATTGTTTATTTATACTGATTGGGTTACATGTAAGTGAGTGTGCTTTAGACTAAATGTGAGACAGAGCATTCATGTGCGACTAAATTCTAAAATGTGTGATAAGCATTAGAAGCATCATATTGCATTTTGTTGTTATTGTACCAGTTAAGAATCAATATACATCACTGTTATCTATTTCTAAAATACAAATATGTTGCTTTTAAGCAAATCTAACTACTCTTAGATATTAACTTTATTCTTACAATTTTAATTCCTCTCTTCTTCAGTGACAAAAATTTTTATTAGCTCTAGTTTATACTGCATTTTTAATCTCAGAGTAATTAGCATTGATTGACTGGGCTAAGACAATTACAATAACAAAGACGAGAAGTATCAACAAACAATCCATTTCTCAATTCTTAGCTAGATATTGACAATGATAATGCAACCTCATCAGGTCCAGGTGAAATGCAGGACATTTTAAATTAAGCATTTCCTGGGACATAACTGAGAAAAAACATAATGATTTGCAATGTTTTGTTTGCTTGTTTGTTTTTTATATACTACATTTTATTGTTTTACAAGAGATTCAGATTATATCTTCATCTCATTTGGCATCTGTACTGGAGTCTCATGGAGGATGCTTCACAGATAACAGTTTGGAAACAACTTATAGTATTACTTTGGATTGCATTTACCAGCTGAACACTGATTGAACCTGAAAAGTCCAGGACTTTTGTGTAGTACACCAGAGTTTCAAAAATGGTAAAAGGTGACCTCTGCTCAGATTCTGAAACATGATTTTAAACAGAAGCTACTGAAGCACTGAGATGTAAATGTTATTATCTGTGGGAAAAAGAGCTTAAATATTATATAATATTATATATATATGTATGTACGTACGTATGTATGTATGTATAATTATATCATATATTATATAATATTATAATACATTAAATATTGTATTATATATATAAATATTATATACATATAAACTTTTTTCAATACTACATATATATATATATTTACATATATGTATGGATATATATCTCTCAGTTTGGTGTTTTGGATGTCAGATATATTTGTTGATTTGAATATCATTCAAACTATGGAATGCATTCTGTACCTTTTCAAAGTCAGCAAATATAACCTCAGCATTATAAATGACACACTTAGTACTGAGCAAAATTACTAATTGTTATGCTGACCATTACTATATCTCTTTGCAGGATGTGTGCCTAGGTGTGTTTTCTTGTAAAATAGAAATAATCAAACATAGTCATCTCATGGTACTTTTTTTTTTTTTTTTTTTTTTTTTTGATGCAGAAATAAATAACTATTTCCCCATTCTGCGATCTCAAAATTACTTTAATTTTGTATTACATCTGGATTTCCCTCTTTCTTAGGCATGTCTGTTAAAGTGATAAGTAACCTTCTAAACTGAAGAGAGATATTCAAATTTTTTTTTATTTCTAAATCTTATGCCTTCCCTGTGGCCTTAGGTCCACACAACATTTGCAGTGTTCTTCCACTCTAGCTGTGTGGATTTTTACTACGACCTTAGGGTCAGGGAATTCCAAATAATGCTTACTATGAAGAATGTTTGTAGGAGGGAGAGATGGCAAGGGATTGGGTATATTTACTTAAGCTATAAACCATTTTCATTTCAAGGATTTTGTATACATTCTTTATAGTGACTTTGCTGGGACATTAGGCTGTGCTCTTTAAATCTGTTGCCTCCTTTTGATTTTGAAGCTTTTCCAAAATCACAGAATCACAGAATCACAGAATTGTAGGGTTTGGAAGGGACCTCTAGAGATCATCGAGTCCAACCCCCCTGCTGAAGCAGGTTCCCTACATCAGGTCGCACAGGTAGGCGTCCAGGCGGGTCTTGAATATCTCCAGAGAAGGAGACTCACATGCAGGTATATTTTATAGTGTCAGGTCTAATATTAAATTTTTCAGTGTTGGAAAAGAAATGTAATTTACTTGGAGGACTTATTATTGAGAAAAGGTGCTGTAATCCAAATTTTTTCATTAAAACTCTCTCCCTCTTTCCTTCTGTAACTCCCTTGCTCACTCTTACATTTATACTCACAGACACATTCACAACTCCTTTTTCTCTCTGACTCTTTCATATGAGGAAAAACATTGAGTCTTGTGGTTTCAAAAAGAAGTAGAAGCGTGATTAAGATAGATCACTAAAAAGGAGACAGTAGTAACTGATACTTTCTAGATACTATTTCATTATTTGACAGCTTTCTAAAAGCAGTACATTTTAGTCATGGACCAGGTAATATCAAAATCTGAATCCAATAATCCAAACACATGAACATTTTGCATTTTAAAACAAACAAACAAGCAAGCAAAATTAAAGATTAAAAATAAAGTGGAAACAACACAAAGCATTGTTTAGACATATTGTGACATACCATTATACTATCAGAAAATAAGAAAGCTCATTACTTTTTCTTGCTCATTGAAGACAGTGGATGAGAGAATAAGAAACAGATACATGACATTTTTCCTTTGGTCAAAATACTCCGTATTTCAGAACACTATTTCTACAATTTATCTTTTCACTTCATTATTTTTGGACCTGAAGCAGAAAGTATAGTGTTGTATTTCATTCATCTCTATTTTGTAATCACACTCTGTGTATTTATTTATTTGTTTGTTTGTTTGTTTGTTTGTTTAGATTTTTCACACATCTGCTGAGTAACTGGACCTGTTATTAGAGACCTTCAATAAAATGCTATTGATAAACAGCCGCTGGGAGAAAGAAAGCAAGTACAAAGAAATCACACTTTACAAATTAGTTTGTTATATTCTTCATCTCCAATGAGTTTTGATAAGTCAACAACTGTAACTGTATATACAAGTGTACATAAAGATTTTCATATATTTCCTTTGGTAATAGCAAACTGAGGCAATCCTCTCTGATACCTCAAGGAGAACAAAGCTAGCACTTTTGCCTATTGTTGTGGAGAAAATCCAGGCAAATAGAAATACAATTCCAATAGATCTGAAACCATTTATGAATTCTGAGATATAAACTACTCTCTTTCACTAATTTGGGAAATAGCTCTACCAAATCCTTTAGTAATGGCAAATGTTATCCTGAGCAATTGGTATTTTCAGCTATGTTCATACTTTACTTTGAGCAAAATACTATATGAGCAGCTGTAAGATTGGTCATGTCACGGGGTTATCAAGATCAATCTGTGTCCGTGACAGGGGAGGGGGCAGTAGGCCCGTAGCCCCCCTGGCCCCCTTGAAAAAAAAAAGGGAAAAAAGGGAAAGGGGTAGGGAGATGGGAGTTCAAGGGAACAAACGGAGCAGCGGCAACAATCTGAGGAGTAAAACTTATTTACTATGATATCGGAACGCAAGATAACACACTATAATACAATATAATTAGAAGTGAAGCAAATAAATCAAATATAATGAGAGAGAGAGAGGTTTCTGAATACCGAGAAGCCTACTTTGAAGCTGAAGGCACCGCAGCTTGGAAGCACACCCACACCCGCTGCCAGGCAGTGAGAGAGAGAGCGAGCAAGCGTCGCTTCTGTGACGTATTTTCCCTCTCTGGCTGCGGGGTCCCCTGGGATGTGTAGTACTTCTTCTCTGTGCTCCACATGATGTTATGATGTGGAATACCAATAGCAAAAATTACAAAACCATGACAGGTCATCATAATTATTTGGGAAATCTTCTCATACAAATAAATATGTAGGAAAATATCCAGAGAAAGAAGAGGGAGATCTTGATATTCTTTCTTCTAAAAATTGCATTAATTCTTAGTATGATTATAACATTTAAGCTAGGCTGAGTCCATGTTCTTTTGTTTTGTTGTCTTGTTTTTCTTACAACTGTAAAGAGCTAGGTGACTGAATTCTGTCTTAAGGCTTCAAAATTATGAGTACTAACTTTATTAGTTACTAATTATTATTAATAATATAACTAATGCTCATACATTAGTGGATATTTTTAAATGGGATTAAGATTTGTTTTAAGAGTAAATTTAATTTTTGTAGAATAGTGAAAAGAAAACTCTAAATTACTTTGTGTATAATAGTAGCAAGAAAAACATGCTCTTGTTAGTAGGATCTGTCTTGACCAAACATAAAATAATGTCCGTAGATACAGTGTCTGTATCCACTTTATAATTTGTTAATGAGAAAATAAATTACAACCTATCTGTATTTCGAATTCTCATCAGCATCTTCTTGAACAATAAATGAATTTTAAAACTTACTCCCAGGGAGAAGTGCATTTGTCTTCCAAAGATATATTAGCTAAGAAAACTATGAGATAAGGACATATTGTTGTTTTATTGTCTTTTACTCATCTTCCCTCTGTCTTTTCCTCTCTTGACACTTTATTCACATATACATATGCATATGCCTAAAACGTGTTCATACATATTTACGTACAAATATATTTAATGTTGGATACACATATAAACAGAGAAAATATGGATCAGCAATACACGTAATAGCCTGAACATTGTTCAGAATGTAGCTGCTATACTATTTTCTTTTTTTCTTTCTATCTCTTTGTTTATATTTGTATACATTTTCATGGGTACATTTGTGCGCAAAAAAGAACCTGGTTAGAGTTGTCTTTGATCACTCTTGTTTTTAGTTAAATTGAATGAGTTTCAAAGTGAAAAGAGCAGTGGTTGATTGAGGAGGTCACACACAGTTCTTGAGATTATTTATCTACACTAAGATTATCTTGAAAAACATTAAAATTTGATATAAATATTGACACAAGTACGTTCTTTGCTTTATATAAATGCTATGTTTTTCTTTGGTCTTCACCTTGCAAATCCTATTCTATCTATCTACATCTTCTGCACTCTTCTTAGACTGTCTAGAACAAATTTTTGTCAGAGTTGAGTTATGACTAAAAGTGCCACGTGAGCTTCCATTTGAATCACAGTGCTTACAAACATCTCTCAGACAAAGTCCCCATGGGACTGGAAAAAGTGAAATTCTACTTCAATTTTTAAAAGATGGAGAGCAGAAATTTTGGAGAACTACAGTCTGGAGAGCCTCAGCACTGTGCCTGGTAAGGCAATGGAGCAGTTCCTCCTAGAAGAGACGTTAAGGCACATGTGAAATGAGGAGAAGATCTGAGACACCCAGCATGGCTTCAACAAAGGCAGGTAGTGCCTGATCATTTGGTTGGTCTGTGGTGGACATTTGGTTGGTCACTGGTGAACAAGGAAGGGCAATTGATGCCATTTATGTGGACTTGTGCAAGACTTTTGATGTGGACCTGCATCACATCCTCATTTTTAAATTGGAGAGATGTGGATTTGAAGGCTGGACTATTTGGTGGAAATTGTAGATATCCCATTTGAAGAGGTGTTCAAGAAGAGATTAGATGGGCCCCTGGGCAGTTTGATGTTGTGGATGATAACGCTGCTCACAGAAGGGATTTGTAGCTAGTTGATCTTTAAGGTTCTTTCTGACACAAGACATTCTATGTTTATATGAGTGTACAAGGGAGAGAAATAGGTAAAAATAACTTCAGGGGAATTCCTTCTCCTGTCCTGTCCTGTCCTGTCCTGTCCTGTCCTGTCCTCTCCTGTCCTGTCCTGTCCTGTCCTGTCCTGTCCTGTCCTGTCCTGTCCTGTCCTGTCCTGTCCTCTCCTCTCCTCTCCTCTCCTCTCCTCTCCTCTCCTCTCCTCTCCTCTCCTCTCCTCTCCTCTCCTCTTCCCTTCGTAGTATATATCAGTGAAAGAGTGTATCACATTTGCCGCTTCTTGTGTGCACACATATATCTTCAGCACACACACAAATAAATAGATTTGTTTCTACAAAAATTGTTCAAGGAAAAGGATGTGCTTGCCTGAAGCAGAGGCCAGATGCTTTGACTTCCAGCTTTCTTCCATCAAAGCTGTGCAGATTCGAAATTAAAATCTACAGCAATAATGAAACATATTAAAATGCATGCAAAGTCTTGAGGGCTTATAATATGCTAAAAACTGGCAATGCATGTTTACATCCATATATCAACTTGGATGTGCTGAAAAGATTTAAAGTGTAAAATATGCAAATATGTGTCATATTGTCACACTTGGTCTCCCTAATGGAACTCCCTTTCATCTCAACTCTCCTTAATTTCATGAATATTGCATGCCCCTCACACCTTTTACTCCTGCTGTTGCTAGGCTGAGAAGATTATGAAAATATGTTAATAGTAAATTTCATCAAATAAAAGTTGCAATATTCCAAATAGTAAAAAACCCTGCCTCTTAAAATACAAATGATCAAGGGTTTAAAAGCTACTTTATTTTCCACTGGAAACTCAGATAACTACTGACCAATTAAATTAGTAATGAAATAATGAGGAACTGATAAAAAACAAAAACAAAAAACAACAACAAAAAAAAAAAACCTGAAAAAAAACCACCTTGCCTGCAAAACATTGAATTCAGCAAATATATGTGTGTATAAGTGTGTGCATGAGTTTTTGTACACACGTGGAAATGCAATAAACGTCTTTGGCTGATCTATCTGGCAAAATATTTTTGAAGGATTTCAGTTCTGCCATACTTTCATCTACACAGTGAAGACCCATCAAATAAGGGAAAGTCAGGCATTGAAAATTCTGATGATAACTGTACAGACCAATTCTTCCAAAAATTTTAGAATCCAATGTTTTGAATAACAGTTATTCGGACGCTTGTGGCTAAAACAAAAATATGTATTATTTCTAACAGATTACCACAATTTATCAGTAAATGGTATGAAGTGAAGTGAAATGAAGTGAAGTGAAAGTCAAGAGAAGGAAAAAGACAAGGCAGGAATGGCAAGGAAAGGCAAAAGGAAAGAGAAAAGGAAAAGGAAAAAGATTGTATTTTGGGCTGCATCAGAAGAAGCATGGCCAATAGAATAAGGGTAGTGATTACACCCCCCCACACACACACCCCTGCCCCATCCCCCCCACCTTCCACTCTTGTGATAGCCTACCTGATTATTGAATCCAGTTCTGGAGTTTCCAGCACAAGAGAGACATTATCCTATTAACACAGATCCAAAGCCACAAAAATGACTGGAGAGTTGAAATATCTCTCCTACAAACCAACCAACCAACCAACTAAACAACAACAAAAAGAGGCTGAAAGAACTGGGGCTGTCTATTTTGGTAAAGACAAGGCTGCAGGGAGACATTATTGCAGCCTTTCAACTCTTAAAGGGGGCTTATAATAAAGATGGAGAAAGACAATTTACAAGGGCCTCCAGAAAAAGGGTAGTAATTTTAAATGGAAAGAGGGTAGATTTGGACTAGATATTAGGAAGAAATTCTTCACTGTGAGGGTGGTGAAGTACTGGAACAGATTACACAGAGAAATTATGGATTCCCCATCTCTGAAGGGGGCCAGATTGGATGGAGCTTTGGATAATCCGATGGAGTGTATGACAACCCTTCACACAGCAAAGGATTTTGGACTAGATGACTGTTAATGTCCCTTCCAATCCAAAATATTCTATGATTCTGTGCTGTGACCTGCTAATGAGAAGTTAGGACGTAGAGATGAGTGTCCAAGATGACAGCTGACAGAGCAGTTATTAGACCATCAGTAGTCCAGCTTCACAGCCTTGCAGAAACACTAAGAGGAAGGCCTTGGCCCCAGCTGCCCTCAGTGACTGTGAGCACCTGCTCCAAAGGAAGGAGGTGAACTCTTTAAAACACCTCTCATTGTAAAACAGGAGCAGCTCAGCAACTGCTGCAATTGATCTGGTGATCATCTTCTTTCATGTAGTATTATTCTGGATACACTTTTGAACTCTTTCAATTCATAGTCCCAGCTGCAATAAGACAATATTGTAGAGAAAAAGGGCTGATTGACTACCATTTCATTTTTCAAAGTTCTATGGAAAGTTTTCTGAGCATGTCTGTTGCTATCTTCCTACAAAGGTACAGCTCTCACATGAAATTTGCCCTAGTTTCAGCGAAGAAATTACAACTCCATCTGAGCTGACATTACTAGATTTTCAGCTAGTGCAAACTCTGACAGAGAGTCAGGCAGAAGTTTAACTGTATCTAACAGTTTTGGGAAACATCTCTGTTTCACTGTGGGCAATACCATGGCTGCTGTCGACAGATGGCATGGCGGAACCTCTCTGTAATAATCGTGTAACTTTCTAAAACTGTTCCTTTATTATCTGTCTTAAGCTCATCTATTTTTAAATGTTGATATTTATTATAAATGGAATAGCACAGCTTATAAGGTCGGGTAACCCTTGATTGCAGCTACTGTAAATCAACCTAGATTCATTTTAATGAGTCACATCATTCTTTTTTTTTTTTTTTTTTCCCTTTTTCTTCTTTCTCAAATACTGTTTTCGTTGATTGCTATATGTTCACATTTTTATATTTTCCCTCCACAGATTTCAATGAATCTCTAAAAGTTTTAGTTCTTTTTTATTATTAATCTTATATTAATTAAATTGATATATCGATATAATAATAATAATAATAATAATAATAATAATAATAATAATAATAATAATAATAATAATAATAGATCCACTGAAATACAGAAAAGAGCTGCCGGTTTAAAAATGAAACTTCACATTAAACAGTACATCTTTTTGATAACTCTATAATTCTCCTACAGGTTTGGGATTTACAGGATAGCTTATATAAGTAAAGACATGTGAATTGGATGCTGAAAACATTTTAGACATTCTGTTGCAATTTAAATGGTGTTTATTTTCCACCAGTTCATAAAACTCCACCCAGCATTGGCTTAGATATTTCATGTCACTTCAGACATCATTTGAGTTAGAGGTCCTCAAATTGCATGCGTGCAGAGACAGTATTGACCAAACACTGTGAGTAATTAATAGTTGTTCTCTAGAAGATCAGTGGTTCAGGCAGATGACATATCTTCTCCTAACATCCCTAGAAAAGATCCATTACTCATTTTCCAGCAGAGATGCAGCTGACATGCCCCCTGGAATAGTGCAGCTGGAGAAAGGCTGATCTTCAGTATCCCGAAGATCAAACTGAGTCTTTATTTGTGACCAGGAGGCCTAAATCAGATACTGCAGATCTGAACTTCTTCATGTTACTGTAAGCTGCAGTCCATCTCCAGTATTCCAGTTAAATGCAGAGCACTGGAGAGAACAAGAAAATCTGTTTTGTCTCTCTCCCTTAATACTGTCCTGTTTGTCTGTATACAGCAAATTTGACATTTGAAAAGATGTGTGATTAGATGGCATATGTATTCCTTTAAGAGACTTCTTAGGAAGGCTTCTGAAGAGTCTATTTCTTTTAATTTTTCATAAAGTGTAGCTTATGAAAAATTTAAATGGAATCATTTAGTAGTGATTGCTCCATAAACACAACATGAACTCCTTTAAAATTCCAATTATATAGGAGCTCACCTTTTTAAGTGGTTCAGAATGTGAATAGCTTTGTGCAACCAAAATCCTTTTAGATAGATGGGATGTAAAGCCAAGGGTTTTGACCATTTTTAGTCATTAGAAATCCATAAAATTTTTCCCCTTGTACAATCAGGGGAAGTAGCCAGATGATCTGGCAAAATTCCAATTGAATAATTACATTCTAGCTATATAAAATGTTCCCTTCGTTTTCAGTTGCATACAATATTCTTCTTTATTTCCTCCTATCTGACAATTTGCTTTGATGTTACTCACAGTTTAACAGCTGACATGTTCCAATCTAGAGTTAGTGTCACTTTACTGGTTGTTAAAATAATGAAAGACTATCACACAGTTAGAGTATAGAGAATATAAGAGAGAATCTGATGATTTTATGTATTGCTAATAGGTGAACGTTAAGGTATAGAATCACATGGCTGAGTGATATAGACACAAAATTGTATTCTAAGATGGTTCTGTTGTATAGGCATTGGAATTAGGACCATGTGGCCTGAAAATAACGTGTTGATGCCATTGGGACTTGCAGGGATGGGATCAGGAAATCCAAGACAAATGGAATGGCACTTGTCGAGGGATGTGGAAAATAGCAAGAAGGGATTCTGCAGAAGGTAGAATCAGAATGGTCAGAAGGGACATACCAAAGAGAACAGGCTACAACAGACATGGACAAGGCTGAGGTACTCAGCAAGTTCTTTTCTCAGACTCCTTTGAAAGCTAGTCTTCCAGTGTCTCTCATGTCACTCAACCTCTAGACAGGAATTGAGGGAGCAAAATCTTTCACACTGTAAGAGAAGAGCAAGTCCAAGATGGCCTCATGAAATTAGATTTGTTCAAGTCTGTGGGGCCTGATAACATGCCTCGTATAGCACTGAAGGAGCTAGCTGATGTGGGTGCCAAGCCATTCTCCCAAGAATTTGAAAAGTCATGGCTATCAGGTAGAGTAGCTGCTGATGGGGCAACACAGATGATAAAAAGGCTGGAGTGTCTCTCCTATAAAGACAGTCTGAACAAACTGGGTTTGTTCAGCCCGGGAAAAACAAAGGCTGTGGTGAGATCTCATTGTGGCTTTCCAATGTTTTAAAGGACATTATAGACAGGAAGAAGGGTAGCTACAAGGGTAGATACTGATGTGTCAGGATGGAACAATTTTAAACTAAAGAAGAGGAGATTTGAGGTGCTGGAACAAGCTGCCCAGAGAAGCTGTGAATGCCTCATCACTGGAGGTGCTTAAGGCTAGGTTGGTTGGGGCTCTCGGCAATCTGATCAAGTACTTGGTCTAGCAGTTGGAAACCCTGCCTGTGGCAGGGGTATTGGAATTTGATGATCCTTGAGGTCCCTTCCAGCCCAAGACATTCTACAGTTCTATGATGCTGTGATTTCTGTTTTCAAGAAAGGAAGATTGAGGCAAATACAGCCTTGAAATCCTCACTGCTGTGCCTGGGAATATGGGATAGATCTTCCAGGTAGGTATGTTAAGACACATACAAGATGAGGAGGAGATCCAAGATGCTGAGCATGGTTTCACCAAGTGCGAATTGTGGTTGACCAATCTGTTGGTCTTCTGTGACAGTGTGATGGCACTGGTGAAAGAAGGGAAGGCAGCAGATGGTGTACACCTTGATTTGTGCAAGGTTTTTGACGTGGTCCTGGGTCAGATCTTCATCTTTAAATTGGAGAGAGATGGATTTGAAGTCTGGACTGTTTGGTGGTTAAAGGATTGGTTGGATGGTCACAGCCAGAGGGTTGTGGTCAATAGATCTATGGAGGTTGATGAGTAGTCTCCAAATGAAGGCTAGTCTTAAGTGACATTTCCCCAGGGGTTAGTCTTGAGATCAGCGCTCTCCAACATCTTTGTCAGCGTCAAAGATAATGGAATCAACTGTACCCTCAGCAAGTTTGCTGACAACACCAAGCTGAGAAGTGCAACTGACACAGTAGAAGGAAGGAATAACATCCTGAGGGACATGAATTGGCTTGAGAAGTGGGCCCACAATAACCTAATGAGGTTCAACTAGTTGTTGTGCTTGAGTCAAGGCAATCCCAGGTATAATAAGAACCCCGTGAGTATAGTTCTGCAGAGAAGGGAGAAGGACTTGGGAGTCTTGGTGGATGAAAATCTGAACATGAACCAGCAGTTTGCTCTTGTATCCTGGAATGCTAACAATATCCTGGGCTGCATTAAAAGAAGAGTAGTCAGCTGGGAGAGGGAAATGATAGCCCCCTTCTATTCTGCCCTCTTGAGAATTTGTCTAGATTCCCACATCCAGGTCTGGGGCACTAAGCACTAGAAAGATGTAGAGCTGTGTGGCTAGGTCCAAACGATGTCCACAACAATGATCAGAATTCTAGACCACCTCTGCTATGAGGAAAGGTTGAGGGTGCTGGGCTTTTTCAGCCTGGAGAAGAGAAGACTCTGGGAAGACCTCATTGTGGCCTTCTGTCAGTTTCAGAAGGGATGGAATTGTGTTCTTCAGGGTGTCTTGTATGATGCTGAGTTTTGGTTCTAGGAGATAAACACTCCTGATAACACACCTCTGAACAACTGTATAATCCTGAAAAACTAGTAGAATATTTGGAAAAGTTCTGATGTGTCATGGTTTTGTGTTTTGTAATTTTTGCTATTGGTATTCCACATCACAACATCATGTGGAGCACAGAGAAGAAGTACTACACGTCCCAGGGGACCTCGCGGCCAGAGAGGGAAATACGTCACGGAAGCGACGCTCGCTCTCTCTCTCTCTCTCTGACTGCCTGGCAGCGAGTGTGGGTGTGCTTCCAAGCCGCGGCGCCTTCAACTTCAAAGTAGGCCTCTCGGTGTTCGGAAACCTCTCTCTCTCATTATATTTGATTTATTAGTTTCAATTCTAATTATATTGTATTATAGTGTGTTATCTTGCATTCCGATATCATAGTTAGTAAATAAGTTTTACTCCTCAGATCGTTGCCGCTGTTCCGTTTGTTCCCTTGAACTCCCATCTCCCTACCCCTTTTCCCTTTTTTCCCTTTTTCCGAGGGGGCCGGGGGGCTACGGGCCTACTGCCCCCTCCCCTGTCACGGACACAGATTGATCTCGATAACCCCGTGACATGATGTCATCCCAGCAATCATAAAGTGGCACACATCACTGCAGTGTTCTGGGGCCTGGACTATGCTTTCCAAACTCTGTACAACACTATTCAGCATCCTTCAAAGGAAGAAAATACCTCTGCACCTGATGACAATGCAACAGACCCTCCAACTCCTGTGCTAGACAGTACCACAGCTCTAATTGCAACATTGTACAACATTGCTTAGCAGCATCTATATATATATTGATGTGTTATCAATGTGATTTTACTCCTAGAATCAAAAAATAACAACATACCAGTCACTCTGAAGAAAACTTTCCATCCCAGTTGAAACTAACCTTCCAATACTCATATAAATTTTATAATCAGATTTTTTACATGCTCTGATAGTGACGGGCCCAGGGGAATAGTTCTGAAATAAAAGAGATTTATATTAGATATTAGGTTTTTTTTTTTTTTTTTTTTTTTTTTTTTTTTTTAACTCAGAGTGGCAATGCATTGGAGCTGGTTAACCAGAGAAGTTGTAGATTACCCATCCCTGAAGGCATTGAATGTCAGGTTGCATGGAGCCATGGGTAACTTGTTCAAGTGCCTTACTGAATGCAATTAACATGTGCTAACTTACATCTTTAAGAAGACAATTTCTAAGTAATGAGTAGATTGAGAAAGACTGGTCTAATCTTGATCTTTATGAAACATAAATTGAGACCAATTCCATCAAGGTTAACCAGTTTACTGGATAGTAAATGTAACCAAAAGTAGACCTCCTGACTTTGTTGTTTTTAAGGAGAAGACATGCATACTACACTTTAGACATGAACTTCATTTTCTTATTTATTAAGGGAGAAACTGGGAGAGAGAAGCTAATTTCAATATTTGTCTGTAAGAGCCAAACCATTTTTAATAGCATGAAACATCTCAAATAAAAAGTGATATGTTTTTAAACAAAAACTCAAGCTAAATTTTCAGCATAAGTAGTCTGTACTGGAACACAAATGCATACTTTCTATTGGTCGCACAGTGTACACAGTAACATATCCTTTATCATTCATTTTGTGTGCATGTTCTGTTCCTGATAATACTCACCCTTTTACTAACATTTATAGAAGGAGAAAATACTTGTCAGAATTCTTGTACAAAAACAAACAAAAAAGAGGTAAATAGTGCCAACTGAGATTTAGCAAACACACTTTCAAACACAGTTTTCTGTTATTCAAAGAGCTTGATATTTAACATATATTTCCTTCAGTAGCATTAGCCAGTTACCTCTCGCTATTCACAGGCCAGGGAAAATATTAATTCCTCCTTTCAATGCAATTTCCCTTTGCATATCTGTAAAAAGATATTGTATGTCTCTCTTTTTCCAGTCCTTTTTATAAATCTCTTGCTCTTGTCTGAATCCATTCCAATCAGTCTTTTCTTTTTGAAATAACATTGCCTAGAATGGAGTACAATATCTCAGCACGGTGTTAGTTTCCTGGAAATCAGAGGGGAAGAAAGAATAAAAGAGGTACATGTCAAATTTGGGAAGTTCAAAAGTAAAGTTCATTGAAAGTGAGCTGCATATCCTCAGTACATCCAGCTGCCCTGTAGCTTACTATTTGCTAAAACTGAAGAAATGTTTTGGAAACCAATACGGTGGCAAATGACAATGACTGCCCAAGTGGGTTCAAAATATGCAAACGGATTTTAATGATGTCTCTTTCTCTATTCATCAACCAGTTCATACAATGCTCCTAATAAGACAAGTGAAGCCTTTTTCAAAACTTTACACAAACATTGTTGAGGAGCCAGGTTTGTCTTCCTCTATATCCTCTACCACAGTAAAAAAACTGAATATTCTAGGACCAATATAACACTCAGCAGATTATTGTAATGAAAATGTTATTTTTCTTGTATCCTCCAAATGACTTGTTTATGTACCATTCAGTGCTTATTATTCATCAAACTTGTATTAAAATAGCCTTGTTAACTCTTCTGAATTTTATTTACCCTGAAAAGATTGTTTTCATTGATTTCAAGGTATTTGTACTGTATCAAGACAGTTTTGCACTTTCTTTGCAGATGAGATCTTTGGAAGTTACAAATTATCTCTAGAGAAAGTTAATGCAGCCTCTTCCTCAAGTTACTAGTTAAAGCATAGGACCTCAGGGAAGCTGTCTGTGACCTTCATACTGTTTGACAGCAAGTGTCAGGCACATTCAAGCTGGGCCCATAATTCAAGGCACAGATTAGATAATTGTGTGAGCAAATGTCAAATGATAGCTGTGTGTACATAATTATTCAATCTACACATGTAACCTTCATAATGCTTGCAAATTAGGCATGCAACTCTGTCTACAAGTTAGATGAATATATTCTCACACTCATCTTGCTAAAATGTCAGGAATCCAAACTATAATAATTATATAATTTCTATTATTTACTTTCACTTTTAACAATCTAGATAGCACATTCTTGTGCAATGACAATTGACATAAACTTCTTAAAAGTATTTAAGTCTGAGTGGATTCAGATGCTCTGTTTTTTTTTTTTGTTTTGTTTTGTTTTGTTGTTGTTGTTGTTTTGTTGTTTTGTTTTGATTCTTTTTATTCATTTTAAATCTACAATGAGAATGGCAAGTGGAATCCTGTTTAAGACGTGCTCAAAAGCATTGCCTGTTAGGCTATTTACTTCTTTCTTCATTGTCTTGCCTAAGCCAGAAGAAAATTAAAATATATATTTATGCTGTGTGATAAGCTTTAAGTTATTAAACCACCTAAATCAATGTATTCATACCTTTTTCTTTGCTTCCTGTAATCCCCTCTGCTGGACCTATAAGAATCGCCTGAAAAATTGTAGTTTCTGTCTACCTTCGTAATCCCTTTCTCATTCTCAGTCATAGTGCTCTAAGACACACTGGTGTAAAGCCCGTGAAAGTTCACAGTTCCCTTTGACTCTAGTATTTGCTGGATCTGGACATGAGTCTCCCAGACCACCAGGAATGTATTCTCCTTCTCCTGAATGACGAACAAAATAGTTTTTTGTTTCTTTTCTGCTTTAGGGACACACAGGAAGGTTTCATTGTGTTCAGAGACTAATGATTAAAACAGCACCAAGGAAGATTAATTTCCTGGTCTGCAGTTTCATGGATATCTCTCTTGAATTTCAGGGCATAGCTCTCTTTCCAAGTGTAGTTTGAGTGTCATCCATGAGTTTTCAAAAATAATTTCTAAAGGTTTCTTTATACTTCTTCTGACAGGCATTTTAAAAGCGTAGATTAAATTCCATCATGCCTTGAGGATTTGACTAGGTTCTAGTTATCTCAGTATTCTTTAATACGGACTATCTTAAATCTCTCTTGTGACCTCTTTCTTCCTTTCCCACCTACTGGTGCCTTAAGTACCTTGTTATTACCAGCCTTTCCAGTGAAAGCTAAACCAACATACTCATTTAACATTTCATTCTTGTCTCCACAATCTAGCATTTTTTTCCTCCATCTTTGCTGAGGAGAAACCTTTTGTTTCTTAAACTTTTTTTTTTTTTTTTTTTTTTTTTTTTTTTCCCCCTTAATCCATTTTTGCACCCTTTGCTAGTGGTATTTCTTTTTGTACATTTGACTTCATGAATTCTGTTCTTATATGTCTTCAGCTTTTTTCTATAACCTACTCTGTGTCAGAGACTGCGATTCAAATTCCATAGTGCTGTTTCACATTTGAATTGAATGTTAAATATTTAAACAGTAAAGTTATTCTTGTGGTTGTTAAATCAGTATTAAATGGTAGCTGGAGTGAGTATTCAGGGAATAGAAGAATACTCTGTCTTAGAGTCTTAGGCAAATTACATTGGGACCTAAATTCTTTTTGAAATGAAGACATTGCACTTAATTGAGAAATTTCTTTTTTTTTTTTTCTTTATTTTCCCTTTCTTTTCTCTACAAACAGATTGCCAGCAAATTTTCTTCTTTAAAAATACTTAAAAAGTCATTTTATTTTTCCTATCCATGTTTAGTTGAAAGCAACATACGAGTACATACATACATACATACATATATATATATAAAATTTCATTCTCATCATTTATAATAATTTTTAACAGCATTTTTTGAGATGCTGGTAAATTACAAAATTGATAAGAAATAAATGCAATTAGGAGAGAAATTGACTGCCAAAAAAAAAGTTGTGATTTCCACTTCAGGGAGTGAGACAAAGTGTTGACAACTATTTTAGCACTAGACTACTATATTTTAAATCCCTATATATATAAATATATATATATATATTTCCTGCAGAAAAAAATATTTAAATAAAATAATCATTTTCTACTTGAAACCATGACAGAAGCAAAAGAAGCACAGAAAGTAGAAAACAGAAATCAGAAAGCAAGTCTCTGGAGTTCTACAAGGAAATAAGTAACTTCTTCAAAGTCAATCTAAAGCCTTAGTCTGTAGATATTTGAAAATCAACAGCAGAGAGTGCCAGTCTTTTTCTTTCATACTACCAAGTCATTACTCCTGTTATTATTGACTGAATCTGAGCCTATGGTATCAGCTTCTGTTTGCTGTACTTTTCCCCCTATATTCAAGCACAGAGGAATTAATGTTTGAGATTGGGACATCAGTTTCTCCTGCTGTAATAATTAGCTCTAGACTTCTGTGATTTGATCCATCTCTGTCTTTTACAGTCAATTTCTGTTTTCTCATATTTACTGAGTTGAAATGAGGAAAAGATAATCATATCCTAACTGAAAATATGGACGTTGTAGTGGAAACCATTGAGCAAGAGTTTCTACAAGAGTAAATGGCTACAGGAATGTAGGCTTTTTTTTTGGATTTTGTGGCTGATAAGACGAACTTTTTTCCTTCTTTTTATCTATATCTGGAAGTTTAGAGCAAAGTTTCTGATGTAAGGCCAGCAGTTAAAGCACTTGTTCAACCCTTTATCAAGTAATGTGAGCATTCGCATGCTTTTGCTTACATTCACTCAACCAAATGTACAATGGCATATTAAATGGCATTTAAATACCCAAGGTTAGAAATAGATGACTAGCAATGTATAAACGCATCTGAGCAGGCTAAGTATGCAATTTCTCTAAGAATAAAAAGTTCATCTAAAAATACCCTAAGCTTTATCATCCAATTTTTATCACTACTATATCATACAAATTATATTTGTATTATCATACACAATAAAAAGAAAAATTATCTATTGGGAATTTGAATAAAGACTGCAGAATCCTGAAAGGTGTTTAGAGCAGAATAAAGCAGGTTATGGCTTTCATTGACATATTTATGTGTCAGAAATTCACTATTTTCTTTAATATTTTTAAAGTTATCAGATATCATACCAATATTCTATATCTTCAATATGAAATTGAGTATTTTTTATATCCATTTGTCTTGATATTTATTCTAAATTGTTTTTTATTTGAATGTTACAAGCTGAAAGGTAGAAGCAGCAAACACCTTTAGAGGAAAGGTCTTCCTTGCTTTTACCTTTCCTGATGTATTTTTGCTTTGTTTTGCTTTATTTCCCAACTAGTAAAAAAATTGACTGATCTGAGAATTTCCCCTCATAAATTGTTACGGTTTTGTTGTGCTTGTCAAATTTTGTATGACCACTGTGTATTGCCAAAGGGAGGTTTTTTTGTTTGTTTGTTTGTTTTTGTAGAATTTACTAGTGATCTGACCATTTCAAGTAGAATACTCACGTACTTTTTTCACAGAGCAAAAGCAGTATATTTGGAACATAACACTCACAAGATTTTGTTTTTCTATATTAAAGACGAACAAGAGAAAGAAGAGAAAAATAGATGAACAGGACATCATTAAACACCCATCACACCTTTGTATAAAATAAAAACAAAGCACCAACTACTGCCAGAAGAAATAATTGCTTTGCTTAATCTAATGTCTCATTCCTTACAGTTGTGCTATTTGAAACAGTACGGATTTATATGAGGGCTGCGCTGAAAGTAATGATTCCTATTTTATTATGTTTATTATGACCCAGAATGTCAGAGGTAAATGTTGGTGGTATGGCAGTAGAGGTAGAACCTTCCTGACAATATTCCATCACATTTTCTTGCTATGTGACATATGGATGCAGAGGGCAGTCTGACAAAATGTTTTCTGATGTGAAAGTGTGTGTAAAGCAAAGATGTGCTATTGATTTTCTCCATGCTCAAAAGAAAATGGCAACCACTGATACTCATTGATGCCTATCATTTATGGAGAAAAAACAGTGGATGTGAGCACAGAGACACAGTGGATGGTGTGTTTCAGCAGTGGTGGCAGCAGCAGCATGTTACCTACAATGGTGCAGGTTTTGATAAGGATGACATGTAGCTTCTTGTCTGCTGCTGGTAAAAGCACAGAGCTAATGATGGTGACTATGTTGAAAAATAGGATTTTGTAACTGAGATTTTGTTCTATCAAACAGAATTACTGCGCTCATTGTATCTGTATGAATCCTTCTTTATTTTGGCTCAAAGCATGCTTTCCAAGGCATTTCATGACATAAGTCTATGATTATGCAGGAGATGAGAGGTGGGTGTTGCTGTGTGGCTGACGGCATCACTGTGTGGGCAATCTTACATCCGAAAGCATTTTTTTGGAGATGTTTGCTTTCAGAAGAGAGTTCTCAGGACTGTTTACTGGCAGCAGATCTGACCTGTGACCAAATAGCTCCAGCTTGCTATGGGAGATTGGGGGATGACACTATTGTATGCTGTGAAGGCAAGATAAAAGTCAGTGCCTCCGTGCTCCCTCTTATCTTCTGACAAGGCCCGGAAGATGGGAACAAAAGGGGTTCCTGCTGAGATCCAAAGGCCAGAAGCTGCTACTCCAAAGAGAGCTGACTTGACCACTTTGGACTTAATAAGTTTGTACCGCCATTGGAAAGTCAGTCACTGTCATCATCATCAACTGAACAACACCTGATGACACACCACTGTTGAAGATCAATGACTGAACTACAAACCATGCTGTACCCATAGTGGTGACTATCTCCCTCTTGCTTCCTACAAATAATCCTTGCTTTTATTTTCTATCTTTTCTATCGCCTGTCTTCCTATCCCCATCTCTATACATATATTAAAAGAACATCCTCTCCCTCCTATAAATTGGAGTGAGACAGTATCTGTTGTAGTTTCCATGGAAATAAATACAAAGTATTACTTTTGGAATGATGGAGGTAATATGCAATGTAAAATTCTGTATGGATTTCACAGATTAAATAAGCAATAATTTCATTAAAAAATTAGGGGAAACAAACAAACAAACAAACAAAAAAAGCCTGACTCTTTAAAAGAAAGAAAACTAAGTAGAAACTCCAGAGACTTGTGTATGGTGATGTCTTGTCTGTTGTGTTTAGCTTCTTTTCTCTTCTCTATCCTATAAAATATTATAATTATGCTGGTTTCTGTCTTTTTGCAAGGCAAATTGGGAAAATGTTGATGTAGAAGACTAGGAAAAATAGTCAATGCTGTGTAACAAATATATATGTGTAATAAAATTCCAGCTCAGTAAAAGCAAACTTTGCTTTAATATTAATGAAGAAGTTTATTTAGAAAAACAATAAGAAAAAAAAAAAAAAAAAAAAAAAAAAAAACAACCCAACACCTTAAGAAATTCTGACTGCCAGGATCAATTGCTCATTCTAAGTTCTGTGCATTTAATATATCAATTTTAATGCCAGCTCCATTTATTCTGCAGAATTTAATCATATTTTGCTGTTACGCTTACTCACTGGGTGAACTGAAAATCTGTAGGACTTTCACTTGTCTACAGAAATCTTAATATCATTTGCCAACATGTAACAAATACTGGAGCCATCACCCTTCAAGATTTCTGTTTTTTTCTAACAAAAGGACAGAAGGGAATCAAGGTTAATAAGTCTTCAAACAAACAGCTAAGTGGGTGTTTGTTTGACACCAGCATGTGGGCACATTGGCATAGGACAAATTTTTAGTCAGGTTGATAAAGCTGAGATTATATCTGTGCTGCTATTTGCTTTGTGCTGGGGGGAGAGGTTGATGGGTTTGGGTGGAAAGACTGGTTAAAAACCAGTGTCAATACACATAGGCATGTGAATTGGAGGCACAATCTCTTTCACCTGTTAGGAGGAGAATGATGTGGTTGTCTTCAAATAAAAGGATAATTTAACAGTTTTCAGATTAATTGAAAAATTCTACTGCATCTTGTTATTGTTGTAAGCAATTTTAGATATGTTAATATTTGCACATACAAATACAAGAAACAATAGAGAAATAAAAAGGAGGATTTTTTTTTTTTTTTTTTAATATATGATTATAATAAGAGAGAGAGAAAAATGAGAAGAATTTCAGTTTGCAGAAACAATGAAGAATATATTTTGTGCTTAAAGCTCATGTTGCTTTCTTTGGCCTAGATTCACTTTGAATTCAGTTTTGAGTGAACTGTGAATAAGACATACTAAGATCAAAACTTCTATATGAGAGATCAGTTGTATTGAATTCATCAGTCATCCAAGGTTTGTAAACTGTAGTGAACTTTGATGCTTGTCATGAAGAGTGAACTTGGAAGAACTTTCATGGAATTTTCTACCATTTCATTAGTACATTTGCATTTTTATTTCTTGTGTTATATAACATAGTTATACTGCCTCACCTCTTCCCATATTAAACTGTATAAATCACACACAAACATCTGTTTTTATTCATTCAAAGTTGTACTATTGTCCTTCTGTTTTGTATGTTGACTGCTTTTTCCTTCCTCTGTCATGTATCATCAGAAAATTCAGTCTCCTTGGGATGTATTTTTTTTCCTACTTTCTTGTTGTTGGCACATAAACTGAACTCAGCTGTTTCTTGTACTGATCCTATTACCACAAGGGACACTTGAAAACCTCTGTTGTCACAAAATTATGGACACTGCAATTTTAAGATCTATTTAAAAATAAAAATGTTACTTTTTTTTTTTTTTTTTCCCAGGTTTCTGAGTTTTTATTAAATACACACATATATATATATCTCCTCATTTATTTATTTTTTTTCCCCTTTCTTCTGTGTTGCTATGGTAGCCCTAGACTAAGTTTTAGAATGTCCTGTTTTCTTATTAAAGTTGAGCTGAAAAAAAAAAAAAAAAAAAAAAATAGAAATTGAATTCAGCTTGATTTATGGGTTGACTTTGTCCACCAACCAGTATATAGGGGAATTCCTCATACAGAGGAGATGTGGATAGTATTTTCTGAGCTATGTGTTACTCCTTGTTGAACTTCTGCAGGTTCTGGTATTCTGATTCCCACCCAGAACTAATCAGAATGGCATTGTGGACAAAGAAGTATGGACTAGTACAGTAATTGGTCATGAAACATGGGATCATTTAAATGCTTGTAAGAAAATTATTCCTCGCTATTTCCTCCTTCCTTCTCTTCACAGGATGAAAGTACAACTATTGGTCTCTAGCACAATTCTGGAAGTGAATTAAACTTACCCTTCTTGACCCCATGCCTGTGGTTTCAGTTTATCAGCTTCTGGTTTTCTCCCTGACTCTTATTTTCATTTCTTCAATCAAAGTTTGTGCTTGTGAAAGTTTTGCCCAGAAAATTTTCATTTTCATTGGGATTTTACTACTTTACCCTTGTCTTCTTGTAACTGCACTAGTCAGGCTACAATGCTTATTTTTCTATCTGTAATTTTGTCATACCCTTCAAAGCTGTACTTCTTATTTCTCTGTCCAAATGAGCAGCAGGAGTGAGAATGGAATAACTTCTACATCTCAATTTGTAAGATTTCTTATTTTACCCCTGGATCTAGATTAGGTTAATTGGTTTCTGTACCCTCCATTTGAAAACCAGTTCTTTAAGAACAACTGCTTCTTTCTTCTGTTTGTCACAATGCTATTTTTCACTGTACTGCATAGCTCTTGGGATAGCCTGAACCTCACAGAAATGCAGAAGCTGGCTCTTTTTCTCTGAGGGGTGAAGCTGGAGGCAGATGAAATGTGGTCCACTACCTTATAGATGCAATACACAAAAGCAGAAGCACATTCAGTTCACAGAGAATTAACAAGTATTAGGCAAATAGTTTTCTTTGTGGACTTGTTTTTCTCACATAAGGAAATTATTTTATTAAGAAAAGCTTGGAAAAGAAATAAGAATGATGCAGATGAATAAAATTAATTAGTGAAGGCTGATAATCAAAGCTGGAAAAAAAGGAAAACCTGGAGTATGAACATTGTTAGAGGTTTTGCTTCTAACAGATACAATTAATACCACCCAATGCAACATTTCTGTTAGTGACTAGTGTTCTTACTATACCTGTACTTTTTTTTTTTCTTTGCACAAAAATTAGAGAGAAACATGAACCAAAATCTTCACTCTTTTGTACCATTTTTCTGCTGCTGTTCCTAAAAAGTATCCTCTTGATCATGAAATAAAGTAAAATCAGACAAGTAATTTCAGTTGTAATGACGATGTGATGTATATGTTGAAACTGTGCCAAATTCAAGCTTGGTAGGAAATTATTTTCCTCTTACTGGAAGAATTACACACTAATTTACCCTCTGGAAATAAGTGTTTAAAATGGATAGTGCGTTAGAAATTTTAAAAAGCATTTTTACATGGCTTATCTTTGTTAATGTTTTTAATGCGTAAAAATGTTTGAGAAGTAATTCATTTTTTCTTTCTCTCCTCTTCCCTCCTCCCTCCTCATCTCTGATGTAGGCCAAATCCTTCAAGGCAGATTAGCACAAACTCAACAGGCCAAATTCCAGTGTGATTTAAATAGGAGGTAAATTGGCAATATAAACAAATGCAATTTACATACTGAGTGTTAAGAGCTGGTTATAAGAATTGCATGGAGGAAGTCACTTGCAGTGCGTATCAGGGTTTTATTAGTCCAGCAGAACCTGGAAACTATGCCATACAGCCCTGAATGGCATCTAATGGTATTGTATATATTAATATTTATAAGGTCATAGCTTATAAAGTAATCCAATAAGAACAGAAAGGGAAAAGTAAACTTTAGACTTTGTCTTTTTTAATTTTCTCATCCTCTGATTGTAAATCAATGTGTCTACTTTCCTATTTATTTGCATCTAGTTCTATTCAATATTTTCTTGGTGATTTGAATGGGTATGTTTGTTAAATTTGTAGATGACACCAGAAGAGAAGAGGTAGCAAATGATTACAGCTCAAAGTGAACTTGAATTTGAGATAAGAGCTGAAAAATATCCCTCTCTTTAATAGAACCAAACACAGTTTGTAATGCATAAAGCAAACAATTATGAAAATACAGGACACAGATCTCTAGCTCAGACAGCAAATCAACAGAAATAAGATTATTAATTCACAACTTTCTCATAGAACATTAGATAAATATTTCCAGTGATATGACAATGCCAAAATAGATGTAAACATTATGCTGAGATGTATAATCAAAAGTCATCCTTACAAAACATGATCAGCTTTGGATCTCAACAAGAATATTATCCAGTTTACATGTTGCCTTTAAGGAAAAATATGAGGAATTGGTGAGAAGCTAGGGAAGGAGAGCAATCAGAGGTCTAAAATTCATCACGTAGGAGAAGAGATTGAATGGATGCTTCTCAGCCCAGAAAAATTCCCTGGGAGGACATGATTACAGTCTTCAGAGAAAGTAATAACCTTTATTTTTCACAGTCATGATGCACTGGGAAAGACAGAAATATTTTAAAATCCAACAGGGAAAATTTACTTTACACATTGGGAAAACTACTTGACAATGAGACATATAGAAAAGTTTGGTGGTTTTTTTTTTTTTTTTTTTTTTTTTTTTGGTGTTTTTTTTTTTTTTTTTTTTTTTTTTGCAGAAGTTGTGTAGTCTCTACTTTTGATAGTCCATGAGACAAGATTAAAGAAACATCTGTCAGAAGGGATGTTGGAACAGAAGGTGAACTTCCATCTGCAGGAGGCCCAAGACCCTTCCTGCTGTGAGGGGGACATCTCGTATTCCAGGAGATTCTGTAGTGTTATGGGCAATGGCAGGAATTCAGTTATTCCATCGTGCATTTGAACAACTAAATGAAAGTGTGATGTTGCCTATGACAAGCTATTTGCTTAACGTTATTATTCATGATCCAGTGAGGGTTGAAGAGTGTGGACTTAAGAAGCCATAACGAATGCTTTTCTTATCTCTGATCCATTTTTTAATGTGACTTATCTCATTCTATATATAAGGAAAGACAGGATAGAAGAGAATACTGTAGCTAATACTCATTATTATTTTTCTTCTGTTCTTAGAGAACAGCTTGTAGAATACTACAGTCAGTGGGGAAGGTAATGGTCTACATCAGAAATCAACTGAGATTTGGGGACACTAAATCACTCAATAGAGGTTTTTATCTCTTCCTACTGACTTGAAAAGGAACATGAGATGGAGCAGCTTCTGATTCAGGCTCATAAGTATCTATCTGCATTTCATAAGGATGAATCTGCAGCATGCCAGCAAACTCAGAAAGTCAGTTATAGCTTAGGCTGAGACCCATCACAATCTTGATTTAATCCAAATAAGTGTTTTGTTTAACAAAATGTCTTGTTGTGCTGTAATACAGAGAGATTTTAGCTTTGCCAGTCAGTTTGCTATTGTTCCAAAGAGATTTTAAATAAATCTATGTACAGGTTTCTCTGTCTGCATTTCTTGCTACTTCTGTCATCACTAAGGCATGAAGCCCATCTGGCCCTGGATATATACATATACTTTTTCCATGATGCATATTATTCTGAAGACAATTGTCCAAAAAGAGGCTGCTTTTTTTTTTTATTATTATTTTTATTTTTTATTTTTTTTAATTGACTAGAATGTCTGTCTCATATTGCAAATTGACTTAAATTCCTTCCATCTGTTGCTCGGAACATAATCTAAATGTAAATTAAAATAAGTATATTTCTTGGGGGGGGGGGCGGGGGAGGGTGGGGGGGGGAGGAGGAAAAAGCCTTTAAACACTCTGAACTTTTACATATTTTGTAGTGTCCTAATTATTTTAAGTCATCTTTCTCCTGTGTACAAAAAAATTTCTAATAATATCAGACTTGGGTTCCTTGGAGACACGAGAAAGGATTTCAAGGCTGCATTTCCTTTATGAACTAGGATGAAATATTATAGGCATCTCCAAATTCCTTCTACTGTTGTAGGCACAGGGGGATGAGGGTATTCACCAACATTAAACTGTGGGAGAATACGGAAAAAAAGCTAAGTAAAAGGCTTGCAGTGTTTTTGACTAGAATAAGGGGGAAAAAAAAAATGTTTAGAAGCAGCTGTTATATCTATTTACCTATTTATATATTTATTTATTTATTTTCCTGTTTTAATGACTTTTGTTTAATATTGACATGAACACAAAGGTTCATTCCAGGAATAAGAGTGTTGTACTCAAACAATGCATATGCTCTGTTCCTGCAATTGCTAGAAAGACTAAACATATATTAAACTTAATATCTTTTTTATTTTTTAATTTTCTACCCTGAAAGTTTCTCTATTTCTTTCATCTTTCCCTCTTTTGAAGCAGTATTAAAGGAGTAATAACTGGTAAGGTAAGTTATTTACTTATTTGATTATTTATTTAAAGTGTTAATCAGAAGTGGATTCCCAGATAGAAGCATATGCCTTGGGAAGAAATTACAAAACCAATCCCAAATAATAGCAGTATAAACATTAAATGCTTAATGGTGGGCTAACAGCAAAATCCCTGGGAAAAAACAAAAACAAAAACAAAAAAAACCGTAACCAACCTACCAAATAAACAAACAAACAAAAAATGATCAAAACCCCTATGCACTCACTAGAAAATGAGCACTCAAATTAGTTGTCCATGTATACATTTGTACTTTCTTGTGAGATGTCCTGAAATAGTAGCAGGGGATTCAGGCATCTTTGTCAGTACTGGTCAAAAAACTGTGGGAAACCTGTGGCTTTCTGCAACACCTGATGGAAAACAGGCACAACACTCAAGGGCATGGTTGTCCAAACTTTCGACTTGTCTGGGCGGCACTGTGAGTGAATAGAAGTTGATAGAGCTACATTTACAATAATAAACTTAATGTATATAAGAAATAAAACTTCTATTTATGTATTTTTATTAAAAAAAAAAACACAAAAACAGGCACCAACAAAAACATAACATTATTGTTGATGTTTGATCTTGTTTTTGTGAAGGTAATGCCTCAGGCTGGTTTGGTTGCCATTATTAGCAAGTTCTCAAGTTGCTCATCAGAGATTTTTAATGACATATTTCTCTTCCTGTGCTTCATCCTTGACAATAATTGTTCACAAATGTACGTATTGCCAAAAATCACTGACATGAATAAAGCATGACTGAAGCAAAGAACATTTTTCTCTGGTAAGACAGGACTTATAAAAGTCTGGTAAAGAAAAAAAAAATAATAATAATCTTTGAATTGAATATCTGGTTGCAACTCTATACATTCCATGTGAAAATTTGCATGTAATATACGAACCAAAGGTGGAGTCGCAAATATAATTTAATGTATATATATTTTATATTTTATATTTTATATATTTTATATTTTATATTTTATATTTTATATTTTATATTTTATATTATTTTATATTTTATATTTTATATCTATATATGTTACTTAATCTTGAAATCTATTCTCAAACATCTTTAACAAAATGGAAAGCCCAGCTTCATATTTTTCACTGTTGATAGGCCTGTGTTTAGCTTACATGTTAAACTGTCTGAAATTTTTTGACGTAACTGGAGTTCATAATAATTTGTTTCATTTTAAATGCTGATTTTGTCTGAAACATACTGAATATAAGGTGATTTTCACTTTGAAGACATATGTTTACCTCATTTAAATGAGCAGTCAAATCCACCAAAAATCCTATATCTGCGAGCCATTTTTAATCTTCATGTTCTGGCACAGATTTTCCTTTTGTTTCCATAAAGGACTTGATTTCACTTTGCAAAGTATTTCTAGCATTTTACCCCAACTTAGGTGCTTAGCAGCTTCCTTCAGAAAAGTAAATGATCACCCCATAATCAGCATCCAAACTTTTAATGAACTCCTAGAACTGGCAATGATTCAGTCCCTTGGACTTTATGAAATTTGCAGCTTTGATGATGATTTGCATGACATTATCCATTTTTAAAGCTTTTGCATGTAAATTTTCTTGATGTCTGATGCAGAGATATTTCAACAAACTTGAGTTCCAGGTGGTAACTGCATCATCTTCAATAAATGTTATAGGTCCTTTCATTAAAAAAAAAAAACAAAAAAAACCCTCTAGTCAGTAGCTATGCCAGATATAGTGACAAAGGTTTAAGCAAATCAACTGAATGTATTTTCTTCCTTCTTCACAGAAATGAAGATGTTTAGCTGTGCCTTTCAATGGCACCAAAGAAACCATTTTTGTTCCGGTGGCATTACATTCCTCATCAGACTTCAATGAAAATGGCAAGTTGAGCTGTATTGGTAGCATTAGTATTTTCATCTATCGCCAAAAAAAAAAGATATCAAACTAGCAGCTTTACACTCTGATTTTTTTTATATACGTTTTCCTATTTCTTTTGTTCACCTAGCCATAGTCTGGTGAAACAAACTAAATTTAGAAAGATCCTTTTTTTTTTTTTTTTTTTTTTTTTTATCAGGGCACTTATGTGTCATGTTTTCCATACATTGCTTAACAAAACTTATCATCAGGAAAAGGTTTTGATTTTTGAAGTCAGATTTGCTGTCACATAATTAGCTTTTATAAGAGTCCATTTGAGTTTTACTTTATTTTTAAATATTTGATTGAGGTGACAGCCTCTTTATAGTTCCCCTATCTTTTCTTTATGAAGCATTCCTCGATATGCATTAAGTTTGGCAGTGCTTTTCTACTTACAATGTCCTTTCATATAGTGCTATTTGAAAAGTGACACAATTTCCTTGCCAGTTACGCATAGTGCCATATTTTTTGGCAGTACTTCTTTCCCTCCCTGTGTCCTGGGGCTGGGCAGAGCTGCTTGGTGGGGAAGAACCGCCAGCATGATGTCACAGCAGCAGGGGGCACAGGCCTCAGTGCAAACTGAGCTACACTGCATGTGGCCCATGGGGCATGGGTTGGACATGCCTGCGTTGAGGTTTGTATTACCTCAATAAGTTCTTGTCAGACTTTGCTTGAGTTTCTCTTGTTTGGTCCTGATCTGATTTTAGCTTATTAGCTGCAGCAGTAAATTGACACAGTGACTGTTACATTTTAAGTTTTAACTTAACCTTACACAATTGTATAGTTTAACACATAAAGATCTACATGATTAATGGAGATAACAAATGAAGTGGTAGATCTGTAAGAAAAGCTGTAGGCTCATAAGATCAGATTATCCGAAAACACACGTAAGTAACCCCAAAATAACCAAAACTGAAGGCAAAATAGTACCCACTGTTCTTAGCCCAAAATAATTGCATGAGACAAGATGAAATAGCTGTAGGTGCCCTACTGGTTGCATTCCTCATTGTATTCTTTCCCCAGTCATCAGGAACCTCTTTTAAACTAGTATATCTCAGATGCACTATAGTTTATGTCCTCCATTTAGATGAATTCACTTGCTACCATGATCAGCAGTTTTCTGGCCAAGGGCAAGCAGACTACCTGCCTTTCATAGAATCATAGAACCATAGAATCACCAAGTTTGGAAAAGACCCACAGGATCACCCTGTCCAACCATCCACCCATCACTAATAGTTCTCACCAAACCATGTCCCTCAACATAACATCCAAATGTTCCTTGAACACCTCCAGGGTTGGTGACCCCACTGCCTCCCTGGGCAGCCCATTCCAGTGCCTGACCACTCTTTCAGAGAAGTAGTATTTCCTAATGTCCAGCCTGAACCTCCCCTGGCACAGCTTGAAGCCATTCCTTCTAGTCCTATCACCAGTTACAAGAGAGGAAACTGACCCTCAGCTCACTACAACCTCCTTTCAGGTAGTTATAGAGAGCAATAATAAGGTCTCCCCTGAGCCTCCTCTTCCACAGAATGAACAATCCCAGCTCCTTCAGCCGCTCCTCATAAGGCCTGTGCTCCAGACCCCTCACCAGCTTTGTTGCCCTTCTTTGAACACGCTCCAAGGCCTCAATGTCTTTCTTGTTAGTGAGGGGCCCAAAACTGGACACAGTACCTGAGGTGCAGCCTCACCAGTGCTGAGTGCAGGGGGAAAATTACTTCCCTGTTCCTGCTGGCAATACTGTTTCTGATGCAAGGTAGGACGTCATTGGCCTTCCTGGCCACCTGGGCATGCTGCTGGCTCATGTTCAGCTGAGTATTAATCAGTACCCCCTGGTCCATTTCCTCTACGCAGTCTTCCAGCCAATCTGCCACCAACCCCTTAGAGCTGTCTGGGGTTGTTGTGGCCAAAGTGCAGGACCCAGCATTTGGTCTTGTTGAACTTCATCCCATTGGCTTCAGCCCAGCTCTCCAGCCTATCCAGATCCCTCTGTAGGGCCTTGCTACCCCCAGGCAGATTGACACTTCCAGCCAACTTGGTGTCATCTTCAGACTTACAGAGAGTACACTCAATCCCCTCACTCAGGTCATCAGGAAAGGTATTGAAGAGGACAGGCCCCAGCACCAACCCCTGGGGAACACCACTCATGACCGGCTGCCAGCTGGATTTAACTCCATTCACCAACACCGCCTGGGCCTGGCCCTCCAGCCAGTTCCTTACTCAGACAAGAGAGTATCTGTCCAAGCCACGGTCTGCCAGCTTCTGCAGGAAAATACTGTGGGAGACAGTGTCAAAGTTTACAAAGACTTCAGCTTTGCTGAATTCTAGGTAAACCACATCAACAGCCTTCCCCTCATCCACCAGACAGGTCACTAGATCACAGAAGGAGATCATGTTGGTCAAACAGGACCTGCCCTTTGTGAACCCATGCTGCCTTGGCCTGCTCCCCCGGTTATCCCTCATATGCCATGTGATCTCCCTCAAGACAATCTGCTCCATTACTTTCCCTTGCACAGAGGTCAGGCTGACAGGCAGAACACAGAAAAGAAAAACACACAATAAAGCATGGTGAATGGAAAAAGCAAGTTATGTAATTCCTTTGAAGACTGTATCCTGTGGAAGAATAATAATAAGGTCCTACGCTATATATTATGTCCATTAATGATTATGAAGTAAACATTAAATTTAAATACAAAATTTCTACTCAAAAAATGCTTGGGGGGGAAAAAAAAACCAAACAAACATAGAAATATCAAATAAGCATAACTTTGGAACTTTGTTTGATTTAATATAGATTATCAGCAAGTAAAAAATAGTTCAAGGAAGCCCGAAGGAAAGTTAGAGATCTGGAAAGAAAAAATAAAGTCTGTACTCCTGTGATATGGAGAAACAAACAAAACAAATCAAAAACAAAGCCCAGAAAAATTGCAGAAATTTACATCTTTTAACTTATTTTTTTCTTATTTTATTTATTTATTTGCTATTTATTTCATCTTAGATAAAACATGTGAAACTGAACAATTACCTTTTAAAGATTTTGAAGAAACTGTTGTCATGCATCTGATAAAGAATTGGCTTTGTTTATATGAATACTCTCTATTTATCATTCAAATCATTGTGAATGTGTGGAGACTTTAACAGGTAAATTGTATTTAACTGCTTAAATTTGTTACTTTCTTATCACAAGGCAAGAAGAAGAGTTTGGTCTCTAGAAAAAAAATCCTAGACCAACAATTTTTCTGGAAGGTAGTTAAAATCCCTTTTTTACACGGTGGGTGGGGGAAATCATCAGCAAACCTGAGCAACTTCATATGCAAAAAATCAGACACTTTATGGAATAAAAAATGTAGCATTGTGTTTGCTGCTGTTGTTAAATAAAGGAACTATTAGAAGAATCAAGTAAAGGTGGGCAAGCATAAAACCATTACTATTTGTCAATAGTTGACATCACTGCTTTTGGAAAAAAGCTTCAGCTCTCTGCAATAGCCATAAAATGTTTTGTTTTGTTTTGTTTTTTCATCCAGACCCACATGCTTTGTACTTTTATGGTCATACAAATAGCCTAAGTTCTCAGTGTAAATGCAAATACATAATATCAAAAACACATCTCATGACACTTAAAATGGCATTTCAAAACTGGAGTCCTGATGATTCTCAGGCAGTGATTTCTATTACTGCGCTGCTGCATCAGGGTGATTACAATTTTACTATAGGTCAGGATGCAGGAGATGCACACAAGCAAGAATGCAGTTTATACGTAATTCCCAGTAATGTTGCCAAGTCTCTTTGAGCTGAAAATATTCTTCAGCTTGCCTCAGGGGACAGTAGGAAATTGTCTGAAATCTAGGTAGGGTAGCAGGATAGCAAAAGGTATTTTATACACACTATTATTTTAAAAATGTAGGTCTCTGACAGAACAGTGAGTTCTGCTCAAATGTACTTAGGTCCCTTGCTCGAGATCTGTAGTATTAAGTATAGCTTTGGCTGTATTACCTGCCTGAGAGCAAGATTTGCTTACAATTTGCATGATTCACAGATTCTAAAGACAGAAGAGACCATGAGATCTTTAAAAGTGACTTCCTGAAAATCTGAAGTCCTTATTTGCAGTGGAATATCTCCACATCAAGAATAATGATAGGTTTTCACGTTTTTATCTAAACATTCCTCTTCTCTTTCAAATATCAGTCAAAACTTAGTGACTTCAAGAAATGTTTATTCTTCCAGAGAGGCATTCAAACTTGATATAGAGGCATAAAAAGAAAAAAGAATTCACCTTTTTTTTCTTTTTCTTTTTCTGTTTCTTTTTCTTTTTCTTTTTCCCTCCCCTAAACAGTTTGTTTCAGTGGTTAATCGCCCTCACTGTTAAAAAATACTGTGCTTTATTTCTACTTTATTTCTAATTTGTCTAGCTTCATTTGCAGACATCATCTTTTATTATGCATTGCTCTGCTAGATTAAAGAGCTTTTTAGTAGTTAGTGCTCTCTGCCTATGGAGGTACTCAGACATTATTATCAACTCACCTCTCAATCTTCTTCTTGATAAGGTAAAAAGTTAAAGCTCTTTTAGTGTCTCACTGTAAGGAATTACTCATAACTTTTAAATATATATATATATTTTTGTGATTGTTTTCTGAATCTTCCTAGTTATTTTTTTCATAATTGATTTAGAAAGATGAGCATTAAGTATTAAAAAACAAACAAACAAAACAACAAACAAAACCACAAAATCTGTTTTACCTGCATCACAAATAAGTATTAAACCAGTACCTATTCCTACTCATCTGTTTAGACAAACAGGGAGTACATTAGCTTTTTTTTCATCATAACTTCATCTTGGAGGATTTGCAGAAGATGGTTTGTCCAGTGCAGCCCCTGGAACTCCTCTTAGGTCTGTTCTTCAGTTTTTTGAATTATATTTGTTTCTTTACATTACAGATCAAAGAAGCCCAATGCATATCTTGCTAAAGGACTTCTGCTGGAGTGGTATGCTCTTCAGTTAAAAACAAAACAAAAGAAAACAACTCCTCCCCCCCAAAACAACAACAACAACAACATGACCCTAGGAACTAGGAAAAAAATTGAGAGAAAATTCTGATGTAAAATTACTTCATCAAATGAATGAGAATATGTGAAACACTAGAATAATAAAATCTTTAGAATAGTGACCAAATTTGAGTAGCTTGTTTATATTTCATTTTCTTATTGCTGTATAGTTATGTGCAGTGTAGGAATTACTTACCCACATTCAGCCATCTATAATTTAAGTAAATGTCTACTATAGTCATCAAAAAACCCTCTGAAAGAATTGTAAGACAGAAACCCCTCCTGAAAAATCATCCTGCTATCTTCAACACTAATTTAGAACGGGATGAATGGACATCTGAAGATGTTTACCACTTACTATTTACCAATTTGTTTAACATTATTATCCTACATTAACTGTCTGATTTTAAGATGGCTGAAGATAGGCAAGGTGAATCCCATTTTTCTGGCTTAATACCTCAGTGAACAGCAAAAAGTAGTATTTATTGGTACAGAGATGTTTGCTATGTAGTAATAGGTGACTTGGGGCATGAAATGTGTTTAAAGTGTTCTGATAACTGAATGGAATGATTATACTCTCTGCATTCACAAATTGTTTATGCTTTTTAAGGCAAAAAAAAAAAAAAAGAGGAAATGTGTGTGAACGAAATTAGCTAGTTAGATGACTAAGCAAAAGACTATGTGAACAGATACACAGAGCAATAAAAGGGTTAGGGGAAAAGAGACTGCTTCCAGTTATTACATTGACTGTGAATAGAATGGAATAGAATGGAATAAAATAGAATGGAATGAAAAGGGATAGGATAGGATAGGATAGGATAGGATAGGATAGGATAGGATAGGATAGGATAGGAAAGGATAGGATAGCATAGCATAGCATAACATAGCATAGCATAGCATAGCATAGCATAGCATAGCATAGCATAGCATAGCATAGCATAGCATAGAATAGAATAGAATAGAATAGAATAGAATAGAATAGAATAGAATAGAATAGAATAGTCCAGTTAAAAGAGAACTACAAAGATCAAGTCTAATTGCCTGACCACTTCAGGGCTAACAAAAAGTTAATATACGTTACCAAGAAAAATTATCCAGATGCTTCTGGCATACTCAGAGGCTTGGAGTATCAAGCACCTCTTTAGAAAGCCTCTTCTAGTGTCTTCTTTAACCTAATTTTAAATAAATTATTCTAATTTCCAGTCCTAGCCTCTTCTGGTGTAGCTTTGTTGTCTGTCTCATGAGTCTTCAGTTTCCGAGAGTAGATCCTGGAATCTCCCTTTACTTCCATTTGTCAGGAAGCTGTTGAGACCAAAGAGGTTACTTCTCAGTATCCCTTTCTCCACACTAGACTACACAAGCGTCCTCAGTCTTTTTTCAGAAGACATACCTTCCAGTTCTGTTACCACCTTTTTGCCCTCCTCTGAATACTTTCAAAGACCTTAACATTATTTTTATATTTTGGAGCCCAGAATTGCACAAATTACTAAAGGTGATGTCCCATCAGTGCTAAACATAGTGTGAAAATCACCTCTTTTGACCATCAGGATATGTTGTGTTTAATGCATCCCAAAACGCAGTTTGCTATCTTGGGAGCCAGGGTAAACTACTGTCTCCAGCTGAGTTCCAACTCATGTTGGTAAGTCATGAGGCTTGGATAGAAGAAAATTTGTACAAATTTTCCTGTGAAAAGTGAAGATTTTATGTTCTAGATAATACAGTTCTAGAGTGGTTTTAATTCATTTTCTTCTAGATGAAGAATAGCTGAAATATTATGAACATTTTGCAGAGTGCTTTTTTCAAATGTCTGAAATAAGTCAATATTTCACTTAAAATAAACAAACAAACAAACAAAGACAACACAATAAAGAAAACCAACCCTATGGTCAGCTCTCAGATTCAGACTTTGTATTTTGTTTATCATCAAATCCGTATCTTTGATTAGTTTTCAGTCACAATTTGCTTTGTTTTATTAACCTCTAAGCTCTTTCTATTGTGTACAGCTAGACATGTACATTTTCTGAAAGTTCTGATTATATGAAGTGGAAACAAATGAAGAAAACTCACATTATTTTTTCTTGGAAAAGTTGAACTGGACAAATATGAAGTGTCAGTTTACAATAGATACTAGGGTGCAGATATGTGTTTTAGAAAAGGAAATGCGTAATTCACATTTCAATAACTTCATAGAAGAGATTTATTTTTACTTATTGAATGAGTAAATATAAAATCATTTACTTTTGAATAACAACAAATGTACCTAATATTAGAGATAGGTCTGTTCAGCACACAAGAGTAATTTCACTTCAATTTAGATGCTTTAAAAATTTGACACCTGCTCTAGACATTACCCTATATCAAATATGGGATTTTTTTTATTTTTATTTTTTCATATTTCATCACAAAATTGTTTTAGATTCAGTAATATAACATAGATTTCAAATGTTGTTATTTGCCACTCCTCTCCTAGGAGGGGGATGTCAGGAATATTACTATGATATTTATGCATATAACACATACATATCACGCTACCAATGTAGAAGAATCATACCGGTAAATGTTTTTATACAGAGTAATATGATATGAATGAGGTGCAGTGGAAAATGTTGCTGGTTTTGTGCTAGTTTTGAAACAGAGAAGAAGAGAAACTGTAGTATTGCTGTTTTGGATGTTGTAGCAAAAGAAATATTTTTCACTGTGAAAAAAATAATATATATATATATTATTATTATATACATAATAATATATATATATATCTATTATATACCTATAACCTATAATCTCTCTCTATATAAGCTATATATATATATATATATATTAGAGGGAGAGAGAGAGAGAGATAATATATATATATATATATATAAACATAGCCTTTTCTTTAGTTACTGTTCTAATTTAAAGATGGGGGGAAAATAATAACAATAATAATAATAAAAATGAAAGGTCATTGTTTTAGGTTTTTTGTTTTTGTTTTTGTTTTTCAGGACTGTTTTCTCTGCATTCTCCTTAAAAAAAAACAATCTTATGAAATTTTTTCTTATTCCACAACTTGCTGAGACACATACAGTCTTCACGGGCAGCAAGAAGAAACACAAAGAGACAAACAAAAAAAAAGTAGATAGCTGGAAGTACATTATGTTGATTAAAATCTAAATTCTTGGAGTAACAAGGAAGTCATAAAACCTACCAGCCTCTTAAATATCTCTTTCAGATGCCATTCATCCAACCCATGAATTGCTTTACCACACATTTTATTTCTGTTGAACTTTACTTTTCTACATATAGAGGGCTCCAGCCTTTTCCCATTTTTGTTGCACGCCTATTTCATGCGTTTGTGGATGCCTATTATAAATAACCAGCAGGCTTTTAGAAGAATGCCTATTATTAGATGAAATCGATTGCACATTTGCGACAGAATTACAAAATTTACAGCTAAAAGGGATGCATTTGGCAAAATATACTTGGATTTATGAATTTTGATGCAGAGTCTCAAAAAATTATTTTAAATTGGCTGAGATATGAACTCAGATTAATGTACTGAAAACTAAGTGAACACCTATGAAACAGGAGTAACAGTAAGTAACTAAACTGAGATGTCTGGGATTTAGAAGGCCAGTCAACATTGAATGTCTTTATTAAGTCTTCATGATGTTGTGATTGAAGATTGTACAAAGACAAACATTTTGTGGTTTAAATATAGTAAAAAATGTTTGGAAGATGAAAACTACCCCTTACAAGGAACTATAATTGATTTCTGTCCTTATTTTCATGTGATTATTTATAATATATATTACTGTTGAAGGAGACTGAATATAATCATTCTTATGCACTCTCCCTTTCCCTTCTTTTTCTGAGTGTCCCGGATATTATATACTTATATAATAAGCATTATATTTTGAATATTACTCTGATAGTACTGCAGGTTGACTGAGAATTTGTTGCAGTTTCATCCTAAATTCTTTGCCTAAATTTTTTACCCTTAAATAGTAGAATCATAGAACAATTTGAGGTGGAATGGATCTTTAACAGCTGTCTAGTCCAACTCTCCTGAAATGAGAGGGGATATCTATGGCAAGAAAGAACTAAAAAAGTTACTACAGTGCTCTAGCTCATTTCTGTAGTTACCATAAATATTTTCTTGGATGAATGGGAAAGCAGATAATTTCACCCATTATGATACAGTGTATGACCACCTGGGCCAAAACTAATAACTCAGAATTTACATAAACACATAACAACATGATTATAAAATATTACTGTGCTCTATTACTGTTTTATGTATAATGGTCTTAAGTCAATCTAAATAGTTTTGCAGCATAAGAGATTTGTACATGATTTTGGTTAGCAGTATTTCTTTTTTTCTGAGCAATCTTTGAGCAATCCTCATGCCCCACCTTTCTGTTCTTCCTCTCTTTCTCATATAAAATTGTAAGCTCTTTCCAACAGGGCTTGTTCATTTGCATTTGCTCTATAATGTGAATGTCATGCTTGAGAGATACTGACTCTTCTGGTATACGAGTGCTAGCTACAAGCACTGTCTCTGTTAGATGTACCTGAATTGAACTGTCAAATGGTAAATAATTTCTGTGACAAGTACGTTAACTGTGAGTGGCAAAGAAGCCCTGGAGATTGATGAATAATAAACAACAGCTCTCCTTTCTTTGTTAGCAGTATGTCCTTGTTCACTTGTTCTCATGCTGGGCAGATGGTAAGCACTGAGGGTAGATTCTACAATTCTCTTATGTGAGTGGAGGAGATGTCTTCACATGGGGAGACTTAATGTTAGTTTAGTGTTCATGTTCATTTCTCTACAAATTCTAAACATCTAATTTCAGACATCACTGAGATTTGATGAAAAATAAAACAAACTTTCTGGCAATATTGATAAAATATTAACAGTTATCTCTGTGACACTTCTTTCCAAATATTCCAAACCTATTTCATGAAGTTGCTGACTCTTAGTGGGTATAATTTGAATTTATCTTTACATGTGTTTAGGTTTGTCAAGAATCAGTAGGGAAGACACTCTACCCATTAATAATGAGCGATTCAGATGATTATTAGTCTGCTTAAGTATCAATAAATTGCCAGTAATAAACTGAAGAATAACTTGCTGCCAAAAAGATTAAGGATGAATATTGCTCTGAATGAATTTCTGACAAAGAGGTGGTCAGCACCAGGTTTTGAATCTACACAAATGTTATGCGTGACCATATAAAATATACATAATCACCGAAGTTTTCCACCTATATGAATGCAGTCATTACTTGATTACTTAAACTAGTACAATCAATGTCTGATTTTCTATGTGTCTGTGGATCACATTTATTTTATCTACTTGCAGTTTCATTGGCAATGAACCATGATGCTCTAATGATATAAATGAAAAAGAGATTAAACATTGTGATTGAAAAATGGTCTTCAGCTTTGAAAATAAACGTATCTGCTTTGCTTGAATACTTATTTTCGCTGTCTGTTGGAGACCATCACCCACTCACAACATCCAATTCCAATGATATTATTGGGTAAAATCTTGCCTTCATTTCCAGCAATCAAAGAACATTTTAACTTAACCTGTTTGAAACAAAGTCATATGGAAGCAAGGATCAATGAACCAAAAATAGCTGTAATCTTGTCCCAAACTCTAAAATAAATTTTACTGCCACGGAAAGAAGTTTTTATTGTAATTTAGCCTTTGTCACTCAATAGTTATCATACTTGAAACTTATTACCAACAAACAAACAAACAAACAAATAACATCATCAACAAAATCCTCCTTTCATTTTGTAGATGTGTTAATCTTTAATTTTGTTGTATATCAAGTTCTAAGAAGCATGAAGATCCAACAGGTCTGCAAAGCCACCCTGAAGTCTTATTGATCCTTGATATTAATGTCAACTTTATGAAAAATGGCATGAGTGTAGCCCCAAATTTAATGTAATATCACTAGGAAAATTCTGTTTTAAGGTAGCTAGTATTAGCCTGTAAAATCTGTGTTTAAATTACTCTTTCTTAAAAGAAGAGAAATTCTTAAGAGAAATTTTGCTCCCGGCTTCTGATGACAATTGTGTTTATCCATGTAAAATAGAGTAAACCTCAAAAGAATCTGAATCAACAAGTTGAGTTTGTCCATTTAATGGAAATAGCAACTGGATTAGGCTGGCATTTCTAGTTACAGGTTTGGGTCTTATACAGAAATCTTCTCTTTACTTTTTGTAGGAAAATATGCTAGCAGAGAAGGATTTAGTTTGGTACTTGAAAAGCGTGACTCCAGCCACAGAATTACATGCTTATTACATGCTTCTGAATATCCTAGTGCAGGAGGGCTGGCATATTTAATAGAGATGTTGTTGCCTCACTGACAAAATTACATAAATTACATTTTCTATTATATATATTTTATATATTATATATATGTAAATTACATTTATATATATATATATATATTATTGTGTTTGTTTCTATAAATGATAAGGTCTTCTGGGGGGCGGGAGGGGGGGGAGCGAGGAAAAGCCAAACAAACACCTGTACCAGTTTCCATTCCATACTATTTTGTTACAGATTCCTATTTATTATTTAGGAATCCAAGTGCTAAATATAGATAATTATAACTACCATAACATCATATATTTTTATTAATAATAAAAGAATGATCAGATAAAATGCTGAAAGATCAATAAAGAGAAAAAGGAAGTCAGATTTCTGTTTTGTGTTTCAATTGGCCATATAGTTTATCATCAAACTTTCAAATCTCTTTTTGCAGCAAAAAATATTGATTTTTCACTTGTATTTTAGCAATGACTATTTCTTTTAAAGTATGTGTCTGGGTTTTTCCATTAGTTTGCAAAAAAGTGCCTAATTCCCTTTGCAAAGGACTAGCAGTTATATCTGCAGTTCACGTATGAAGACAGATAGAATAAGCCATTTGAATTCTGAAAATATTCCTCTGGCCTATCTTGGCTTTGCAGTTGGATTTTACTCTTCAAGAATTCTCAAACCATAGCAAATAATAACTAACAAATGCATCCCATTTACACTAACAAATGAACAGATCATTCATCTCTGGGAGCCTGTGCATATGGACTATTTAAATTGTCTTCACTTGATATTATAAGAAATATCATTCTTAATTCGTTTGGCATTTCATTATTTTAGTTCTCCTAAATAAATGAATTCTGAAAGGTTACAGTAGAGATTCCTATCAAACATCTTATCTGGCAATGAACAGAGAATGAGAAAAAGCTGCCTATGTACATTGCAAACTCTAATCTAAATGTGTCGTTAGATTGTGAACAAGTTGCTAATGTTGTCCTTGAATGTGACCTTGTGCTGAAGACTTGTAGAGGGTGGCACTGCAGTCTTTATCTGAACTAGCTTCCAAGTTTATTAGTTCTTTGTCTACTTTTGGAGAATTGTTTCATTTTATTATATGTATTCCAATCAAATTAAGGATTAAAAAAAAAAAAAAAAAAAAAAAAAAAGTGTTTTAAAACATCTTTGGCAAAAGGGCTTGAAACAAAGGAAATACCTTCTGGAAGAGTTTGTAAAAAATATATATGCAAAAGCATCCAATGATAATTCAGTTGGAGGAAGGGGACTGGGAAGTCAGTCCCAGGTGTTCTAAGTGTAACTCTAGTGGTTTTCTCTCTGACTTGAGTTCATACACTCTGCAGTTTTCTTTTCTTTGTTATGCTGGCAAGGAAAAAAATCAGGTTTTAGTACTTCAATTTCACGTCTGAGAAATGGGAGATGATATTGCATTTCCTCATATGGCAGTGTTGGGAGTTTGATTATACTTGCATGCATGAGAACCCCGTATTTGAGAGTAGTGGGAATAATAGAAGTATTTAGACGTGTTTTAGAAGTGCTTGAATATATCACGTAGAGGCAAATCAAGACATGCTAATATTTGAGTTTTGGTGTATTGTGTGAAGAAACATGATGCCTTCCACCGACAAATGACACATCAGTGGTAAACCTTTTCAAAACTATCATAACTAAACTGAACAAACTAGTAGATGATGATTTGTAGATGTCATGAGCCCCCTTTTCAGTATGGACTCTAGACAGTGATTGGTAGAAATGGTATAGGTTACATTACACCTAGAAACACGGTGGAATTAGCAGAAGGAAATGCATTTCTGCAACAAAACTCATTCTGTCTTTCTCATTTGCTTTTTATTTATTTATTTATTTATTTATTTGTTTTCCCCTTTCTGTTGTGAAATATTTTTTCCTTGACATGCCTGACAGTCAGGGCCAAGCTTTCGGAAATCAAATGTGAACTCATTTTGAAATACCAGCAGCGTTTGAATTTTAAATTAACCTATTTACAATGAAACTATGCCTGCTGATTGCCATCATCTTCAGGAAAATTAACAGTAACGATCATTGGTGTCATAATGCAATTTCCCCACAAAAATCACATAGGCTTCATTACTGTTTACATAAATTGTCATAAATACCAATTATAGCTGAACATAAAGTGTAATGCTCTTTTTTTTAATCATAATCACACAATTGTTCTTCTAATTCATATGCTGGGGGAATAGGGCTTTGATTCAACCTTTGTTGTGAAGGAAACGTTTTGCTAGCAGTTAGTTTTGATGTAAGTGCTTCTTGGCTTGTTTTCAAATCCTCTTACCCTGCCTTTTCCTCTACCCATTTGGATCATTTAGTCCTTGTCTCTGGTTTGCTTTGCCCTCTAATATACCAAGAGGAACATGTAGGTGCGATAATAGCAGATGGAGAAAATGTGCTGCTTGGGTCCTCCAGACAATGGACATCGGGCTACACAGGAGTAAGTGTTTCTGGTGGGGATTTACATCATCATTTTGAGGAATTATGTAGAAGACCCCACAAAGGAATAATGTAATAGTAAACCTGTTAAAAACAGAAATTAGTTGCACCAATTTCTATTTCTCCAATAAGTCAATAGAACGAAGAGCTGATAAAGGGAACAACATGTTAAATAACTAAATTAAAACAAAACAACACCAAAAAAACCAAACCAAACCAAACAAAAGAGTCTGAATTTATTTTCAGCATGTTGTTTGTTACATGTATGTTTGAGTAACTACCTTGTAAATGTTGTTTATGTGCTATATGGAATGCAAGGTAAATGTTGTGAGATCACAGGATAATTATCTTGTTATTTCTGCCTTCCAGCTAGAACAGCAAGAGTTGAATCCAGCTTTGCTACCAACCAACAAAGACCTTCAGCTTCTACAGTGCATTTGTAGAAGTTCACATGAATACATGCATGAACATACCTGTGTGTATGGATGATGAACAATGAAATTTTAAAAAGTATATTACTGATTAGAGTTACTCAAGGAATTTAGCATCTTGAAAGACCATCTCTTCCTCAACTATGCCTTCTTGTCTGCTGGCAAATAAGAATGTCACACAATCCTAAATCAAGGATTCAGAATTAAACATGCCAAATCAAATGACTTCATTGTAGCAAGATAGTCTGGAATTGAAGTAACATGCCAATTTTTAATAGAGAGCAAGGTCATCAGGAATAACAGCAAAAAACTGGTTTGCTGATGCTAGTCTGGGCTTCTGAGAAAGTAAATCTGTTCAGAAAAACTACAAAATCAGCCTTGGTGGTTTTGTAAATCTCTGTGGCAGTCCAGAATTTTCTCAGTGGGCTTAGCGTATTCAATATAATTTTATCCACCTTGCTTTTATGAGATCCATTCCAAACACATTTGTAATATTTGCACAAAGAATTTTTTATCATTATTATTTCTCCCCCACGTCCCCTCCCACCTCCCCCAAACAGCCTGGGTCATCTGTGTTGTTAATCTTATCCAGCTTTTCCACTGTGGTATAAATTATTACTGTAATCATGGTCCATGTTTCTTTACAGAAGTTCGATGAAGAGCACTCAAGCATGTACCTGCAAATTACGGATCATCCGTTGCCAGATGGAACAGATTCATCTGCAGGTCTATTTGCCAATAGAAAGTAGAAACATTTTCTTATGATATAATGGACTGTTCTTCTATAATTCAGGATAAAGTTGAAGTAGAATTTATCCCACCATCTTCTCCCCCCCCCACCCCCCCCCCTCCCCGCTTGTTTCTGAATTTATTATTTTGTAGTTCTGAACTTAATTTGCATATTACAAATTAGGTAGGTCAGAAGTGAAAAACTTAACAGCTGTAAATGTTACAAGCAAAACAAACAAACAAACAAACAAAAACGAAAAACCTGTCTATTTTGAGAACAAAATAGAATAATTTTAGCTACTGGTATATTAAAGCCAGTAAGGGTTTTTGCTTTAAGGGACTTGATATGATTACTAGTAGATGTGTAAATGAAGTGTCGTGAATCCTGAAATATTCTCTCCAGACTTTTTTTTTTTTTTTTTTCTCCCGTAGATATTCCCTAAAATCAGTGGATGATATGAGGACATCACAATATTGTTTTTGATATTTCACTGAATTGTTGGGAGCTATCAAAGTTATAAAACTGTTGAAAATATGTAAAGCATTCAGCACAAAAGCACACATAAAATTCCTGTTGTTAATTTTTCATAGGCTAATTCTGCTTTGACTGACAGTATGGAGAGGTCATAAGTTTTAATTAAGATCACTGTTGTTAAAGTCCTTGCTGATGTAAATTTAAACCATATTATTTTTTTCTGTACATAGCTCACTTACAACTTGGTATATGACAGTTGTTGTCTTCCAACATCTCTTGCTACTATCATCTCAATAAAAAATGTTCATTTTTAGGAGGAATGGTTTGTCTACAATTATTGTGATCTTTTGTTTCTACCACAAGATTGCATTCAACCAAGTAGGACTGTGTTAAGATTAAAAACGGCTTGAATTTCATTATGTTTTCTAGTAGTGCAAAAAATGACAATATTGTTTCAGTCTTGAAGATTCAAAAGGCTCTTAGAAGTTCCTTCTTGTCAAAAGAAATATTTTCATACTTCATATTACTGAAATGCTAATATAAATTTTTATGTAAACAATGTTAATTTACTTAAATACTTCTGTAATAAAAATTCATAGGAATAAAAGCAAATAGAATGGAAACAAAAGAGGCTGAAATTGCATTCTAAAGTGTAACAGTGCATATGAGCATTTGTAGAAATATGTCTTTCTGGTTTTCCATGTTTCATTTGCTTGTTTGTTGTCAAGAATCAGGAAGATTTTCCAAGTATTATTTTCAGTGATGTCTCTAAATAGAAATTATCTAAACATTCAATTAAACGTCACACGGTGCTTCAAGTTGTACCTAGTAAGATTTGTTGTTAAACTTTGGCCAGAATTGAACTTTATTTTCAGTTTTGTTTTGTTTTGTTTTGTTGTTTTCTTTTTCCCACAATCATTTATTCAAAGATACCAGATTTCTTTCCAGATAATCATTCAAAGATATGTATAATTGCCATAGAAGCGGGAAGGATGTGCAACTGCACAATTGGTAACTCTCAGATGATGGAGAGCTCTTATCATGTTAAAGGGAATAATCTACAAATACTTTGCAGCTTGCCACTGTCTTCTCTTGGGTCACTGTTCTAGCTACTGGTTATTACAAAGGGGACACATTTTCCTCTGATGTAATTTATTACATTGCACTGTATTCCCTTTGGAGGTGTCTGCTGCTCTAATAGTTTCAGAGAAACCCTATGATGTTCCATGTGCAGCTCTTTGTGTCATCATTGTAAATTAACTTAAACACTTTTCCTTATTTACTTCTGGACAGAAAGCAATCACTTTCTCTTTCAGTATTATTTTTTGATGTGGTAAGATAGATTTTCTTTTCTCATTTACTCTTTTCAAGTAGGACCTCTGCTCTCTGACAAAGATGTTCTCTAAGGTTTTTGTCACCTTCTGGTCTTTTAAAAATGCAAGCTGATAATTTATTTTTCAACAATCATATATGAAGGAATTTTACATATTTTACCCAATATCTAGTTGTGTTTTACCCATTTGTTGTGGTTTAGCTATTCAAGTAGCTATGCACCTTATAACTGTTCCCTCACTCTCTCCTTCAAATGGAATGATAGCGTTCCAAACAAAACAGAACTTGTTGGTTGAGATAAAAACTAAAAAAGAAGGGGAAAATGGAAACATACATTAATAGCAATATACATAGCTGTAATGCAATTATTTACCACTCACTGGCTGATACACAGAAACTATGTGAGCAATACAAAGTCTAACCCCCCTCCCGCCTCTGCCCAGAAACTGCAAGCAGTGGATATCCTTGGCCAATTCTCCACAGCTTTATTGCTTTCCACATGATACCATGTGGTATGGAAAAATACCTGGCTTAATTCAGGACTTGTCACCGCTACACTCTGCCCCTTGCTGCCAGTCTATAAAGGTGGCTGCTTTTCACCACTGAGTGGTCTGGTTCAGCCTGGTCATGATCCCATTAATAAGCAACAACACGGTATTGACATTGTTCCAGCTGCAACCCAGAAAATATCACCACTTGTTCATAGAATCATAGAACTGTTAAGATTGGAAAAGGCGGCTAAGATAATCTATTGCAACCATCAACCAATCACCACCATGCTCATGAAACCTCATCACTCAGCACCACCTCCAGCCTTCTCTTGAGTACCTCCTGGGACAGTGAGTCCACTACCTCCCTGGGCATTCTGTTCCAATGAATTATCACTCTTTCTAAGCAGAAATTTTTCCTAAGTTCCAAACTGAACCTCTACTGGCACAACTTCAGGCCATTATCTCTTGCCCTGTTTTTAGTTACATGGGAAAAGAGGCCAATCTGACATCACTACAACCTCCTTTTAGGTAGCTATAGGAAGCAATATGGTCTCCCTTGAACCCCCTCTTCTCCAGACTAAATGAACCCAGTTCCCTCAGCCACTCCTCGTAAGATGTGCTCCAGATCCTTCATCAGCTTCAGTACCTTTCTTTGGACATTATCCAGGGCCTCAATGTCTTTCTTATAGTAAGGGACCCAAAACTGAACACAGTACTCAAGACGCAACCTTTCCAGTACTAAGTAACGTTAACCTCCCTGCTTCATCTGGCTATCATATTTCTGATACAAGTCAAGATGCCATTGGCTTTCTTGACCACAGGGGCATACTGTTGGCTCATGTCAGCTGGCTGTTGTCTAATATTCCCAAACGCACCTCCTGCACATGGTTTTCCAGACACTCTATTCCAAGCTTTTGGTGTTGCATGGTGACATGAACAAAGTGCACGACCTGGCACAAGGTCTTGTTGAACCAATTGCTTAAGAATTGCCCTCAGTCCACAGGTCCAAATTCCTTCCTAGGCCCTTCCTACTCTCAGGCAGATCAACATTTTCTCTCATCTTGGTGTTATTTGCAAACTTACTGAGGGTGCTCTCAATCTCCTCATTAGGATAGAGAATAAAGGTATTCAGTAGAGCTTCTACAATATAGAAGAGCTTTGCTTGGGCAAGGTGAGATCTGAATGTTTACTAACTAGGTATCTTTCAGAGAATCATATAGTCTCATCAGTTGGAAAAGACTCTTACAGGTTATGTAGTCCAACTCTCCTGCAGTATACATTTACAGATGTAGGAAAATTTACAGATAGCTCAAATTGTTCAGAGCCTGGTCCATCCTGATCTTCAGTGTCTCCAAGGACAAGGCATGCACCACTTCTCTGAACAACCTGTTCAAATGCCTCACCACTCTTATTGTAATAAAAAATTCTTCTTCCTTGTATCCAAACTAAATATCTTCTTTTTCAGTTTGGAACCATTTTTTCTTGTTCAGCCTCAACAGATCTTGTTAAAGATTCTCCTTCCTTCCTTCTAAGGGTTATACCCCCTTTAGATATTGAAAGGTCCTGAGAGCTCCCCAGAGGCTTCCCTTCTCCAGCTCTCTCAGTCTGTCCTCGTAGGATAGATATTCTATCCCTTAGTCCATTTTTGTGTCCTTACTCTGGACATGCTCCAAGTCCACATCTAGCTTTTGCTAAATGTGTATTCCAGTTTTTAGGTGTCTTGACATACATTGCTCTCAGAGTAGTTTTTAACATTTTGTTAGATTGTTCAATTTTCCCATATGCTGATGCATTATAGGTGATGTGATACACCTACTCGATGACATGCTCTTTGGTTCACCTATCTATAAAGTTATTTTGGAAATGAGTACTACTTTCTGACTCAGTTTATTCTGTGGTGCCATGTCATCACAATACTTACTTTTTAAGGCCCAGGATGGTGCTTCAGAGAAGTAGCACAGGGCATGGGATAAGTTTCCTGCCATCCAGTGGTTGCTACCACTACTGTAAGAACATGGTGTTTACTATGAAGGGAATGTGATATAATCCACCTGTCACCTCTCCATAGCAATATTCAACCATCATCCTCCATACTAAAGAGGTTTTACACTCTTGGATTTCAAAATTGCAGCGCATTTCACATTCATGCCTAACTTGTGCAATAATTTCCATGGTCAAGCCCACCCCTCAACCCCAAGTTCATCTATATGTTGCATCCCTACCTTGATGGCCTGTGGTGTCATGAGTTCATTGCTCCTTCTGTTCCCAGAACAGAAGGTGGGGGGTGGGGGGGGGGGGGGGGGGGGGGGACGGAAAGCCACAGAATGCAAGCTTTAAGCCAAAAAGGGTTCAGACAGGTGTCCTGTAGTGGACTCCAACCACTAGATGCCTTTTATTGATCTGGTCCCTAATTTTCACACACAGCTTCTTGATCTGACTATACCTGTTCCTGAGGGTCATCTCTTCATGCTTTACTGACTTCTTAACATAGAGGGCAATTGCCTCTCCTTTCATTCCCTACCATGTCTCTGTGATCACAACTAGTTCATACATTTCCAGTTGCTCGTTGGCTTCCAATTCTTCCTGCTTATCACTCAGCTTATGTGCATTGGTGTAGAGGCAGTTCAGCCAGCAGAATATTGTCAATATTGTCTCCTCTAAGGATTCCTTATGAGATTCTCTGGGACAAATCAGAGGTTTTTCCCCATTGTTTCTTAAAGTGACAGCGTTCTCCAGCCCCTTTATGTCAAATAAAATTCCATCCCCTTCTGCCATATAATCAAGTTTAAAGCCCTGATATTCAATCCAGCTAACTTGCTTTCCAGAACATTTTTGTGTTTTCCAGAACACCTTCTCTTCTGTGTTCCATCTGATGCCTACATACTCAGTCTCCCAAAAGCCTGTCCAAAATCACAGAACCCAAAGCCTAGATCATGACACAATTCATGCTGCTGGTCATTTGCCTGACCCTTTCTCCTTGTTCCTTATGGGTCCCAGGTGCCAGTCAAGATGATAGAGCAGAACACTTCTTGCTGTTCCAATTACTTCATTGTCTTTCCAAGGGATGCAAAGTCTTTTCTAATTGTCTGTGGTTTTCTTGTTGTAGCCTCCTGTGGCCCAACTTGAAAGAACACAATTGAAAAGTAGTCTTCTTGTTTTATTAAGTAGTCTTCTTGTTCTGTCAGAGATGGTAGTCTCTTCTTGATGTCTCTTAGGCATGCCCCTGGAGGATTTGTAGTCCTTTCCAAGTTTTGAATATAAATAGCGTGATAGACTTTTACAAACCAATTAACAAAGATGCAAGTTGCAGCAATATTTGAGAAAAACAAACAAACAAACAAACATAAATGATCAGACACATTAATCCATAAACACTTCTCTAGAATTTTTTTGTTGTCTAAGACAGAGCAGCCATTTAAATAAGCAATCCACAACCTTATGTTTCATTAGAAATTTAACCTTGTGGTTTGGTCTCTGTTACTTATGTGCTTATATCTTGCCAAGACCTAATTTAAAGGAATCTCTTTCCTTTATCCTTACAGCAGTTCCTACAAATAATATGAAATGTTACTTTCCAAATGATAATGATAGGATATCAGAAAAGTATCAGTATAACAAGTCATATACTTTTGTTCAGCTTCTAGCAAAAGTTGCATCCATTGTGAAGCTACTGCATATAGAATCTTCAGTAAGTATGGACAGAGCAAAGACTTTTGCAGTTAATAAGTACTTTTAAGGCTCCATAAAGAATATTTTTTACCCAAGTTCTTAGAAAGAAATATAGAGACTTTGGCAAGTATGTTTTGCTTTTTTATGTGTTTTTTGTTGTTGTTGTTGTTGTTTGTTTTTTTTTAATATTAATTTTCTTTTTCATTTTTTTTTCCTTTTTTCATTCATGCAGATAATTTAACTGAAAAATTACTTCAGACTGCAAAGTAATCTAGTAATAGAAAATTTCTTTGCTTATTTGCCTTAGCCTGATGTCTTAAATAAAATCTGTGATTAAAAATGATCCCCCATTGTGTACAGATATTTCTTTTGATCAGATATTAAAATACTTGGTTGAATAACATTTTTTATTATTATTATTATTTGCTAGTGCTATTAAGATAGATAGTTCAGCAATGCATTAACTGAACCTATCAAAATTATCCAAGCAACTCTGGCCCCCTTTGATCTTCTAGATTATTTTTTATTTCACCCACATATTAGACTTACCTAATAAGATGCATCTGTTTCTGTAAAAGACACTCCAGTCTTTTTGTGCTGCAGTTCTCAAACGGAAAAGGAAGAATTTTATTGGAAAATTAAGTAGGAATGACAATACAGATGGATACATCTTGTTTCTTTGATGTGTTACTCCCAATTATAACACATTGTCTCTTTTAGAGGTCAACTTTAGAAAAGAGAAATTCTGTTCAAGCTGTGCCCATTGATTATACAAGGATGTTTTGTGAATGAATTGTTCAGATAAAGTTCTTTGTAACTTCTATCTGATTAGCTATGCAACCTCTTTTGTATTTTCCTTGTGATGTATCACAATAGCTTGAGACCAGAAAAGTATATTTTAATTCAAGCTTTGGAGATATCAGACTTACTTAGAGTTGTCAGTATTAAGCAATTTTACAACAAAAGTGTAGTCATTGAACTTTGCCGCATTAAAGTTAGAAGAGAATTGTATAACTTCTTCAATTACCATGATCATTTCCTAACAGCTCTGAGGGTATCTTCTGGGAATTCTCTCCCTTAGCACTGACCACAGCCAGACAATGCTCAAGTCCTCGGGGTCATAAATTTCAGATAAAAACATTATCTGGGAGAATATACAGAATGCAGACAAGGTGGAGAATTCATTCTATTGAATGATACAGCCAGAATCATGATAGATAAATAACAATGTCCAGCAACAGTAAGTAAAGTAAGCAATTAAAATAATAATCAAATAAATATCATCTTTAAAGGAGATAATTTATTGGTGTACCTCTGAGTCTCTGGTCTGAATCCAGACCTAATGAGACTAACCAAATGTCACTCTAATTACACAGTGATCAAAGTTCCAGAGAAAAATGAATTCCACAGTCTGAACTCAGCTCCAAGTGGACATTTGTCTTCATTATGAGCCCAGCATATATTTGGCACAGTCTGTACTTCTGTCTTTATAGGAGGTTCATAAGTTAATGAACAAGAAGACAGAAACGTTTTCCTAGTGCCTTGTAACCTATATCCCCGACCAGGATAAGTAGTTAGTAAAGGACTTCAATGTTATTTCCTCCCTCTTCTTCTTGGATAGAATATATTTGCCTCTTGTAGCTCTTTAGGTTTGAAAACAAACGAACAAACAAACAAGCAACAACCACAAACAACTTTGTATGAGAAAATGTGCAAGTGTTCAGTTTCCTCCCTTCCTTATCTACTTGTCACTCTAGGACATTTCACAAGCAAATCAGAAAAAATCAGATATTTTAGTTGTGCACCACTCTTCCACAATTCAGTGTTCCTTCTTTTACATGGAATTACAACTGAAATGAAGTAGTAATAATATTCAGAAAATGGGGGAAAAAAGTCAATATCACATATAAAACAGTCTTGCTACTCTCTTCCTTAATTCTTGCTTTTCCATCTGAGAGCATTCATTGGTATATTCATAGCATAATATACACATTGTCCTTCATCCTATTTCTCATCTTTTTTTATTCTTTTATTTTCTATATATAAGATAATATAATATATATTTCATTGATACGTGTCTGAAAACAAATGATTCACACCATCCAAGGCTTTTCTTAGTTGTTAAACATCTGAACAACAACATTGGTATTGTAAAGAAGAGTAAGTTTGCTTAAGAATCTGAAATTAAAGACAAGGAGTGAGCTGATGGTCATTTGAAAATGTTTGGAATGATAGTACTAACAGGAACCCAATTTTATTTCTTTTAAATTCTGGATGCAGTGCACAGGATGAAGGAGTGCATACAAAGAGGAAAAAATTACAATGAATAACTTATACTTAGCCAACTAAATGACTTTTATTCAGTGGGTTCTGGAGGCTTCTCTGAAGAACAAGTCCTGTAACAACAAGGAGGAGAAAATAGTAGCTAGTTTTAAATTTTTTGCTGTAAGATTACAACACCCATATGCCATTTTGCCAAGAGGAGATGAGTCTGGGTAGTTTAGAACACCTGTTTCTCTTTGGTACTTTTACGTAATTTTAAAACAATTTTGTATCTTTAGGTTAGCTTGTAGCCTGAAGTATATATCATCTCCTATTTCTTCTGTTGATGTTATTCCACATCCTAACCAAAACATAACATTTTTTTAGATGTTGAGCAAGAAGAAAGACCTTAACATTTCTTGCAACAGCTTCCCAGTTTCTGCTTCATTAACCTGACTCACAAGTGTGTTCTGACTCCAAACTTAGCAGGCAGAAGCTCCTCTTGACTGCTGCTGTCATTTGAACATTTTCTTATGTCATCTCTCTCCATGCTTACATTAATCCTCTCACAATCTGATTCATTCCACTAGCAGAACTCTTAAAATGAGGTGTTATTCAACGCTGCAATTTGCTACCTGGCTAGACCATAAGTAAATTTGCTAGTCCATTGACTTGTAGTGTGAGTCAGAAGTCACTTAGAGGATTTAAGAATATCCATAGATTTAACTTCTCTCCTTTATCACTTTCTGTTACACTGCATAGAGCATCTTTATTAAAAGGCCTTACAATACTTTTCTTTACCTCAAACATTTTATTTATTCTCCAGGATGTCTCAGATATACTGCAGTCTACACTGGCAAAGAATCTGTCTTAAAAGAATTTAAAAAATGAACTTGATATATCATAATTTGCAGTTAAACTATTTTCTTCTGGTTTTCTTTGCTTCTTTTTTATTTTCCTTTATAAGTTAACAATTCACTTGCTTTTTTTTTTTTTTTTTTTTTTTAATTCTAATTCAGATAAGCCACTTTTGAAAATAAAATAGCACTCATACTTGACTCTAAGAAAGAAATAGAGACATACACACATACAAATACTAAAATAATAATAAAAAATAGCAATAGTAAAAATAGATGTAGATACAATGATGAAAGACAAGTAATGAAAAGAAGTTCTTCCACTAACCCTCTGATAAAGATGAAGGCATCACAATGTATATATATATATATATATTTCTGTTCTAAAACCAATGTTTGTAGCTTACATATATGCAAAAATGCAAAATATTAATAATTCACCTGGGATCTCACAAATAAATGTACAAATCAGTGGAGTTCACAATAATACCATGTACAACATGAAAAAAATAAAAAAATAAAAAATCTTAGAAGTGACAACTAGTTGTGTAACTAGAATAACTGGTACATTATCCAGGGCGCTTTCTTCTACTCTTCTTTTGGAAACTCTTTCCAGAGTTTTGTTTAGCTAGTAAATGTCAGATGTGGAACTTATATTACATATTTTTGCATGATTTCTATTTTCTCAATTAGACCAAATGTGACCTCTTTTTTGCCTTCACACCAATGTAAAACTGGACACCAACCTCACCAGGTGAGAAAGATAAAGAAGATCTTATCAGTTAATGAGTTACTGTGACTTTATCCAGGTTATGCCATTATTTTTTTAAGGAGTAAATATGTGCAGAATGGGTTTTACTTAATAAGGACTTTCAGGAAGGATCTGTCTTGATGTTTGCATCTCTATAATGCTAACCTGTCATCAATATTAAACAAGAAGAAATTCATGAAAATAACAGTTATTTAAATGTTCTTGATGCTATAATTCTTTGTTCTAATGTCATTTTATATATATCTAATCTAAGCTGTAGTTATTTTTTCATGTAAATTTTCACTACAAAATAAGAAATTTCATCTCAATTTCTTGTTTATCTTCAATCTCACATTATAACAATACAAGTGACACCTTTTATCTTACAATTAACATGAAAAAAATACATTTACTTAAATTGCTCTGGAAGTAATGCCTCATTTTATTATTCTTATTTTTTTTTCCATGGAAATTACTATAGATACAAAGAACAAAATGACACTACTTGATAGCTCAATTACTCAGCTACAAAACACTATTTTTCAAAATAGTCAGCATGATTAGCTATGTATTTTTGCTAAGGACAAACAAAAATCTATGTTTATTAAAATTTCCGTCAGTGGAGGTGAGTTGCTGCTGCTTTTGTCACTGTTGAAATGCACCACTCACCACCTCACAGTGCTCGTATCCACAGCCTGGTCTCCATAACTCCAGAACTTTCAGCAAGTTCTGATGAATGTCATTGGGTGTAACTTTTTCCACACAGATAAGTTCAATTACACATCTTTGTTTCATGTATGTTTCCACATCAGACAATTAAGCTGGGCTTCCTCTCTCTTGCCATCTATTATACAACAACAACTTTTCAATGAATATAGGTGAGAAGGTTCAATTGCTACTGCTGTACCACCAATATTGGGCTCTGTGGGACAACATCACAAAATAGTAGGTGTTACTTTCAGAACAGCCCTCATATATTTCCAAGCAACTTTGTTCTGTGAAACACATCAATTCTGTATATTTCCTAATTTATTTGGGTCCTTGTAAAGTTTCATCTGATAGACATAAAACTGTAAGATGATAGCATTGAAATGCAAGTCACAAGCTTCAATTAGGTACAATCAGAAATCATGCGGTGACTTCATTAAGTATCATTAAAAATGATCAAAATATTGCTCTTAGGAAAAATACATCAAAAGCATGCATTTACACATTGATTAAACAGGATCTGCAATTTCTAAAATCTGGTACGAGAAAAAAGAATGTAGCAAATTAAGTGCTCAAACCCTACTTAGCAACAAGGGACTGCTTAGCAACCAACAAAGTGAGAAATAATGGATACGGTAAAGCAAAAACTCCCCGCTTCCTCGGAAATGGAAGCACTGGGCACACATAAACGGACACTGGAAAAAAAATAAATGTATTTACTCTCTCAGTAAGAGTCAGTCATATCAAAGGCAGCTAACCTGATCTAATAGAAAATGATCTAGCAAACATGAGTCTCTGAATACCTGTTACAGTCACATACCTTCCACCAACTGATCTTGTAGTCCATGTGTAACCTCTTTGGTTATAAATCCATGAAGTCTCTGTCAGCAGTGCCTGAGTTTGGGCTCTTCATTTTGTTTCAGATGGTTGAGGCTGCAGCATCTGTTCAGAAAGAGCTGGTGTATTTCACTTGGTCCTTGTCATATATTTATGCCTATCTGCCAAATGTAACCCACCAGATTCATGTCAATTGTTGTCCTTCTAGAACAGAAAGGAGGACGTAGATAGTTCTGGAATTGGAAAGTTTGTATTTAGTTGTGATCTTGAGACTTTAAATAGCATTGTTTAACAGATACACCTTTCAGTAAAAGATTTCTTATGTCTCAGCTTCTAAGATGACATCTTCCTCCAGATTAAAACTTATGAGCCTTTCTCAGAGAAAAATTTCACTCCTTTGACTAGAATCTTTTTTAGCCTATTTAACAAGATGAAATGAATTATACTTTCTCATAGAAAAGTGAATTGTGTAAAGATTTGTTACCTGTCTTACTTATTTTCTCAGACACCTTATGAACCAGGATCATCTTTTTTAAAAAAAAACAATAAGAAGATGCTTTAGGGTTATAGAAATAGACACAATGATCAACAGATCTTCCTTGATTCCATGTGGATTGCCCCAGACAAACTGATGAAGAAGCTCTAGCAAAAACATTAACCTCTAAATAAACCGTGCAAGGAGATACTTTCCAAGACACAATTCTGACAGTTGAGACTGAACTGAGTGGGGCTTGTTTGCATTTTTAAAGTAAGCATAGATTAGTATGTGCTAATAATGCAGTAGCTGTTATTTTGGGTAAGACATGTAGTCCTCCCAGACTGGTAGTTTTTCTTCACAAAACATTTCTCCATTTGGTCCCCTTCCTGCATAGTTATCACCTACATTAGAGACTAACTTTCTGCCCAAATATATGCCGTTACATCCTTTCAAATTTTATTGCTGTAACTTAGAATAACAAGTGTTGTTTATGCTGCATATATATATATATCCATTCTGTAGCTGTTTAAAATCTTGTCTTAGGGACTGCCAGTGACTATGGTTTCTATCATGTAAAATACATGTCAGAAATGATGTATATCTTTTCCATCACTACTTTGTAACACAGGAAGGAGAAGCGAGTCTTTTTTTTTCTCTGGATTCGACATTTAGTCCTGACAAAATCTGTTTTATTCAAGGATCTCAAAGCAGACGTTGAATATTAAAAGCAATATTTTCTAAAGTCTGAATTTTCTTTGACTTCTGTTAGGGAACTATGACTCTGTCGAGGTATGCACATTGCCTAAGGTTTTTAAATTACATTTCTCAAGACCTTAATGCAGTATGCAAATGTTCCTGCATTCTCTCACAGCTGAACTGACTCATGCACCAAGAAGTTAAGCGGCTGTCTCAAGGTTGCAGAACAAGCAACACCAACATCGTGAACAGACCCCGAGGGTCCAGGTTTCCAGAGCTGTACTGTATCTGCTACGCTGATTCTCCCTTTACAACTACTCCAATATGTTAATAGACTATGAAGCTAATGTAATATTAAAACAAGCTTAAGAGTTTTATTTACAGAGGCTGGTTGGCCACTTAATTCTACAAAAGGAGATTAAAGGAAAAAGAGTGTGTGTGTGTGTGTGAGAGAGAGAGAGAGAGAGTGAGAGAGAGAGAGAGAGGAATAAAAAGGAAGAAAGGAAAAAGGAAATATGTCAGAACTGATTGATTAAGGGAACGAGTAAGTACCTGAGAAATGCCTGATCTGATGCCAGTACTGGTTCAGGTCAGACAGGGCTTTTTCTTTTTTTTTTTTTTTTTTTTTCTTTTTTTTTTTTAAATTATTTGGTATTTTCAGAAATTGATTACTTGACTAACACATTAAGAAGTAGCTCTACACATTCATTTAATGGGCCAGTGCCTCTTGTACAGGTCTAGAACAGTCACATTCAATCTCATCTACTCCTTGTTAAGTAGTTTTCTTCTACAGTGTGTTTATTTACTGCCAATGTTGTAAGCATAAAATATATAACAAAACAAAAACAACAACAAGGAGAACATTAAGTAGTCTTTCAGTCATATGGGCGTTCATGACAAGTGACTTCATTTCAGGGCTGGTGAGCTTAGTTAGGGTTCAGACATCAATTCTTATTCTTTCAGATATTTGCCAATTGAGTAATATCTCCTTTTCACACTGTTAGTTTTAAGTTTTTAATAAGCAGACACCACCATATGAAGCTGACCTGAAATAAATATGAGGTTCTTACAATAAGCAGAGACCAGTGAATGATGAGTCACTTTAATGTGGTGACACTGTATGTGATAAAGTAAGAGAAGAATATATTAAGTGATGTCACTTACTTAAAGTAAAATGAATAAAATCTTTTGGAGAGCAGCTTTGTCTGCTGATCTGCAGGTAGGGATTGGCTCTTGGATTCTTTCTTTTTTTTTTTTTTTTTTTTTTTTTCCCACTGACTTTCCCAAGCAAGAGGATTTTTTTGTTTTTTGTTTTTTTGTTTGTTTGTTTTTGTTTTGTGTTGTTTTCATTTTTATGGCATATTTCATTTTTTAATAATAATTATTATTTTTGTTCAAGGCTTTATCTTCTGGGACAATGGCAATAGACAAATAAAGCTGGGAAACATATTTCAGCTGCACAATCACATTTTAGAGCCACATCAAAGTTTAAGGAAAAAAAATACACAGGCTATAATAATAATAACAGCAATAATAAAAATAATATCAATAACAATGACAAAATATGTTAATTGCTCCGAAAGTAATGCCTTCTATTTATTTCCACTGCAGCTACAACAGAGAAAAAGAAAACAATAACACTGTTTGATAAAGTAAACAGCAGGTAGTACTAATACAGTAGAACTTGGAGCTTCTCAGCAAAACTTGTTTAGATTTTTTTGTCATGTGGCAGCAGAGGGCTTCACTGTACATAAATTTGTCTGTACCTATTGAGCCAGTACAAGGATATAGGTAACAGATTCCTGGATTGAATCATTACCTGTGATGAGACATAGTGTCACCTCTATGAACCAGAGTCAAAATGGCAGTCCACAGAGTGATGTGTATTCTTCATCAAAGAAATAATTCAAGATGCAGCCCTCCGCAGATTAAGTGATGTGCACTGCCTGTTGGAATAGAAAAGCTGTGACCCTTCTGGATTTTCTGGAACTTGGACAAACCATCTGGCCTCTACTTTGCTATGCACTCTACGAGGAGGCCTGGAACTTCCAGACTCAGGCCAGAAAAGAGGTAAATCTATTTTTTTGTGACATGATATTGCCAAGACCTGTCCTACCAGTTCCACCTTAGAGTTTGGATTTGGAGACTTCCTTCTGTTCTTGTTGATGAAAGATGAAGTGTGTGGGAAACATTTTCATAGCAACAATGGTGCAGTGAAACTACCACCTCAGCTAGTACAGATTTTATGAGGGCTGTGTGCAGGCTTCTGTTCAGTGGTGGAGGAAATGCACAGACGGTGGTGACTATGCTGAAAAGCAGTGCTCTGTAGCTGAGAATTTACTTTATCAAACAGTGTTATTTTCTTTTTCTCAGTTGTAGTTACCATGGAAATAAATAGAAGGTATTACTTTCAGAGAAATCTGTGTTTATGTAGCTCTTGTAGAAACTCATTACTTGCCACAGAGATCATATAAGTGGGAAATCAGAAATACAATGTATTGTTCATTCTCAGTGTGTAGGCTAAGCACAGACTTCATTATTCACTTCTCACTAAAATTAAAAGTTTATCAATTTCAGCCATAAATATTCCCATAATCTAGCAGAACTCAAAATAAGGTGCATGCTGTAATATTTTAACACCTTTCTTTTTTCCCCTTGAATTCATCCCATCATTATTAATTATATCTCCTATGAATACCTTCCTAAATCTCTGTAATTGCTCAATTGTATATTTTCTTTCAACTCCGTTAAATTATATGTAACTAACTCAGCTCCTCAGGCTTTAAATTTTGTTAATCAGGCAAGTAATTATTCCCCCTTTCCTCACACTCAGGGCTGGGGTCTTGCAATTTGTTACAAAGAGTTTAAAAAAAAAAAAAAAAAATCTCTCATTTATTTCATGTTACCTTGTGGTATTTAACATTCTGAGAAATATTAAGAACAGAATTCCTTTTTATACCACTTCAGAAATAGATGAATCTGTCGCTCATCACAATATTAATTGTTTGCATGACTATTCACCAAGAATTTTGAACCTGTTTTATAGACGGTGACTACAATGGAACCCATCAGTGGTTAGACAAACCATTATTAATGCTAGGGACAAAGACAACATTGCTTCTACTTCATTGGAAACTATAGCATTTTGCTGTCATGAGCTTCATTCCCTAAGTACCCACAGAAAACACTTTTTATTTATTTATGTATTCATTTATTTATTAAATACCCCAGGAGATTTGTGAGAGGAAGGTCTTTTCTCTGACATTTTTTGGGGTATGAATTTTCAATCATGTCTACCTTTATCTATATATGAATATATGTAAACATATGTCTTACGCATGAAACTTTGGGATAGTCAAACATTTTTTAAGATACCTGGTTGTTCTACATACATCTCAATGTAAAAAAAATAAAATTAAATAAATAAATAAAAAAGATTGCAAACTTAATAACAACTTCAGCAATAACAACTTCAGTATAGACTTCTTCATTAAAATATTCTTCAAATGAAATTTTGCACTATCGGAACAATTGTCATTACAAACACAGAAAGATTATGTTTGCAATGTTGAGACCTTAATAATGAGAAGATGCAAGTAATACACAAATAATTAAATAAATAAATAAATAGCTTTATTTATTGTTGCCATGTTAAAAGATATTAATTTAGAATTAATTTTCTCACTGTCATTATTAAAACATATATGGAAAATATAGGCTTTTCTAAACAAACAAACAAACAAGTATAACAGCAACAACAACAACAACAACAAACAGTGGAGATTAATTCATTACATGTTCCATTTCATATAGCTTCAACAAAAGAAAATGAACAAACCCCTTACTATTATGTGGTAATATTTTACCAGTGTGTACGGGGCCTAACAAACTAAGTATTATGTAAACCACAAAATAAAGAATTAAATTTTGATACCAGTAAAGTTGTAAATTACTTCTATCAAGTATAATTATATATATATAGGTACTACAATATATATATTGTATATATATATATAGGTATATATATATATAGGTATATATATATATAGGTACTACAAGGGATTTTATATATATATATATATAATATATATATATAATTTATATATATATATATATATATAAAATATATTATATAAAATATATATATATATATATATATAAAATATATAAAATATATATATATAAAATATATATAATTTATATATATATATATAAAAATATATATATATAAAATAAAATATAAAATATATATATATTGTATATATATAATATATATATATATACAAGGGATTTTATATATATATATATATATATAATTTATATATATAATTTATATATATAATTTATATATATATATATATATAAAATCCCTTGTAGTACCTATATATATATATACCTATATATATATAGGTGAAGTGTATATAAAACTCAGTCTCTCATTTTGCACATAAACAATATGCATAACTTTTCTCAGGTGATTAGTAGAGCTTCTTTTTTATTCAGCCTCAGCACCAGAACAAATTACTAAGATAAAAGCATTGTAGGGATTGAAGTGAAGTTTGATTAGTTGTCTGTGATGCCTTTATCATCTGTGATAACTTTACTCAAGGTTACACAGGTTTTTAAGAACTAGATTGTGGGTTAATTTAATAGATGATGTAACCTGTGGGTGTAATAAACAAACCTGAAGAAAAGGGAAGAGAAGTCTGACCATAATGTGAACAGATATTTAGGAAGGACAGATTGGTTCTCAATTTATTTGTGAATGCTTTATGTTGGAAATAAGCAGCATGCAGATCAGACCAGAATGAGATTACGGTATGGCACTCTTTCTTCAGGATGTGCCTTGCCAACTTCATTTTCTGACTTAATACTGTGTTGTGAAATCTGCAGAAAATACTCTGCTCTTCTTATAAAGACAATCTCTTCATTTTAACACTTCAAAAATATGCAGCACTTATTATTGCTAATATTTTTAAAAGTTGTTGATACTTGAATGCTGAGCTTTAACAAGGATAGTGGGTTTTCCAAGTGAGGTATTCCACAGCATGAAAAATAGTATTTTCTATGGGCCACTGCTGGACCCTTACTAGACATACCAAAGCATTACGATGAATCCACCTGGTTTCAGTGTCTACCAACAAGGGAAGCAGTGCAGCACAAAGCGTTATTTCACTCTGGCATAAATATTTTGCTTCTGCAGTTGACTCAAGAAGAAGGAATTACAACAGGAGTTTCAATATTTGCTTTCTAATACTCAGATCTATTTATCCCATTCATTTGAGAGGAATTCTCAGCTTTAAATTGTGACTACATTGATTAAATCTGGTAAATCTAAGGTCCCATTTAGACTCTGTTTTTGAAAGGGACTTGAGCATTGTGATTAATTCAATTATATATTTCTTTCCTGATGGTACAAACTGCTGGTGTAGAAAAATTAACTTGAATAATTATTAACTTTGAAATAAAACCCAGTACAACTATAACATCCGGAAACAAATTTGTTTTCAAAGCTGAAGGGCTGATCACTGGTGTAGTTCTGCGAGGATATTCAGTAAGCCTTAAAAAGGCTTAAATGTGGCTGGGGCTTATATTGGCTGCCTCGATGGAGGTCTTCACACACTGAACACATTTCACCATCAGTGTTCCCGTTAGGAGAAAAATACCCAAATCAGTTGTTGTTACCCTATATAGATGAAAATATACTCACGTGGTGCAAGGGCATTAGAGTTAAATAAAGACTGACAACACCAACTTTTAGTTCCACTCCACTAAATTATTCCCCATCATGCAGGAAACAAATAACTAAAAAACCAGATATCTGGCATCTAATTTATCCTTGTATTTGTAATTTATTTGTACTATCCATGTACATCTTAATGCCTCTGCAGCAATGATAGTAATTTTTACTTCTCATTTGACTTTTAAAAGTAAATCTTCTACAAAACCCAAGTGATGGGGAATAGCTTAAGATGTTCAGTTGTTTAAAGCTAGTCTTTTGAGCACAAACCAGTGTTGTTTTGAGATCTGACATTATAGGAGACAAGCTTGGGAAGAGAATAACAGACCAATGACAAGACCACTCCAAATCTCCAATTTTAAGAGCTAAAGGGGGAAAAAAAAAAACAACAAAAAACCTAAAACCATATTTTTTCATATTCTTCCTTTTCTGGTTACAACAATAACACACAAAACTGGCACTTAAAGCTAGATTGATCGCTTGTTAGATGATATATAGCCATTATGAGTGAGGGAAAGAAACTGATAAATGTTTGGTTTTTTTTTTTTCCCCTTCACAACCTTTTTGTAAAGCTGCAGAAAATGTGTCATGCATAAAAAGTATGCAATTTTCATGTAATTAGAGGAACAGGAGATGAAAATGAGTTCCATCAGAGCAATCAAGGATGGTAATGTGGCATGGATTTGTCAGTGCCTATTTGTCATGAAAGCAAAACCCAACAACTATTCTATAATTTATTTCATTACCAGTAGTATACTAAAAAGTAAATAAATAAATATAATAATAATAATTTAAAAAATCTCTTTAACAATATATATTTGAAGTATCAACAAAATATAATGTTATCAATAATGAAAAAAAAAAAAAAAAAAGTGCAACCAGTAAACCCAAATCATGTCTCTTTTTACTAAACTTATTTTCTTTTGCACATTAGAGAAAATATTCCATTTTACTTTTCGTTAAATGGAGTAACAAGAGTGATTAATTCTTGTGTTATTTTAGCTCTGCTTCAGTGCTATATCTCTGGATTGCTAATTTTCATTCTGCAGATTCAGATAGCAACCTTTTCTGTGCTAAAGACTCCCATATTAATCCCGCTAAGTAATAACTGGGGCATCCAAATTAGGAGTCTAATCATCCTAAACTGCCTTACAATTTACAGGAAAATAACTGCTTCCCACTATAGCTGAGAAGATGTTTATTCCCAACCTGTCTGTACCTGCTATTGAGGAAGGTCAGGGGAAGAGTCCCATAAGATAGGTGACCTAAAATTAGCCAGGTTGAATCAGAGATTTGTACAGAAACCACAGCAATGTTGCTCTCCATAAGGCCTGTTGCACCTTCCTATCCCTTGCTGAACTTTTCAGGTGACAAAAAGGTACCCTTCACCTTGAATGGCAGTAGTCAGGACTTTTATCAGCATCTATTAAATGACCAAAAGGATCAAAATGTTAACTGATGTAATCTGTGCTGTCCATGCTTCCATGAAGTGCATAAATTTAGTAGAGATGTGGCAGTATGTTTGCATTGTGCCTGAGGACGACACTTGAATTAAAACAATAAAAAAGCACTGTAAATCGGTGTCTGTAATAATAATTCAGGGTAATAATTTCTGCCTTGCAGGGTCAGATCAAAGGTCTATCTAGACAGATATCCTGCTTATGACAGTAGTCAAAGACTAATACCTAAGGGGAAAAAAAAAAAATAGCAATGAAGCAAATATGCTGTTCCTGTTCGCCTCGTTTATCCTCTCCACTTCTAGAAAACCTGTGGTTTTGAGGCTGGTGAATGAGACCATGATATGCATTGTTAATATGGCTCAATATATTTATTGAAGGAAGAACTAGACATATACTACAGTTAGTGACAGTTTTAAAAGTTGCTTCTCAGGAAACATCCCTTCATTTATTTTCTATAAATATTTCATTTTATTGCAGTATAGTTATGCACAAAACAAACAAACAAACAAAACCAAAAAAACACAAAACATTATGCACATATGTACACACTCCCTTATTTGTTACATGCTACCCCGATTCGAAGTGCAGAGCTCTGTACTTAAAGGTTACTGCTGGATAATATATTCCCTGTTTTCTCCCTTTGGGCTGAAGGTGGGAGACAGTTATTCTCAAGTTGCATATGGCTCTCCAGAATCATCTGTAATAGGTCTCTTCTCAGCCTTTCAAGTTGGCATATGCACAGATTTCCTGCCAAAGCAATAGTGATAACAAAAACAAGAACCTGAGAAGACAGAGAATGGGAAACTGTTATAAATACTTACTTGAGTATTCCGTATTATGGATTTGTCCTGTTGCTACTTGCATCGGAGCACAGTGTATATGGAATTGCTGAGTTGCCCCAAAATGACCTGAGTGGAAACTTTATATGTGCAGAGTGTGATATTGTCAAAGACTGGACTACATAGAGCAGAACCTTGTAGACCTCTGACATAACAACCCCTGCCATTTGCAGCACAATGGCACAGGAAAGGATCTTTTTTTTTTCCACTGAGATTATCACTCTAGAAACACACAGGACACAAAGCTAAAATACTGATTGAGGGGCAGACAAAGATTTGCTTTTCTGGAGAAGGTATTTATTATGTACAACTTCAGGCAAAATAAATACATAAAATCAGGAAATAGAGAATCTCATGTCTCTCTCATATTCAGAGTAAAAAGCAAAACAAAACTCTGAAAAATAAAAATCACATACTAAATGCTAGGTTTAAATTATTAGGTACGGAAGATATTTTGGAATAGAAAGTAAACCAAAGAAGATACATCTGAAATCCTGGGGGGAATATGAGCAGAGGACGAATGTTTTTTATTTCTTTGGTTTATTGTTCGGTACTGAGACAGGGGAAAATTTCAAGGGAAAAACTAGCACATGAGAGCTGCCTTTATCTTAAAACACACGTTGCTGCCATGTCTGGCCAGATTCAACAGCAGTTTAGAGAAGGGGCCATGTCCTCACATTTTTTCCATATGAAGTATTTAGGTCTTGCAATGCTTTGATGATTCAGAATTCAAACTAACTCCTTGCTCATCCTTGCCTAGTAGTACACCTGGGATGAAAGTGTTACTAAAATTGTCCTCTGTGCCAAGAACTATCAGAAACTCGTTCTGAACAGGAGAAGACTGTCTTCTTACTTGAGTATCTACCTAGGTGCTGGCCCCGTTGTTCTGCTTGTTCAAGTCAGAGCTACATGCAGCCTTTGCTCTGAGCAGTGCCTCTGGGGCAGAAAAAATTTTCATACCATCTTAGTTTTCAATCAATCTACATTTTGGGTAAACATACATGACTTCAAATGGCCCCAGTAAAATAAAATTAATGTCATTTATCACTAATTAACTAATATCATTATTAAAAATAGTTTAAAAAAGTAATCATAGAAAGATGATGTCTGGGGAAGAATTATTCAATTTCTTTTGTTTGCTTATTTGTTTTAATTGAGTAGTTATTTTCTAAAGATGAATTTGCTGGGAGAAAAATAATAATAACCACAGAATCACAGAATCATACGGGTTGGTAGGGACCTCCAGAGATCATCAAGTCCAACCCCCAATAATACCTTAAGGCATTTTCCCACTACATCAGTTCTGTACAAAGTTGGGATAAATCTTAACTATTCCATACCAAAATAAATGCTTTATAGCTGACACAAACTAAAAAAAAATATGTAAAAAAAATAAAAATAAAATAATTTTTTAAAAAATCCTTTTTCTTTTGCTTTATAAGAATAATCCCTACAGCAAAGTGGGAAGCATAAGAAATTTTCATGTTCCTGTAATCAACACAGTTCTCTGGCAGAAGAATTGGAATGAGAAGGTCAGTCCTGCGATTTTTCATAGAATCATAGAATCATAGAATGGCCTGGGTTGAAAAGGACCACAATGATCATGTAGTTTCAACCCCCCTGCTGTGTGCAGGGTTGCCAACCACCAGACCAGGCTGTCCAGAGCCACATCCAGCCTGGCCTTGAATGCATCCAGGGATGGTGCATTCACAACCTCCTTTGGTAACCTGCTCCAGTGCATCACCACCCTTTGTGTGAAAACTTCCTCCTAATATTTAATCTAACGCTCCTTGTCTTAGTTTAAAACCATTCCCCCTTGTCCTATCACTATCCACCCCTGTAAACAGCTGTTCTCCCTCCTGTTTATACCCTCCCTTCAAGTACTGGAAGGCCAGAATATGAGGTCTCCCCGGACCCTTCTCTTCTCCAAGCTAAACAAGCCCAGTTCCCTCCACCTTTCTTCATAGGAGAGGTGCTCCAGCCCTCTGATCATCTTAGTGGCCCTCCTCTGGACCCACTCCAAGAGATCCATGTCCCTGGGGGCCCCAGGCCTGGACGTAGTACTCCAGATGGGGCCTCACAAGAGCTGTATAGAGGGGGACAATCACCTCCCTCCCCGAACTGGCCACTCCTATTTTAATGCAGCTCAGAACACAGTGCAGTTGGCTTTCCAGGCTGCAATCGTACACTGCTGGCTCATGTCCAGCTTCTTGTCCACAAGTACCCCTTTCTCCGCAGGGCAGAGAAAGACAAAATATAGTGAGCACAGGGTATTCTGGTGGTTACCAAGAAAGGTTATAGAAAAATAAAGTCTAGAGAAGTCATTTTTTTCTCTAATCTGAAGATCATAGAATCATAGAATTATTGTATGGCTTGGGTTGGAAGGACCCCCAGTATCACCACGTTGCAATCTCCTTGCCACAGGCAGGGCCACCAACCTCCAGATCTGGTACTAGACCAGGTTGCCCATGGCCCCATTCAACCTGATCTTGAACACCTCCAGAGATGGGGCATCCACAACCTTTCTGGGCAGCCTATTTCAACCACCCTCTGAGAAGAACTCTCTTTGACTTCTACTGTAAACCTTCCCTCCTTGAGTTTAAGATGTGGCAATTGTTTTTTGTTTGTTTGTTTGTTTATTTTCAGCAACTTTCATGTCTCTCTAGTTGTATCTCATCAACAAAACGTGGTAAAAACTCACAGTATACTGGAGCCAACTAATGCATTTGGGATTTTTGTTTATTTTCCACCAGACACCTATGCTTAATGCTTTGATTAGTTATTAGAAAAAAAACTGTTGTTCATTCTGAATGGTGCTTTATGAATGCCAACATGCAAGATTTTCCAGGCAAAAGCAGTATGTGCATGCATATATGTAGAAAATGTACTACTTCCTGGGAAGTGTCTGCACAGTTGATATACTGAGTATTTTCTACACCTTTCAGATTCACTGGTCAAAATTCAGCAATTCATGTATATGGTACATCTAGAGTATCTCAAAAGGATGTCCCATGAAACATGCACAAATTTTATGGAATTTCTAGATTTTGGCCTAAAAATTGAGGCTGCAATACTTTCTGACAATAGAATTTTACTCAAAATGAAAACAAACAAACAAAAACTATTCCACCTGTGATTCTGACAGGACATGCTTCTATTCTGCTGTCTCTGTAAAATTTGTTGTTGTTGTTGTTGTTGTTTTGTCTTTACAGAGATGCTAGGATATTACAAGTGATAGGAAAATGAAAAAAGAGATCATTCTTTACCAAGAAGAATAGATTTCCCATAATGAAACATAGTTCTACTGGTTCTGCTAGTCAGGGTCCATGATGAAATCCCCAAACATTAATCTCATGGGGGCTGGGAATGAATAGGGAGTTTACAGGCTGTGAAAGATTAAAATAAAAGTGACAGAGCAGGGATACAAAGCAGGACCAAGGCACAAGGAACAGTTCTTAGCACCCAAGCAGGAAGATGTACAGGAAGACTTTTTAATATTAACTGAATGTCTCTGATTCCCTTTAATGTGAGTCACTCAGCTCCCTGATCACAGCATCAGACATTTAGAATGAAGAAAGTGTCCATTTTATGTCAGACTTTACTCTAACATTTTCTTACTGATACCAGGGGAAGTTGTATTTGAAGGGAGCAAAGGCACGCTATACCCATAAAAATTTCAGAATCCTCATTTGCTGCTTTAAAATACCTATATTCTGCTTAGTATATAGCTTTGGCATCTTGCTCTTTCTTGTAAAGGGAGGTAGGGGAATAGCAGACTGTGGACACCACAATGAATGTAAAGGTGGCACAATCTCATTTTCTTCCCTGGCATGATGATTTTTTTTTTTTATTATTATTATTATTTTTACTGGTCATGCCTGCTGTTCAACCCCTACTCTCCTCCTTGTTCTCTTATTCCCTTCCCCCTTCTCACTCTCCTGCTTCCCAGAGATGAGCAACTTTGCCATCCTTATTAAGTAAATAAATAAATAAATTTCTGCGAGACAGCTTGGAAGAATGTTTGATAATCTGAACCATTACGGAGGTGAAATTTCATTACACAGATGGTGACATCCCAATGTCTATCATCAAAACACAGCAGGTAGAAACGATCAGCTAGGCCCATTCCTCACTATAAAATTACACTTACATTAATGTCACTCTAGATTTCATTATGCGGAAAATGATATTGCACAGGTCTCTGGCATGAAGAGACCTGGGAGAGGGAAAAGAAAAAAAACTATGAGAATCTAGGTAACGGAGCGGGGGAGGGATGGATGAGTGCAACAGAGAAGCAGAACACAGACTAGGAATGGTCAGCTCTGCCAATGAAATTAGTGCAGAACAGTACCAAAACCTTGCAGACTTTGCTGTGAGGGTCATGTTACTCCCTGATGGTCTCCAGTTCAGGCTTCCATTTCAGGATGACAGAGTGCTTCAAAGCTCTCCAGTAAGAATATTAGATTTACAATTAATTTTCGTTTTTAAAGCCTGTCAGTCTTCCTAGCTTAATGAACAAAGTACCACACTATTTTAAGAAGTCTCCTCTGTATGCAGAATGCACAGGCAGAGGTCAGCCTATGAGCACCTACGGACAAATTTATGTGATTTCGTATATTTGGCAAGCAACCTGCATCTCCAAAAGCACAAAAGGGAATGAGGAAAGGTAGGAGGGAAAAACTGAGAAAAAACAAAGTAACACACTCTGAAAACACAACAGATGTTTCAGCTTTCTACATACTCACATGTCCCTCTCTGCTCTTGTGGGGCCCCGTCTGGAAAATATATCTTGGGTCTTTTTATTTCTCTCTTTCCTTTTTCCTCTTTTCTATTTCTATTTATTATTATATATTTTTTTTATTCCTTATTATTCTATTTTTCTGTCATCTTTTCATTATCATTTACATGGATGCTAAGGATTTTCAATGAATATGAGATTACTGATCAAAAAATTATCCGTTTTGAAAGTATTTTTGTCTCCCAGATTTAGATCTCAGGACAAAAAAAAAAAAAAAAAAAAAAAAAAGTCAAATTTCTATGTTTGTCTATCTAAGAGCTACTAAAAAATAATAGTAGTTCCTACTGTTTTATAATGGACCACAACATTAGAGGGAGATGTTGGTGATATGGTGGTAGAGGCAGAGTGTTCCCACCAATATTCTGTTACATTTTGCTATGTGACAGATGGCAGCAGAGAGGCAATCTTACAAATTTGTGCCTGATGCGGTGGAAAGGTGTGGAACTGAGTTCCTCCATGTAAAATAAATAAATAAATAAATAAATAAATAAATAAATAAATAAATAAATAAATAAATAATTGCAGCTATTAACATTCATCACCAGTTGCTGAACATTTATGGAGACCAAACAGTGGATATAAGCACAGTGAGGTGGTGAGTGGTGTGTTTCAGCAGTGGTGACAGTGGCAGTGAGTTCTCTCTGCTGGTGCAGATTTTCATGAGTGACATGCAGGCTCTTGTTCATTGCTGGTAATAATGTATAGCCAGTATTGTTGACTATGTTCAAAAATAGCGCTTTGTAGCCGAGAATTTGCTCTTCAAAATGACATTTTTATGCTTTTTATATCATTTGTAGTTTTCATAGAAATAAATAAGCTATCAGAGATACCCACAGGTATACATCCCTAGACAATTCCTCTTCACTCAGTGCAGGCCAGCCAAGCCAAAAGGTTGGATATCCTTTTGCTAGAGGATATTACTGAGCAAGGGTGCAGGTAAAACCGTTATGAGTTACCAGATGAATCACCTCATGCATATGATCATAGAATCATAGAATCACTAAGGTTGGAAAAAAACGGAAAGGTTGTCCAGTCTAACCATCCACCTGTCACCAATAGTTCTCTATAAACCGTGTACCTCAACACAATATTGAAATATTCCTTGAATACCTCCAGGGTTGGTGACTCCACCACCACCCTAGGGAGCCCATTCCAGTATTTGACACTCTTTCAGAAAAGCAGGATTTCCCAATGTCCAGCCTGAATCTCCCCTGATGCAACTTGAGGCCATTCCCTCTAGTCCTATCACTAGTTATGTGAGAGAAGAGGCCAACCCCCAGCTCTTTACATTCTCCCTTCGGGTAGTTATAGTGAGGCTCCTCTTCTCCAAAATGAGTTAATGACGAACAAAATTGACACAAAATATCTGAAGAGATTTCACACGTGGAAACTAACTAGCAGAGAATGGGTGAAATCATTAATGTCTTGTTTAAAATGGAATATTATATATTTTTTTCTTGTCTGAGTTCAGTGATCTTACAAAATCTATCACAGTCATATTTTCACTTTTTCGCAGAATCATAGAATCAGAGAAAGGCCTGCTTGGAAGAGACCTCAAAGGTCATCTACTTTCAATCCCCTTGCAGTGGGCAATGACAATTGTCATGTCCCACTTGTGAACAGAGGGAGGTGTTTCCACCTTTTCCACCAGGGACTTCACCTTACAGATATATCATTTTGAATATGATGAAGACTTACCTGGCAACTACATCAGACCATTCCTTCAGAATCCTGACTGTTATGTCATTGAGCCCATTAGCTCTAGTTTGGAAAGAGCACTAGTCTAATATTAGAAAACATCCTCAAAGAACATTAATAGCTAGGGTGCTCAACTGTTTTTCAGCTATCTCATTTTTTTTTTTTTTCACATTAAAATACAAGTTAATTTTTAAATCTCCGTAGCTTATATTATTGACGAGATCTGACAGAATTTCTTTGTTTCATCAGGAAGTCATGTGACTCTTTAATCTTATATTTCCAAACAGTCTAAGACACAGATTCATGCTCTTCTAGAAAACATATGATTCAAAATAAGCTGAACTCTCATTACACTCAAGAGAGTTTCTAACACAATAATGCACATGGGAAAATAAATATTATCTGGATTTAAGCATTGAAATTGAAACTGTTAACATGTTAGATCAGATCCCTTTTATAATCAGTAGGAATATGGGTAGTCAAGTTAGGAGAGCTTAGACTGTGATGCAACTCAGAAAATCTAGTTGTTCATATTATGATTATCTGAAGTATACTACTGTTAGTTTTAGATTATATAAGATCTAGTTCTGACCTCACATCACAAATTTAATTACTGTAAAACATCATCATATTGGACTAGGGATTCATAATAATATTCCAAATTATGTTTTTTAATATGTGTAGAGGAGTTGCTATTAGAACTGCCTGTCTTCATTAAATGCAATCCTAATTTAAATGAGAAAATAAACTTCTAAATACCTAATTTAAGATGAACCAATCTTACCAAAAACCTAAGGAGTTTTGATTCATGAGTTGAAATTCTTTGACAAGTATGTGCACACATTTGCACATACTATATATATATACATATATATATATATACTATACTATATATGCATATACATATTCATTTTGATTAGACCCATAGTCCAAATAAGCAGTCAAATGGCAAAGGCGCTTCCAAAAAAAAAAAAAATAAATAAATAAAAATAAATTTTTAAAAAAATCCATTTTTGTGAACTGAGATATATGAATATTTTAGACAAACATTTGAAGACGAATTGGAACAGAGTAGGAACCCTTATGTTTTAACCATCACTGTGTTACATTCTTTATTAAGCAACAGTATCCAGGATACCAAAAAAAAAAAAAAAAAAAAAAAAAAAAAGGTCTTCTTTGCATTTCATTTAACAAATATATTGATTGAAGTCCCTTTTCAAACCTCAGCAGACGGGATGCTTTAGGGGTAATTTTTTCAAAGGAAGTTTGCATGGGGATTTAACCAACCAACTTCCCTTGATGTTAGCAGGAACTATGTGACTAAACCGATACGCTACTTTGAAAAGACACCCCTAAACACCTCATGTTGAATTTCTAGAAGTCTTTGAACTCAGCAGGATCCTTCCCTGAATAAGAAGCGATGGTTCAGATCCAACATATGAATCAGTTATAATAAATAGTGCTATAATGGGAGAAAGAGTGTGTTTGTCCAATGAGAAAGGAAGATTTGGATTATACAGTTAGTACTTTTGGCACTAAATCACTTCTTCCTTCTTATTCTTTTTCAGTGAACACTTCTGGAAACATCAAAGACAAAGTGGTTTTATTAAACTAATTGAAAATTTCATTCATTCATTTAGTAGGAAGGTGACCCTTTATGTATTTTACTGTAGAACAGGTTAAAGATGACCTTAGCTGTTTCTAAGAGGCCTTTATAGACAGCATGACAATGACCAACCTGAAACTAAGAGTAAAGACCTACCACACGGAGAAGATTCTGTCTGGGGGCTGCTTCAATCTAAGTTATTAAGATTATTCATGATTTGTTTCAAGCAGTCCACTGTATAACATGCATTGTATCTGCCCTTCTGATTTGTTTCTCATTCTAGACAGGAACTAACACATGATTAATTTGAGTCAAGATGGAATCACTTCCTGTTCTTCTTTGACTTCTTACACTGTCTCTGCAGGAGCTCTGTATCTCTTCCATTTCCCATGGAGAAGAAGGAAAGGTCTTAAAGATGGCTTTTACAGGTCATGCTGAGTGTCAGTGCACAGCAAGGGTCAAATACAGTCCAGAATGTTTCAGACCATAATATCATTCCCTGAATAAACCTTTATTTGCACTTTATATATCCTTTAAAGGAAAGTTCTTTATGGACTTTCTCTCATAGAAAGTTTCTATGAGAATGGAGAATTCTCATTTGACTTGGCTTATGCTCCTTATGAAAAAATAAATGTTATATACATTCAAGGAAAAAATAAAGCAGAAATACAAAACAACTCTGTAAAGTACATAAATTAAAATTAAAAACAGACTTCAAAGCTAGAGGAAATCTGTCAGCATTAGTTTGATAGAAATGTTATGGACAGAAATATAGTGTCATTAGATGAGATTAAAGTAATCTTCCTGAAATTAGACAGACAGAAACGTACCTTTGTTATCTCCTGCAGCTGCCTGCCTACCAGATTTGTGACATTTGGGGGGTATCTTTTCAAAGCATACAGTGTTTTAGCTGCAGGACTTTCAGAAACATCGACAGAAACCAATCGATTAAATCTTGCGCTTGCCCTCACTTTGAAAAAAAAAATCCCCTAAGTACCCTTCCTGTTGGGATTTTGGAAAGAACTTTACTGTATCCATGTAGAAAAATGTAGAGAAGATTTAACCTTTATTAACAGCTTTTTAAATTAAATTAAAGCAAGGTGAAATTAAAACAAAATAATTAAAAAAAAAAAAATCCACTTGTTCTCTATTCCTTTGATTGTTGTCCTGGTACTATGAATGCATTCCAAGGTTTGCTACATCCATCAGGGATGGTACAGATGGACATTTTGCCTGTCCAGCCTGACTCAATCACTTGAAGATTCATCAGAGAGAATCTGTTGGCAGTTGCAAATGGATCCAATCCAGAGCCAGCAGATTTTGTCTCTCCAGAGGAAAGCATGACTGTAAAGGACAGACTAGACTGGCAAAAATATTTATGTTTACATTTCATCACTTCAAATTTATAATAGGATGAAATGCCTTTAAAACTTCACCTTTTTAACAGGCTACTAACAGACATTTTCAGTACAATGCTCTTGCTGTCAAGACAGACACTTGTGAGAGGGGAGCATTTTAAGCTAAAATAAATAAAGAAATAAATAAAAAGAAGTAAAGAAAAAGCAATCAGCAGGGTGACATATATTTTATTAGTCCTCTTCAAAATCACTTCCTCCCCTTTCTCCTTTTTATATTTCTTGTCTTTCTATTTGCTCTCCTTGTTACATTACATTCCTCATTTTAGGCATTTTAATCCCTCCAAAGGGATGCATCCCAGTGGCACAGACAGTTGTAAGGCACAATTCTCTGTTACACCATGGCTCTTTTATAGTGCTGCGGCAGCGAAAAGCAGCCTTATAGCCCATGGAACTGGCCACTGTGGAATATCCTCCCTGCTATGCACAAAACGGGGTTTCAGAAGGCAAAGAGAGTCAGCACATTGGCTACATAATAGCCTCTGTCATATCTCCCAGTTTAAAAGCCCCATGCCTGGGATTAGCATGGGGAAGGGAAAATGGGAAGCATGCTTGGAGTGCTAGTATGACCTCAAGAGAAAAACTCCACAAAATTCAGCTTGTGTTAAAAGTCAAGCTTCTCAAAAGCCTTAAAGGGTGCATTTTTGCTCCTGAATAAGTCAAGGCACAATGAGGAGATTTGGTCATTTATTATCTCCTCTGGAAATGTAGAGAAATCCTCAGAGGTTCTTCTGTGTTAAATTTAAATATGTGAAATTTACCTACTTCTCATCTGAGAAACCCTCAAATAGAAGCATTTACCTGCCTTTTCATATTCAGCAGCTATTTAGAGATGAAAGTCTTGTTTGCAGCAGTCAAAAAGACTTTTCTGGGGGAGTAAGGGGGGGGGGGGGGGGGGGGGGAGGCTGTCAGAATGTTAATAATTGAAGCTTTATCACAGTCTCTCTCTAGATCCAATAGATAAATTTAACCACTCTTTCCCTTTTCCTCAGGGTCCTGTTTGGTCAGATTTTACACAACGCTGGAGTTCATCAGAACAGTTTTCTTCCTAGGTTTCCTATGTCTGCTTCATCTCATCTGTGCTTCACCTACTGTTTTGCAGAACACTGGAATACTATCAATTCTCATATGAAATGCACTCTGAATTTTCCCTTCATTCACCTTATGGGCTGCAATTTACAATCCTTTGTAGAGTTGCATCTGATGGAGCCATGCAGAGGCAGTGCAGAATGTGGATGAGCTTTCTGCTGGTTCTGCTCTCTGCATAATGCCCCCAGCAAAACTGTGAATAATTCCTCAACCATGCCACTCCATTTGGGCATACTAAATAATGACAATGTTCACAGCCATATTAAGTACACCATTGAGTGCTCAATAGCAGGCATACTTCAGTGAATACTGTCAGTAGACTCTGTATGTAATTTATTCCTCTCAAAAACATAGCTAACTACAAAAGAGTTTCTCAGGAGTTGTTCTGTAATGAAGGTGCGGAGTGAACCTTTACCATACTTTGGTGGCTGCTGGGAATTCAAGAGGATTTCTCAGCCATGAAATTGAGGGGGGGGGGGGGGGGGGGGGCTCGAGTGGGGGAGGGAGGGGTGACACATCAGGCTTACATGGCTTGGTGTTGAGCACCAGCCACAATATCGTAGAATCATATCACAGAATCACAGAATTGTAGAATGTCTTGGGTTGGAAGGGACCTCAAGGATCATCAAGCTCCAACCCCTCCTCCCTCCACACCCCCCCGCCTCCCCCCGCCCCATCACAGGCAGAGCTGCCAACCTCCATATCTAAAACTAGACCAGGCAGCCCAGGGCCCCATCCAACCTGGCCTTGAACACCTCCAGGGACGGAGCATCCACAGCCTCTCTGAGCAGCCAGTTCCAGCATCTCACCACTCTCTTGTTATGTTGCATACTCTCAAGCACCATAAATGTAAGTTGAGTTGAAGGCCTCTTTTCCCTGTTGTTCTCTTCCTGTAAAAAAAAAGATCCCATTAACTTCAGTGAATTTTGGGTCAATACACCTTAACCGTAGAAATAAATAATGAGAGAGAATAAAATGTCTTTAGGTACTGTTGGGCCTTCTGCAATCTCAGATCAGACCAGTTCTTTAAGGAAGGCAAGGCAGCTTCACTGCGGTTAGAATTTACGTTCTGCACATGGCACAGCATACCTTTTAAATGCTGCTTTATCAAAGGATACATCTTTAAATCATTTTACATTTTCAGTTTCTCTATTCTCTCTGTATAAGAAGTAATACAGGCCATTTCTTGATCCTAAGAATTTATCAGTATGCATTCCTCTTTTTTTTTACACCCTCCAAGAGTACCTTTAGCAATCTATTTTCAGCTCTGTTTACTTTAGCACGCTATTTAAATTGAATTGGAAAAGTGATATTGCAAACATTAGTTGGTCATACTGTGGGTGCAAAGTACTTTATTTAATTAGAGGTTTGATTTCCTCAAGAAAAATTTTCTTCTGTAAATGCAAACCTTATTTGTATAAATGTACATATATATGGTTGTACATATGCATTACCTTAAATGTTATTTTTTTACTAGTTTGTTTCATTAGTTATTTATTTTCTGCTGTTCTTTCTGCTTTTGTTTTTGCTTTGTTCCCCTCTTCCTCCCTGGGAAAAAAAATAAAAAAATAAAAAATGATTTGAAAAAAATCATGTCACTTACTGTTAGAAAGCAGCTCTGAAATCTATTTTCTTCTCTTTTTAATCCTACTTTAATCCTTTGGAGCTTTAAACCAAGGAAAATGTCTATTTTCTACTGTATATATTTACAGCTTCTATTATGAATAACTTTAGTGCTTTAGGGTTTGCAATCACCATAATTTCTTGTATGGAGGAAAAAAGAAAATCAAACTTTTAAGCCCCAGAGGGAACAATTCGGCTCCGCTGGGTTCTTTAATGTGGGATCCATATAAATACAATCAGAACTGTTCTTTCTCCACTCCAGCTATGTGGTTTCCTTTCTGCCACCATCTGGTACATCTTAACCTTCAGTTCTTGGATACAGTTGAATTTAATAACTAAATGCACTAAACTGTTTATTAAAATCTCTGACATGATGCTCCCATGACATGTTCAGGATGGACAGAGTTTAGAATCTTCTTCAAAAGATGATCATTCTGCAATTCATATACATGTAAGGATTTTCCTCACATAAGCTGCAGATTTTCAATAAAGAAGACCGTTGATGGAATATAAACAAAAATTGACAACAAGGTCATAAATCTGTTTCATCATATGAGATTCACTGATACAGCTGCTCACGCCTCTGCCTTTTAGTTTGCTACTTTATGTGCATTAAGTAAAATGCACGCAAGAAAAGGGAACACAGATGAAAAGACTCATTGAGCCATCATAGTTCTGTGTGAATACAGCGTTGCTATGTATATTTTCTCATTCTTCCTAGGATAACAGAAAGAAAAAGGAAAACATTTCCTAATTCATGTTTTCACAGCAAAAAATATTAAGAATATCCTGTAGGACTTTACCACTTCAGTTTATCTACGTAAAAAGTATCCATATTCATGAAATATATTTATAATCCATTGTTAATCCATTAGCCTAAAACCATGTCAGTATTCTCTTACTGGCTCTCCATAAGCTCAAAGGTATCATTGCACCTATGCAGGATTCAAAATCAGTCCTAAAAAGGAAACAAGACTAGAATTAACTTCCTGAGTTCTGAAATTTAGTTTGTTGATATCACAGGTAGTTAAAAATTCTACAGCTACGGGAGCTTTGCTTTTAGAATAAATTAAATTACTTAATCCCTCTATTTCCAAGAATTATTCTTTGCCTGGTATGGTCCTTCCTGGGGCATACACTCTCCTTTAGAATAGGGAATTTTCCTTGTTGTTTAACCCTTGATGTTCTCATACCAGTAAGCTGTTGATTAGCTAGCTAAAAGTTTTCCAGCTTTTCAGGCTGCCAGTCCTCTACTGTTTTGCACTGGAACACCAAACAGTTGTTTGAAGTCTGTTGACAGTAGACTTGCTCTTTTTAGTTGCCTATTGTGTACTGCTAAGACCTACTGCACAGATCTCTCTAACATAACAATCAACTTTATCTCTGGTTCATATAAAATACATTTCTAAGACTCCAGATTGTTGTATTCAGCTCATTCTATGCCTGCCACAGTTCAAATGTAATGTTGCTTAGTTCTGAACTTCTCACAGTCTCTCAATGAGACTGAGGATGGCTGGTCAATGTGCAGAAGCATCTCTATTGCTGAGAGTTACCAAGGATAAGAACCACATGGAGACCAAAATCGTGGAATCATAGAATCATAAAATTATAGAATCATACAATGATTTTCATAGAATAGAATCATAGTATCATAGAATCACCAAGGTTGGAAAAGACCTACAAGATCATACAGTCCAACTATTCACCTATCACCAATAGCTTCCACTAAACTATGTCCCTCAACACAACATCCAGTCATCCCTTGAACACCCTCAGGATCGGTGACTCCACCACCTCCCTGGGCAGTCCATTCCAGTGCCTGACCACCCTTTCTGAGAAGTAATATTTCCTAATGTCCAGCCTGAATCTCCCCTGCTGCAGCTTGAAACCATTCCCTCTAGTCCTATCACTAATGACACGAGAGAAGAGGCCGACACCCAGCTCACCACAACCTCCCTTCAGGAAGTTATAGAGAGCGATCCTGAGCCTCCTCTTCTCCAAGCTGAACATTCTCAACTCCTTCAGCCTCTCCTCATATGGCCTGTGCTCCAGACCTTTTGTTTTGTTTGGAAGGGATCTTAGATCCAAAATGACAAAACAGACCTTTAATTTATTCATCTAGAAGAGAAGTAAGGATCATTATTTGATGAAATGTAGAATAAAAATACAAAAACAAATCTCTGACTAAAGAGTGTGAGGAGACATAATGAACTGCATGAGAAATCAAAATCACTGTCACTGAACAGAAGTTTTAGTAGTGAATTATGTTTTCTTTTACATGCTTTAAACAAATTTTCTGAAGCTGGTAAAATTAGAAAATATAACTGATGGTATTAAAGCTGATTAACTCCTGTGTGAATTCTTTGATAGCTATGCAGAATGGTTTTGGTCAGTGGCTGAAACTGTATAGATTTTTCCATGTTTAAAGCGTAGTCTTTCTTCATTACACAGACACCAATTTTCATGGTTGTTTGATTAACTTAGTATCTCATACTTTGTTACGTTTTTCTTACATTTGAGTGTAATACATATAAAGGGATACAAGCAAACCCACAGGGATGAATCAAAATAATATATGCCCATATCCTCAGGAGATAAATCTAAGAATGTATCTAACCAAACAAATGAGAACAAAGTAGCTTAGCATTTAAAAAATACTATGAAAAATGTGTATTGTTTTCCCAACCAACTCTCAAAACTCTGTGAGCTAGAAAATTAAAATTGCCCTGAATTGTTATGCAATAGAATGATGTGTTATGAAAACATCAGTTCACTTTGGCTTCATTCTTCTAGCACATGCTGTCATGCTTTTGCGTTTCAGATGGTAGCAGAAAAAAAACAAAAAAAAAAAAAAAAAAAAAACAAAAAAAAAACCAACAAAAACTGATGAGAAGATGTTGTAAAAGGAGTATTAGCAATTTGTCTGAAAGTGCTGTGTCCTTGAAAGCCCATAAGAAAGCTTATTCTTTTGGCCATCCTAAAGTCAAGAACAAAGTTACAGTGGTATTTGGAGACCATTTCTTGGCTGGGATCAACTGACATAACTGTACAATGAAGCTATTCTGGATAGAGCTTTGTTGATTTCCATCTGTAAAGGATTTGGTTATAATCTTCTGATACTGACTACCATTATAGCCTTCTCCAACTGATTTAAAATACAAGATTTACTCTTTTCTTTTGGATAATGCAGAATGGTTCCCCAATATTTACATAGAGTATTAAATGACTAACACCATAGAGAGAATAGTTCTGGCCTCACTGATCTTCTTAGAATGTCCTATGTATGTGTTAATTGTGAAAATGAGTAGAAATAGCTGATTAAAATGTGACACATTCCTCTTTGCATAACCTTGTTGTAGAAATAAATAAATAAATAAATAATCTATATTTTTTCCTCTATCTGTCCACTACTTCATAGCTCAGAAAATCTGCCACTTTATTTTCTTGTTTTAACTGTTATTTTTGTATCACCCTGTGGATATATTTATTTATTTATTATAAATCCTCTCTTTGCTTTTAGTCTTTACTTCTTTTTCTTTTTATTTACCAGTAGGGAGACTTAGATAGGCTCAGTTTTCTTAATCCTCTTTATAAATTTAAAAAACCCAATTAAGTCTGCACAAAGTCTTGGGTTTTTTTCAACTTTTTTTTTTTTTTTAATATATTTTATTTTTTCTTTTTCTCTCTTTTTTTTTTTTCTTTTTTTTCTGATGGAAAAGAAAATCAGTATTCCTGAGAAATAATACTTTACACTTCTATAGAACCTTTTATGTGAGGTTCTCAACTAGCTGTAAAACAGACATTCACTAATTAAGCCTTGAAAGAACTTTGAGACAAAGCTTTATGCCTAGACTGCAGAAGGGTAAATTGAGAATCAGAAGTTACATATTTTGCCAAAACAAATGAAGATTGTCAGTTTAGAAAGGGCTCTGAAGTCGTAAGTTTTAAATGACAGCTTTCACATCCGGTATGGGCTGTTTAAAAAACCTTATTCAATATTTTGACTTTATTTTCAAAGGAAAAAAAACAATAAAAAACTTATGTTTTTTTGCTAACAGGAATATTTCAAAATGACAGACTCCTTTCTAAATGAAAAGATAAGCATGAGAGCTCTCAGTAGGTACAAAATTCTATAATTCCACATGAGCTGACTGATATTTGTCTGAAGTGCCTGTCCCTCAGAGATTCCACGTACATGATGGACAATAGTAGTACTATGACTCTGTGTAGTCACCACTGAAAATATAGTCTTTTACAGACATGCTGTGTACAGAATGCTGGCAAAAACAAACAAACAAACAAACAAACAAACAAAAGCTGGCTTTCTGAGAACAGTGTCGAAAAACAAAGTGAACTATATGTTCTAGTAAGAGAACATAGCATCAAAGAAAGAAATTAAGTGTGAAGAGAATTAAGTTTTGCTTGCCTGTCTTAACAGAAAAAAAAGGGAGAAACAATGGGGGGAAAAAAAGCTCATTTCCATGGACTGATCAGTTACCACTGTGTATTCCTAATGATATAAAATGGACAGAAATAACTGCAGGTTTTGTATTAAATTACATTTGAAATGCATCACTTTAATGTCATTTCAGAATCAAATTTTTGATCAGCAAACTAGACAGTGGGATTGAGCATACCTTCAGCGAGTTTGCTGATGAGACCAAGTTGAATGGTATAGTTGATATAATAAGAAGGAAGGGATGCCATCCACAGGTACACGGAGAAGCTTGAAAGGTGAGCCCATAAGGACTTAGTGAAGTTCAACAGGACCAAGTGTAAGGTGTTGCGCTTGGGTCAGAGCAATCCCAGATGTATGCACAGACTGGGAGAAGAGCTCATTGAGAGCAGTGCTGCAGAGAAAGATTTGGAGGAACTGGTGGGGAAAAAAACAAAACAACAACAGCAAAAAAACTGGACATGAGACAGCAGATTGTTTTTGCAGCCTGGAGGTCCAACAGTATCCTGGGGTGCATACAAAAAGGGGGTAGCTAGCATGGCAAGGGAGATGACCATCTCCTCTACTGTGCCCTTGGAAAACTGTCTCTGGAGCACTGCATCAAGCCCTGGGGCTTCCAGCGCAAGAAAAATGTGGAGATGTTAGAGTGGGTCCAGAGGAGGGTCACAAAGATAATAAAAAAGTATGGAGCACCTCTACTGTGAAGAAAAAATGAGGGAGTTAGGCTTGTTCAGCTTGGAGAAGAGAAAGTTCCTAGGAGATCTTGTACTGGCTTTCCAGTACCTGAACAGAGCTTACAAGCAAGAGGACGACTGACTTTTTACACCGTCTAGTAATGAGGGGATAAGGGGAAATGACTTGAACATAAAATAAGGGAAAATTTAAGATAGATTTCAAGTAGAAAATCTGTACTCAGACTGTGGTGAGGTTCCAGAAGAGGTTGCCTGGAGGAGCTGTGAATGCCCCATGCTTGAAAGCTTTCAAGGCTAGGTTGTATGGGGCCCTGGTCACCCTGGTCTAGTGGATGGCAATCCTGCCCACAACAGAGGAGTTGGAACTAGATGATCATTTAAGTCCCTTCTAATCATTCTATGACTCTGTGATTAAGGTAACAAGGAAATTTGTTTAACCTGCAGCTTCTTTGTATTTTCTTCTTATAGTGGGATTGAAAAGAATATTTATATTGTTTGTTAAAGCAGTTTTCATTGAAATCCATAAAAGAATACAATGCAGTCTAATATTTCAAACTGATTTTGCTAATGTTTTAAAATTCTTTGTTTCAATATGAATGGGATTTACTTCATTCTTTCATAGGCATCTGAAAAGTAGACATTTGAGTTATCCGATCTTAGTCTGAGTCCAATAGAGAAACCAGGTACCACAAGAAAGACCAGTAGTCTCTCAAGAGGTGTTTTGATCTGGATGTATCCTTCTTTCTTAATATAAAAGAAGTCTTGGATGGTTAGTTCATCTATACTCATTCAAATTAAGAACAATTCAACAAAAAAATAAGTTTAGACTAATTTTTTTTTTTTTTTTTTTTTTTTTTTTTCCATGAGCACTCATAGGCACAACAGTGTACACATTTAAAAACCAGCCTTTGCTAGAGGAATGAAAATTCCACCATCCCCAGGCATGCTGAGAGTAATTCATTTCAATGCACAGGCTCTTCAGTGAACCTTTTTGTGCTAAAGAAGGAATCAATTAGCAATCTAGAAGATGAATTACATCACAAAATGATAGAGTTCATGATATTTAAGAAGATGGAATTGGGGGGGAAAAAAAAAAAAAAGAAGAAGAAGAATTCATAAATAAGGCTTCAGAAAGGTAAATTTCAATAAATTTGGAGAATTGGTTGACAAGTTGTCATGAAGGAAAAGTAATAGATGGGTAGTATTTCTTTAAAATAGCAATATTAAAAGAACAAGTTATCTTAAAATGAAGGAAAGTAAAACCTTTAGCAAGAGATAAAATTAGCCATATCAATACTCCTTTACTGATCTGAAATGCAGAAAAGTAGAGAATGAAAATGAGAAGAAATTTCAAAGATAGCCTAAGCTGACCCATATCTGTGTTACTGATGAATTGAAGATATGACAAACTTTCTCTTATTCTCTTCAACTTCAGTCATGATTTCCCTATGATTCCTTTTGAGTTAATTCAAATGTAAACCAGTCCCTTAGAAAAACAGATTACTGTTCTGTCAGATCAACAGGTTGATCTATTTTTACTGAGCAGTTGCATCATTACTTGTGCCTGTATATCTGATAGGGTGAATATGTGAGGAAGATGACAGAACCAGAATGTCTGTTTCATTAGTAGGATGACCCTGCCTAGGCACATATTGACCATAATGCTTCACTCTCACTTAGTTTATCTATCTATCTATCTATCTATCTATCTATCTATCTATCAATAAATAAATAAAAACAAAAACAGAATAAAAGTGAAAGTACAAAGAAAAACAAACAAACAAACAAACAAAAGTAAGAACAATATATAAAATGAAATCATGCTACAAATGTAAATGAAGTTTGCTAATGCTAGAGGAAAATCCAGGAAGGGTTCTGATCTTTTTGTGAAAAAAAAAGAAAGATTGATCAACACAATTGTAAAAAGGGGTCTTTTTTGTAATTTTTTTTTTTTCACAATTCTTCAGACAATTTTTTTTTTGAAATAGGCTTTCTGCTCTCAGGAGAATTAAAAAAAAAAAAAAAGGAAATAGAAAGAAAGGAAAAAGAAAGCAAGAAAGAAAGAAAGAAAGAAAGCAAGAAAGCAAGAAAGCAAGAAAGAAAGGGAGGAAGTGAGAAAAGAAAGAGAGAGAGAAAGAAATAAAGGAATTTTTTGCACAATTGACATTTACTTACTTTAAAACAGTGAAAACTGGAGGACACTAACATCTCTATAGATACGTATACATGTGCTCCTGTGCCACTATAGATTCTGTTCTCATGTTGGTTGCGTTTCACAGAATCACAGAATCACAGAATCATAGGGGTTGGAAGGGACCACCAGAGATCACCAAGTCCAACCCTCCTGCCAAAGCAGGTTCCCTACACCAGGTCGCACAGGTAGGCATCCAGGCGGGTCTTGAATGTCTCCAGAGAAGGAGACTCCACAGCCCCCCTGGGCAGCCTGTTCCAGTGCTCCGTCACCCTCACCATGAAGAAGTTCTTGCGCACATTCGTGTGGAAGTTCCTATGCTCCAGTTTCTGGCCTTTTCCCCTTGTCCTGTCTCCACACACTGCTGAAAAGAGTCTGGCCTCACCACTTTGCCCCCCACATCTTAGATATTTATAGACCTGGATCAGGTGCCCTCTCAGTCTTCTTTTCTCAAGGCTAAACAGACCCAGTTCACTTAGCCTTTCTTCATAGGGGAGATGCTCCAGGCCCTTCACCATTTTTGTGGTCCTCCACTGGACTCTTTCCAAGAGATCCCTGTCTTTTTTGTACTGGGGAGCCCAGAACTGGACACAGTACTCCAGTTTCACAGCAGGATCCATAAGGAGATTTCCGATTTAGAAACATAGAATCATAGAATGATTTGGGCTGGAAAGGAGCTTTAAGATCATCCAGTTCCAACCCCCCTTTTATAGGCAGGGATACCGCCCTCTAGGTCAGGTTACTCTAAGCCCCATCCAGCCTGGCCTTTGTAGTACCCAGTGCTGTGAGTGGTAGTGAAGGGTGGGAAAGACGAACATTGTTCCATTTTCAAAAAGGGACATTTTAAGTTCAATATCAGTTTAAAAGTAAAATCCTGGAATAAATAACCTATTTGTTAGGATCAAGGAAAACGACAGACAAACAAAAACATACAGCATGGCTTGGTCACAAAGATGTCTGAATTCCTGAGGCAGAAAATGTTGAATATGATGAATTTAGTGAGGTTTTTAAGCTGACTGTTGTGCTGTTCTTTAAAGTAATTTGAAGAAATAAATCTCAGATTAAACTACTATGATGTTCAAAATCATGGAAAAACATAACTATAGAAGAATTATCAAGGGCTCACTTTAAAAATTGACAGGTTTATTAAGCAGAGTATTTATACTGTCTATCCTGTAAATACTTTTTTTTTTCCTCCCCCATGAACTGTTGGAATGATAGTATAGGTTAACTGCTTAACACATTACTTTAATACTTGTTTAATTTTTGCAGCACAGAGAGTCACTGTTTCTACAAGAACTAGTGATATGTAATAGAATTTCTATAGAACCATAGATATCTTAATAAGTAGTAAATAGAGATTCATGTTTCCCTCTTCTTGACCATATGCAAAGTATTTCTGACTTAACATGTAAACAGAAAGCTTTATGGTTAGATCGTGTTAGAAATTAACTAACAGTACTTAGGGAAAAACAAACAAACAAGATAATAATCCTCTACAGATTTAAAAGATATATTATTCCCTGTTTGTACTGCCTGGTAGTACAAACTTATTACTATGTAATAAGATTACTCCTGTATAAGATAGAGTTTGCTTTATTTATTTATCTTTTTTTTCATAGACATTGAAAAAGTCACATTTATTTCTGCTAGGTGTATTATAAATCCTCATTTAAGTGTATGTATCTAAAACGTATCTAAAACATATTATGCACATGAGCTACCTTATCATATAATGAAAAAATGTTTTATGAATGAATTGATAGTATATAAAGTTATAGACATTTACACTTTTTTTTTTTTTTTTTTTTTTTTTTTTAATACATATATTATTCCTGGAAGAAAGAGATGATCCAACTGTTCCAATATTTATTCTATTATTTTGTATGATTTTTTTTTAAAATTTCTTGTCATTTAATATTTAATGGCATAAAGAAAAAAATCTACATTATTTTAAGAGAAATAAATAGGTAGACAGGCAGACATATATATATATATATATTTAATAGCAGTAAAAAATCCCATTGTTCAGGGACCACAGACTGCTCCAGTTTGCCAGAAATAATTTAGTACATTTCTATTAAATTAAAACAAACAAACAAGCAAACAAACACAACAGACTTCTCTAATACTTCAGCAGCTCAATTTAAACAGTATACATATAGATTATAAAACCCACAGCCAAATAAAAATACACATATACACGAATTCTGTAAGAAGCAACTCCCTTGCTTTACCCTTCCAGATGGAAAAGTAATTTCCCTTTACCTTTACCCTTGCTTACCTTAATCTTTTATTAAAATTTGACAAATCTCTAAGCAACACAGTGAAATAGAAATACCCGAAAGGATCTATCAAGACAGTAGTAACTTGTAAATTCAGAAGCTAGGTAGATCCAGCAGCAAGATGTTTTACTAAGGGTGTCTTAACTGTTCTAGTTAGCCCACTAGCTGAATGTTCTTTTGTGACTGTTACATTGGTTTTAAGACTCCAAATTTCTTCTCTGCATAGGAGCATTCCTTTAACATGGATAAAATTCCTGTGGTGTGGATTAGCTTCTTACATTGTACCTCATTGCTGAGGTAGACGTCCCCTGAAGGAATGATGTTAAGTATCATTGTTCCTATCTATCTACTCCAGAGAAAATCAAGGTCCTGGCAGACGTTGGCCCTTCTCTCCCTCTTAAAACAAAACAAAACAAAACAAAACATACAATAACAGTCTTAGAAATGGAGGTTGCACAACACCTGAGTCTCAGTCTTAAGTCTAAAAGAAAATAGTAGCAAACAGTTTTCTTCCTGTCCCTTTCCGATGACACAAACAAATTACTCTCATTTAGTGCCATTGTGTTGTTGACCTTGGAGCTGAAGCTAGTTCCTACACAAAACCCTTTGAATCTCCTTGTGTGTACCTTCCACTTAAATTCTACTTCATGCCTTGAAGTTGACTTTACTGATATTGTGTTTTTGCATTTATTTGGATTTGAATTGTAATTTACTTCTCACATCTGCCTTATAGATGCCAATGAATTTGTTCTGTTCTTCAGATATGGATATTTCTATTCAGTGAGGGGTTATAGATACACAAAATGTGTTTTAAACCTCTAGATGTCCTACCAAAGCCCCCAGATGCTTGATATAAATGGGGTAGGTATCCCTCAATTTCATATTTATATGTATATTTCACATCATAAGAAGTCTAATACCTGTTAACTGTATGTTAGATGACAGTTCTCTGTGTTTATTTCCCCATCCATCTTGCCCTCTCTCTTTCAAATTTTCTCTCTTTTTATTTTTCTTCATATATTTTTTTCCCCCTGTTGTCTGTTCTTTTCTTTTACTTCTAGAGATAACTATGGTAAATAAATACAGATTTGATCTTCAAATCCCCCATCAAGAGGAAATGCACAGACCATGTGTACAGGGGAAAAGGTAGACAGAAAGGGAGGAGAGAATATAAAGAAAAGATAAATCACTCTGCTGATCAAATCTTTCATTTCCAAACAGAAATAATTACAGTGATGGTCAGTGGGGAGATTTTGGCAATTTACAGTGGTATAGAAGAAAGTTCCTATCAACAAGATTTGATATTCAGGGCAAGCCAGAGAACTACAGGTGCTGAAGCATTGCCTATAATCTTTATTTTATTTTCAGATGTGATGCTGTAATAAAATGTAAAAAGGGAATACACAAAATGTTATAGAGGTGGGAAAAAAAAAACAAAAACAAAAAAACATGGTTTGAAGTTGCATGGCATTTCTTGACAGGACATGTTCCTAAGGATATGCAGAGAATAGCAAATGCTATTTGAAATAAGTACAATAGAGATCTGAAACTAGATTGAAAACCCAAGTCAATTTCCCTGAGTGTCATTTGATTAGCTTTCTTATATAGAACTGAAGTTTAAACAATGCTGGGGATTCAGAGTGGAGAGGTGCTTGGGAACACAGTGAGAAATGGGTTACTCCTACCAATTTCATTTCTGTAGCTTTACAACATTATCATTGCACATTGTTTCAGTGTTTTTGCAATAATCCATAAATGAAACAATGTCAGAGGGAATTTGATTGATAGCTGGGAAAACATAAAAACTGTGCAAGTTATTTCTTTGCTCTCTCTCTGTCTGTCACTGCCTTCTGGGCAAGCAATGTTACCACTTACTATATAAAATAGCTAGAGCCCAATGCCTAGCAGTGTATGAGAGAAAACACTGTTGAGCTTGTGTGTATTACTTTGGACAAATAAAGGAGGCAAATATGCACGCAGTGCATTTTACCTGCAGATTGTTTTGAGTGGTTTATGTTGCTGATACATTTTTCTTCAGATACTGCTTTTTAGTTTTGAATTTAGCAAAAAGGAGAAACAGGTGTCTTGCAACAGAATTGACCTTGAACTTGTTTTTCACCTTTGGGGAGCTCCAGATTGAGAGCATTTTGATCTAAATATATAATTTAAGAATCTTTGAGACTTCAAATTTCAGCTTTGCAGGTATATACATGGATGTACAACTCTCCCCAAAGGCTTGAGATACACAATCACTTTATACTGATATTAAAATATGCTCTTTTCTTTTTCACATGTACTTTCATTCTTTCTATCCTCTCTTGCCATTATTTTGATGCCCAAATCTTCTCACTCTTACTTGAAATAATGTCACTTTAAAAAGACCAATTTGTCAGAAAGCAGTAAAAATAAAAATAATAATTATAATAATAAATAAAATAAAAATAAATATTTTTTTAAAAAATCCTGAAGTACTTCTTTAAAGTTCTGGCAAGGAAATGTTCCCAAAGACTGTTGTATGTGAAAGATCTCACATCCATTGACTCAGTGAAGACACTAAAAGAGGTGGACGTAAGTGAATTAGGGAATACCACATTTCAAATCCTGCACAGGTAGTCTTTCAAGCAGTCACATTATTTATGACTTGAGGGGTAAATGCAATTTTAAGGGATGTTTTCTATTAGTAACATTGTTATCTCTTTTTCACTGACTCTCTGCCAATCTCTCTGTGTCTCCAGCTTACACTGTGGCCTCAGTTGTTTGGGTAGTACTGAGAACTCTTACGGATACAGTTTAGTGTACATGGTGGTGTTCGGTTGATGATTGGACTAGATGATATTAGGGATCTTTTCCTACCTTAATGATTATCTGATTTTATTTATTTATTTATTTATTTATTTTTAAATGGTTTTCTGAACGAATTCTCAATAAAATTCCCAGAATATGTATGCAATTATTAACATTATGTACTTAGCTCTCGTGTATGGAAAGAAGTACATTATATTTAAGGTATAATTCTCTGTATTTTGCTTGACTGAATTCTGTTCTATTGTTTCTGTATACTGCAGCCTTCTCTAATGGATGTTAATAAAAATTCCAATTCATGGTGTGCTCTGTGGAATGCATTATGTTTGAGTGCTGAATGCTGACAGACTTGGTGAACTTCCACAGCAAATCTCACCCAGGGGGAAAAGTTACTTCTAAGGTTGTGGCAAACTGCCTCAAAATACTCTTTGCTTTCCTTTTCTTTAGGATTTATTGTATTTTACTGTGTGTTATATATTTTATTCACAGAAGTCTTTCTAGGGATAAGGACTTCAGTACATAACAACAGCTCCCTTGAGTGGGACATTTCAGGGCGACCTGCCAGCTCTTCTTGCTGCAGATGTCAGGCCATCTGGCTGCCATCTCTGGGGCAGGACACATCAAGGGACTTGGCTGGCGCATCTCCCCAGCAGGAGTTATTTGGTAGGGGCAAGGAAGGGAGAGAACTGCATAAGGGAAAGATATAGCTAGCTGCCACAATGGGAATTTTCTGAGTGTGACTATGTATATTCACATATATACGTACACATGTAAGTACATAAACAGGTACCGAGAACTAGTAGCTTCCAGTGAAGACTATTTGGGATTAAAACTGAGCTTGGTTACTTAGTTATGAAAGACATCATAACATTTGCAGGCATGACGTATGAATTAAGGAATATTTTATGAAAGTGTTGAATCACTGATCATCCTTGGATAGACAGACGTCTGTTCTTAAAAGTCATACCACTGTTTCTCTGATCTGGAACACTGGATAATTATTAACTTAGATAATCTTCTATTTACAGCACCATACCTTGTAACAAGGGGATGGTGCTACCTCAGGAATCTCAGACTTCTCCTTTTTCTATAAGGATTAGGATTTGATACAGTTCTTTCAAAGAAAGAACCAGAGACAATGGTAAAAAGAAAAGTCTATAAACATAGATATCCACCAAAAACTGAATCATTGATGCTTAGAGATTCAGGAAATAAAGACAATTTCTGAAAATTGAACAGCTTTAAATGCTAAATCAACTTAGAAAGACTATAATGTGCTGTAAAAACTAAAAAGGAAAAAAAAAAGGGATAGGCACAAAAGTGATGTCAGTGGGTGATTTTACTACAGAAGTCTGTGGTAAAATATGAGAAGCCATAACAAATTATGTGAGATCTAAAAAGTGGCATGTGAATCTTACACTGCAGTGGGCAGTTATGGGGGAGAATAGACATGTACAGCACAACTGTCAAGAATGAAAAAAATGATCAACCCAGACACTCCATATTAAAATTCAAGACTTATTCTTGAGTAAGTCTGAGCAATGGTACTGAGTTCTGGCATTGCTTCCTCAATAATTCTTCTGTAAACAAGAAGGCATTGGAAGAAGGGAGAAAGATCAGAGTCTGATCAGGTGTTTGTTCAGAAATTATATGAAGTACATCATATTCACTGTTGTCCTAAGCTGAATTGATTTTTGATTGGGAATGAATGTATGGAAAGGATTTTCTTGTCCTGGAATGGAATTGTTTGTAGTACCGCAAAGATATAACCTCAGTACATTCTTCAAAAACCAGCATTACCTCATGAGCATCTGGGAACATAGTTATAATTGTCTTTCTTGAGGACTGTGTCTTTGATAACACTCCTGTCTGGAAGAAATCTTCGTCAACAGGCTGGCTAGCCTACTGAAATGTGCTTTAAACCGAAGGACTTCGGGGCAGGTTCCAAAAGGACAATATTCAAACAGTTGCAACTGGTAGGGAAGGAAGCCAAGCCAACCAAAATTTTGACAAATTCTCCTTAGCTGTTTCCTATAACATTAGTCAGAAGGCCAAACACCTCAAGGGTGTTTATAGCTATGGGGATCCTCTTACATTCTTCCGGGGATAGCAGCATCCTCTCATCCCTCTTCTTTTCTGAAATGCCTGTATACCAGTGTATACAGCATGGAGAATAAACACCAAAAATTAGAGATCTGTGTGTTGTCACAGGGCCACAATCTCATTGTGATCACAGTGACACTATGAGACAGCTCTCATGACTGGAATGCTGTCATGGATGGCTATGTAATTTTAGGAAAGACAGGCCAGTGAGGTAAAGCTCTGGAGATGCTCTTTATGTGAGAGAGCAACTTGAATGTACAGAGATCCAACTATGGATGAGGGATAACTGAGTGGCTTCTATGAGTGACACAATTGTTGGTGTTCACTACAAATCACCTGATCAAGGTTGATGTGACTTAATACAAACAGCTGAAAGTAACTTCATGATCACAAGTGCTCGTTCTCATGGAGTACTTTAACCACCCTGATATTTGCTGGAAAATCAGCACTGCTGGGCACACACAGTCCAGGAGGTTCCTGCAGTATGTGGAAGATAACTTTCTGATGTAGGAGGTGGAGAAGCCAAGGAGGAGAATGTGTTGTTGGAACTTGTTCTTACAAAAAAGGAAGAGCAGGTTAGCAATGTGTAGGTTACTAGCAGCTTTGGATGCAGCAATTATAAGGTGGTGGAATTCAGGGTGTTACACAGAAGAAACAGGACATTAAATAGGACTGAAATCCTGCACTTCAGGAGAGCCAACTTTGACTTCAAGGGCTTACTTGAAGGTATCCCATAGGATAGTGTATTGAAAGGTAAGAGAAGGTGTGGCCCTTAAGAATCCCAGGCCCTGGAGCTAAGAAAAAGAGTCTGGAGAAAAGAAGACTTCCCCTTGGTCATGGAGGATCTTATCAGAGATTGTTTTGTTAAACTTCATGTACACAAAGACAGAGGCTCCAATGGAATGCATCCACAAGCGCAGAGGGAGCTGGCAGAAATAAGTGCCAAGAGACTCTCTACGATCTTTTAAAGGTCACAGAGAACAGGAGACATTCCTGAAGACTGGAGGAAATCCAAGGCCACTCCAGTTTTCCAAAAGGGCAAGAAAGAGGAGCCAGGATACAGGCTAGTCAGTTTCATGCTCCTCCTTTGGAAAGGAATGGGAAGCTTATTCTGGATAACATCTCCAAACAAGTGGAGGAGAAGAAGTTTATCAGGAGTTGCCAATATAGATTCACCAAGGGGAAGTCAGCAAAGCTTTTGACACTCTTTTCCACAACATCCTTATAGATAAGCTTAGGAAGTTCAGGATAGACAAGTGGACAGTGAGGTAGACTAAGAACTAGCTTACTGGCAAAGATTAAAGGGCTGTGATTAGTGGCATGAAGTCTAGTTGGAGGCCTGTAACTAGTGGCATTCCCCAGGGGTCTGTACTGGATCCAGTCTTGTTCAACATCTTCAACAAGACCTGGATGAACTGAGGTGATCCTCCCCCTCTATCCTGCCCTGGTGAGGCCACATTTTGAATCCTATGTCCAGTTCTGAGCTCCATAGATCAAAAAAGACAGGGATCTCCTAGAGGGAGTCCAATGGAAGGCCACAGAGGTTATAAAGGATGTAGAGCATCACTGGCATAAGAAAACGCTGAGAGACCTTGGACTGTTTAGCCTGGAAAAAAGAAAACTGAGATGGGATCTTATCAATGCTTGTAAGTATCTAAAGATCAGGAATCAAGTGGATGGTACCATGTTCTTTTCAGCCGCATGCAGTGATAGACCAAGAGGCAATGGGTACAAACTGGAACACAGGATATTCTATCTGAACATGAGGTAAACCTTCTCTATTTTGAAGGTGACAAAGCGCTGGGTTATACTATGCATAGAGGTTGTAAAATGATCTTCTCTAAGGATATTAAAAATTAACCTGGATGCTTTCCTGTGTAACCCAGGTTAGAGAAGCTTCAGTAGGAGACTTTATACTAGATGATCCCCAGATATCCCTTCCAAACCCTACAGATCTGTGATTCTGCTTGTTTTGTGATTTGGAAAGATTCATGACCTTTTCTGTCACTATTCAACCTTTTGTCAGCTGTGGAAAAACAGATATAACATCTCTTTGAGTACTGTCATTGCAATTAGGCAAAGAAGATTAAGATCAGAGTTTTCCTTAGGATTTTCCCATGAATACTTCTTTTGTGGAGTAGTTAAAGAATATAGGACTAAAAACTCTGAAACAATTCTCTTCTGCCAGTACCTGGTTCTCAGAGTCAGCTGAGGCAATCAGCAATCAGGCAATTTAATATATCTTTTATGTAAACTTATGAAATAGCCAAAAGACCAGATGAGTTTTCAGGTACAGCATGTTACTCAAAAGATAAGGAATATACTAAGATTCTGCATGAATAATGAGCTTGAACTTTAAATATAAAGGCTAGATTCCAGAATAATAATCTCCTCTCCTCTCCTCTCCTCTCCTCTCCTCTCCTCTCCTCTCCTCTCCTCTCCTCTCCTCTCCTCTCCTCTCCTCTCCTCTCCTCTCCTCTCCTCTCCTCTCCTCTCCTCTCCTCTCCTCTCCTTTCCTCTCCTCTACTCTCCTCTACTCTCCTCTCCCCATTTTATTTTTATTAAGCTCTCTTTTAATTTCTGCCCTTCTTTAAAATACAACAAACTACAAATGATAGTTGGAATTATTCAAGTGTGCTTTAAGACCATGAGGCACTATCAGTAAATGCAATCTGTCCTCCATGGACCTAATATCTATGGAGATAAAACAAAATGTTGTTTACTGAATCAACACTAACCACAGCATGGCCTGCATGGGGGAACCAGACACACATTACTGCAGAGGCTAAAGAGCGTAAAACCACTGATCCTGCAGTTACAGGGTCATAAAATTCTGCTTTCTATGTGAAATGCATTTAATAATGGACATTTTTAATACCTACTCTCTGGTAAACACAAAATACAAGGGACCTTGAATAATTACTCAGTATAAAAATTGGGAGTAAACTTCTGTCAACAAAGCAGATGGTCCTCCCCCTCCTTCCAACACCCCCTGAATCTTCCAGCCTTGAACATGCAGAGTGTGTTCTGACAATTTGACAGTTGATAAGGAAAAGACATTTACCATTAACTCTAAATAGGAACAAGGAGCATAAAATGAGAATAACGCCCATCAATGAACATAAGTGTGAGTTCCAGTCAGCTGATCTTGGTTGTGCTTTGTGAAATGGGACTGTTTTTCCTGTCCCTGTGTGTGTTATTTTTAATGGTAATAAATAGTGCTAAACTGAATAATATTTCAAATAGATTGCAAGCTGCAGCTTTATTCGAAGTTGTGGTTGCTCTTAGTGCTGGGCAAATGGATAAGCTCTGTGCAATCATCACATCTATTTGTTGAGTTTGTATTATACTTTCTGAATTTCTGTGGCACGAAAGGAGGTTATCATTTGCTTTTATTGTAGAGAAGCACTTGTGTTTGGAGATTATACGTCGAAGGACAAGATTCTTATCTCAACATTTAAAGACATCGGAACTTCATTTAGTTTAACCAAGGACAGATTGGATTTATCATGGTGTATGCAAAGAGGTGTGAAATTCACAGTGTCCCTAGTGGCTTGGAATTTTGAACACTTATGACACTATTTCTTTGGTTTTGTATTTTATTTTTCATTTTAAGTATTTTTTTTTTTTTTAATAAAATGAACCTTCTCATAGTAACTAAACAAAGCTATACTGACGTAAAGGCAAACATTAAGTGAATATCAGATTTTAATATTTATCTTATCCATTGGAGAGATAAGGCCTGCTCATAATGATCTCCATATTTGGCAGATTTGGATGGAAAAAGCCTTTTCTTATCAAATAACATTCTCTTTGAGTAATATGTTCTGACTCAACAATCTCTTGGTACTAGAAATAGTGTTGCCAGGAGGAACAAGGTAGCGAGTCACGCCTTGGTACCCAACATTGGCGAGGCTGCATCATAAGTACTGCGCTTAGTTTGGGACCCTTCACTACTAGAAAGACATCAAGGCTCTGGAGCATGTCCAGAGAAGGATAACAAAGCTAATAAGGATCTGGAACACAAGTTTTATGAGGAGTCAGTGAGGGAATGAGGTTCTTCATGAATGAGGGTGGAGAACAAGCAGCTCAGGGGAGAACTTGTAGCTCTCTACAACTCCCTTAAAGGAGGTTGTGGTGAGATGGGGGTGTCAGAGCTATCTCTAGATCTATCTGTGTCCATGACAGGGGGACAGCAGCCCACAGGCCCAAAGAGGGAGGGGATGGGAAGAGGGGAAAGGGAACAAAAAAGGAAAGAAAAAAAGAAAAAAAAAAAAAGAACAAACAACAACTGAAAAAAAAAAACCAAACAGTTGCAACGATCTGGGGAGCAAAAATAATTTACAAATTATAATAGCAGGAATACAAGTTAATTGGGATTGAAGCTAATAAATCACACAAATGAAAGAGAGCCTCTGAAAACAAAAGTTCTTACTCTGATCCATCAGGGAGCACAAAAAGAGTCTCCTGATTTCCAGCTAGTTTTACTTTTCCTACTGACCAGAAAACAGAAACAGAATAGCAAAGTTTTCTGGCAGCTGTAGTGCATTTCTTCTCTTCTGAGATTCCAAGTGTACTACATGATGTGATGATGTGGAATACCACTAACAAAAATCATAAAACCACAACAGGTTGTCAACCTCTTCTGCCATGTAACTAGTCATAGAACTTGAGGGAATGAACACAGGTTGCATCAGGGGAAGATTCAGTTTGAATGTTAGGAAAAATTTCCTCTCTGAACAAGTTGTTAGGCATTGGAATGGGCTGCCAGCAAAGATGGTTGAGTCACCATCCCTAGGGATGCTCAAGAAACCTTTAAATGTAGTACTGAGGGACATGGTTTAGTGGAGAAATATTGATGGTAGATGGGCAGTTGGACTGGATGATCTTGGCGGTTGTAATGGTTTTATGCATAAACCATCAACAGAAGTATTTTCTAACCTTGGTGTTTTTATGATTCTACAATTCTGATCTCAATTCTGCCATTGGTTGAAACTGCCTTTCCAACAAATTAGAGTAGAAAAAAAGAAACAAATTCCTTCTTTCTTTCTCATCTGTTTCTTTTTCTTCAGAAGCATGAAATTGTTCCATATACCTCAATCACAGCATCAGGATCCTGCTGAGTAGATGGCAATGGTTATGCTTTTGAAGGCTGGTTGGATACCTCTTCACCTCAACCTCAACCCTCAGTGGAATGTGCATGGTTTTTGAACAGGTGATCGTTGACTCCACACAGTTATAGAAGATGTTATATAAGATAATTCCCAACTTTGTTTATCCTACTGATTTCAGTATTTTTGCAACACTGGGTATTTGGCCCTGAATCAAGAGGTATATTCATACTAAGAGGATATGTAACTTGTCCCATAACGTTATTACATCTGCATTAAGACAAAACTGTGAAGTACTCCAGTTTAGATGTCTGAATTTCTGTTTCACTCCAGAGTGAATAGAAACCTCTTCGTTCCATTTTATATAATGCATGAAACTGGAAAGGCATTTTCGAATTGCTAAGAACTGTGAGTCATTTGGGTTCTGATTCAGGTTTCATACTCACTATCTATAGTTTGAGATTTTCTGCAGAACATGGGAATAAAGGGTGATGTTATCAGTATAATAGTATTCATATATGCAGTCAGGGGAAAAAAAAACAACAACGAAACACACACACACAAGAAAAAAGAAAAAAAAGAAGAAGAAGAAGAAGAAGAAGAAGAAGGAGAAGAAAACTGCACAAATCCAAGATTCCTTTTTGATTTCAGAAGAATTACTCAAGTGTTACCGGATGTAATGGAGACACAGATTTCATCCTTTGTATACACCAGCACAATAATGGTGTAGAAATAAGGCCAGGACCTAAACTCCACTACCCATAATGTTTTTATACCAATGCACAATATCTGAGACTATACCCTGTTGAACACAGTGTATGTGCAATGATTTTAAGATTAAGCATTACTAATAATCTGCATACATACAAAAGCTCAGTATTACAAGGATAGCAGTTTGTAATTATGCTTTGCATAATGTAGCAATCCTGACTGAATAACATCAGATTTCAAATGGTTCTAATCCTATATGAAGAGTTTCTTCAGTTGTGAATTATGTTGTATTATATTCCAGAGACTCTTGAAACAGAAAGATCAGCCTTTGAATAGAGGGGTCTCTATGATTTATTAACAGGTGCAAATGATGTGCAGTGTGCTTATTTTAACAGATGTCTAGTTACTACCTGTTGTGAGAGGAACTGTGATGCTGCTGTGGAAAGATGATGCGTACATTCCCATTGGTGACAATATCACTTGACTCTGCTATAATGCATCTGTCATGGTTTCAGCTGAAACAGAGCTGATTGTCTTCATGGTATCTAATATTATGCAATATTTTGGTTTTAGGAGCAAAACAGACAGCACACTGATGATGTTTGTTGCTGAGCAACACTGTATGGAGACAAGGATGTTTCCATTGTTCAGCTTTTGGTCTGTCCTGCCAGCAAGGGGACTTGGGGGGGTGGCAGGAGGGAGGGACAGTCTGGGGGGAAAGAGGCAGGGAGGCAGGGAGAGTTGGGGAGGGAGGGGGTGCAGTAGAAGGGAACCAGTGCAGCTGATCTAAACTGACCAAATGGATACTCCATACCATTTGACATCATATGAGAAATACTTACACTGAGGGGTGTTGGCTAGGGGAGGCTGCCACTGCTCAGGCTGGCTGAGCAACAGTGGGTGGTGAGCAATTGCTTTATGCATTACTTGTTTTATACTGAAATATATGTATCTACTGCACTGATGAGGCCACATTCAGAATTTTGTATCCAATTCTGAGTTCTTCAATTCAGAAAGGTCAGGGATCTCCTAGTAGTCAAGCAAAAGGCCACAAAGATGATGGTGAAGGACCTGGAGCATTTTCCGTGTGAGGAACAGCTGAGTAACCCGGGTCTGTTCAGACTGAGAAAAAGGAGACTGTGTGGGAATCTGATTAATGTTTTTAAATATCTAAAGGGAGGTGAGAAGCAAATGTGACCAGCCTCTTCTTGGTGGTGTTTAGTAATAGGACAAGGAGTGATGACCTAAAACTTCAACATAGGAAGTTCTGTACAAACATATGAAAGAACTTCTTTATGGTATGGATGTTGGAGCACCAGAACAGGTTGCCCAGAGCAACTGTGGATTTTGTTTCTATGGGGATACTCTAGACCAGGCTGGACACCTACATACGCAACATAGGTTAGGTAGGGCACATGCTTTATCAATAGAGTTGGACTCAGTGAGGTCCCTTCCAACCTCTGTGATGCTGTGGTTCTGTGATTACTGTTATTTTTCTCTCTTTCTTTTCTGTCTTAGTAAATAGCTTTCATCTCAACCTACAAGTTCTACTATTATTACAGTTCTTTCCTCCGTCCCACTGGGAGGAAGGGGAGTGAGCAAAAGACTGTGTGGTATTCATCATTATCTGGGATAAACTGCAACAACATCTGTATCTTGAATTATGGTCTCTTTTTCTTTTATACTCAGGAAAATTAAAAGTGTTACTCTGAAGATAGTGGAAGCATAATAAAACCAATTATTTTGTCCATAATTGGTAGCTGTTTTTCAGCATCCAGAGGTTCAGTGACAAAGTTTTTCAGAGAGAAAAAAAAAAAAAAAGGGTGATGAAAGATGAATGGCAAATATAAGGAGAGAAGAGAGAGAAAGAAAAAAAAAAAAAAAAGAAAAAAAAAAATGTTTACTGTGACAGATAAAGACATTTTGCCCTGTCCTTCATATCTGGGATGTGATCATAACTACACTTACTATCCACATTAGCATATAAATGCAAGCAATTCAGGAGTACTTAACAGTCTAAATCCCAAATATCTAAAAAATTAGTATTTTTTATTAATAATAATAATAGCACAGAATACAGCTCATAGCAAATGGAAAGAGGCAAAGAAACAAGCATGGGAAATGATAATCTCAAACAGACACATACAAAAGAAAACAGACAAGATGTTGAAAGGAAAATCAGTTTACCATACCAGAATAAATAGATGATGTTCGTAAGCACTGTTATCCTGAGATGTACCAACATCTTGTTGCACAGATCTATCTTGTGTTTCACCAAACAGAAAACATTGGTTGTAATTTTGATCTCACATTACAAAGGTCTTGGAAGGAGAATCTGGTATGACATCTGCATATGGATTTTTATTAATAGCAAATGTCATCTTGGTTCTTACCAACTTTGAATTGATGGAGACATGGTTTTGACCCAGATATAATTTAGGAATAACGTGTAGGTAGGAAGTCCTGAGAATACTAAAGTATATCATTATAAGATTACAACGCTTCCTTTCTCATAGTTTTGTGACTCTAAGTGAGAATGTAAAGAACTCAAGATTCTCAGCTAGTACATGGTTATGCTACCAACTGATACCCCTCTTCTGAAGAGTCTCTATCTTGATCATCCAGCTCATTTTCCTGATTTTCTGCCTGGGCAGAATAAAGCTGTGCCAGGGTCCAGAGTCTGTCACTGTATATAAGTTGATTTATTTAATCTTAATGAAAATTTTGATTCAAAACAAGATTTAACACAGGCAAATACAGTGATTTGTAAAAATTGCAGTGGCACCTAAGATGGCAGTGGTCTCCACATGCACATTTATATGGTTACAGACTGATAACAAAATGTCTAAAATTCAACAAGTATCTCTATAAATCTCTTCACTGAAATAGTAATGCAGAAGCCTCCCAGAAACTGTAATACTACAGATACAAAAGCTTAATCTCTCCCCACAGTAGCCTACAGCTAGGTTGCCACAGTAGATGGTGCTGTGGGAAGAAGCTACTGGCAATCATGTCTCTACAGGGGGAAAAAGGAAAAGAAAATTATTATGCTTCACATTCTTGCCCCCTTACCTCTCTAAAAGAGTTTTTAGAGATAATAAAGTGTACAAAACTAGCAATCTTTTTTCTACCTCCCACCCTCTACCAAAAGGAAATCCATGATGGATCTAATTAAATTTTTCTGTATGAAAAATATTAATAAACAACAACAACAACAAGAACAGCAACAACAAACCTCAAATAATATACACAAAAGCAAAGGTACATAAAGAAGAATTATTCTAGATTTCTAGATTTTTTAGGGGAGAGAGAGTGAGGAGATATAACAGATTTAAATTTGGCAGGCAAAGCAAGGTTTATACAGGATTCGAGGAATTAAGATAGAGTAGAATACTTTATTAAGGAAAGCACAGGAAACCTCAGAAAAAATCTGTGGGGTTCTTTTTATTCCTTTTTTTTTTTTTTTTCCCCGTTTTTTTTTTTTTTTTTTTTTTTTTGTTGTTATAATTAGGTATTATTAAATTCTAACTACATTTCCATGTGAACAACAGTTGATTTCAGACTGTGTTCTGAAAAGGCTTTTTCTATGGAGAGAATGAGCTTCTGTCCTTAGAATGAGAACAGTCTAACAGACACTGGCTGGAATAATATTCAGTGAAGATATTCTATGCCACAGGATCCACTTGCTGCCAGGAAAAATGGCCTACAAGCATACACCAGTATGTTATGATTTCACCTGTAACAAATCCTAATATCTTGCTAGAGAAATTGCTCAAAGTAAACTGAGAACATATATGTGTGAAAGTAGCCAACATCTTCTGTTATTTGAAAGTGTTCCTTGGTATTTTGAAATCAGTTTGTCAGTGATTGACATAGTAAATGTCAATAAAGCAAGAGAGCAATGAAGAAATTCAGAAGTCCATCACCTTCACCAAAATACTGTCCAAAGAGTCAAGAGTCAGATTTGGAGTCTTTTCTTTACACTCTATGCAGAAGTATATTTGAAAATCACATGAAGAAATTCAAAGATAGGCAAGATAACAGTCATTTGAAAGCTTCTCTTGATGCGTTCTTTATGTTACTGTGGAAGAACGTGATCTTGTGGAGGCTGAAAATCTTCAGAGGTAATCCTAAAAGTGAAAATTAATAACAAAATCAAGACTCCTTGACTGTATCTTCTCACTGTAATATGAGATCAAACACGAAGGACATTTTGAAACAATTTTTCTGCATGGGGCCTCTGGTTCTTATCTACAAATCCATGAAAGGCCAGGCAGACATGGTCATGACCATGTTTGAACAGTAGTAAACCATTAATAGCAGAAGATGGAAGAAAGGATTTTGTCTGAATCCATGGAAAAAATGCATTCCAGCACAATTGGATTTATGAAGTGTTTGATTATAGAAATCATACCAAAAGTATTGATGTTAACAATCTAATGTTGTTATTCTCAGACACTTATCTACAGAGCCACAACTATATTTTCTGTTGTATGGTTACTGGTTTATATTCAGGTAGGAGGGAAGAGGTCGTTTTTTTGTTGTTGTTGGTTTTGTTTTTGGTTTGTTTGTTGTTTTTTTTTTGTTGTTTGTTTGTTTTTTAATCTGTACTTACTACAACTATAATTACAATGTTAAAAACTTGTCTTATTTCCTTCATTCCATTACTCTGTCTCATTCTTTATCAGTCTAAAATCAGATCAAAAATTTATTGTACATTCACAGATTTATCCTTGAGAAGAAAATAAGAGAGAAACAGACAAACAAAACTACTCCTGCTCATAAGAAAAAGTAAGGACTCTTTCTTCACCATTGGTAGTGGATAAGAGAAAAAAAAATTAACATCAAGATTAGTACAAAATATATATATTTTTTTTTTTGCTGCAATTATTTTTTAATAATGCATATAAATAAATGGTATGCCCAAAGTTAAGACAAATGCTGTCACTCTTTTGTCACCAATGATGTTTATCATGGTTTAGAAAACAATCAGAACCATGGTAATTTAGCAGAATAGCTAACTCAGAATTCATGTAAGATCAGTCACTAGATTCCACCCTCAGAACCCCCAGAATCTGTGATAATATTGTAGAGTGGCTGATGTTGAGACAAACAGATTCTTAGGTACACACTGTAAACTATTTGATGTCTATGTTAATTGATATATTCTATCAAAGACCAGAGGCCAAAGTCAGCAGAGTTCTTATGATCTCATCTGCACACTGTAGTGCAAGCATACACCCTGACCTTCTGCAGCTCAGGTTCTCTAGTCAAATCCCAGGACTGCTGTAAATGCTAAAATGAATGACAAGACCACCACTATGAATTTTGTTGCTGTCTTGGCTTTAAGGTAGTCATTTTTCATAATGATGAGATATCAAGGAGCACATGGAGACAGTTAGGGTAGATGCTTTACAGCAAGTTCTCTGAACTGAGCATCTTTACTGTACATATCATTCATAAAGCTGTGCTCCTGGAGGGTTATAGACATCCTGACCAGAAAGAGTTGAACAAAGAATACATATGCAAAATGGGAATATATATGCATATATATATATATATATATATATATATACACATTTTGTATATTCCCAATATATATACATATATATACATTTATATACACATATATACATTTATATACATATACATATTTATATACATATAATATTTGAAACATCATTACTGAGGGAGCAAAATCAAGTTTAATAGGCACAGAAATAGGAGCAGCATGATCACATTACCCTACTTTCTTCATAAGTCTGATGAAAACCTTATTAAACCTAATTTTACAAATTAGAAAATTTACAAATTAGAAAAGAAAATTTACAATTAGAAAAGATGTAAAATCTTAGAAAAGCAAAGCAAAGCAAAGCAAAGCAAAGCAAAGAAAAAAAAAAGAAAAGAAAAGAAAAGAAAAGAAAAGAAAAGAAAAGAAAAGAAAAGAAAAGAAAAGAAAAGAAAAGAAAAGAAAAGAAGAAAAAAAACCAGATTTTACAATCTGAGTATCAAGAATCTACTTTTCAAAATTATTTACATGACCTACTGACTGTTGATAATACTCATTTTAGGAGGATGAAGGAGTTTTTACTTCCTTTTGCTTTTTCCTTTCCTTTTGGACTAGACAGACTGCCATGTATATTCTTGTTTCTTTCTTTGTTCACTCATATATATCTCATATATATATAAGTATATATATCATATATATGTATGATATATATATATAAGTATATATATCATATATGTGTGTGTATGTATATATGATATCTATATATGATATATATATATAATAGATATATATCTATCCATATAGATATCATATATACATACACACACACATATATATATATGATATATATACATATATACAGAAAATATATTTATATTCTGTAGCATCTTTCAACTTTCTGTTCTCAAACACTGAGTACCAAAATATGAAGATAGCTGGTTTCTTAAATTGCACATCTTAACTCCACTTTAAATGAAAAAACACCCATGATCTTCTTTTCTTGAATTACTTAGGAAGTTGATAGCATCTAGGATATTATTCCTGTTTTTGTCAGCGTGGAAAGTAAATTGTTGGTGATTTATGGTATTGCACAGGAATATTGCTTAACTTTCTTTCTTGTATTGGGAAGCTTGATAGCAGTGACATAATTGGCTGACCCTCTGAAGTAAAGTGACTCATATACAGATGATACAGAACTACTTCTTCAGAAGCCACAAGAAGAATGTTTGAGCATTGCAGAGTGGCTACAGCATGTGATAATGCAATGCGGATAGGTACTATGTTTTAATGGGTCTTTTACTCCAAAAGCCTCTACAGGAGGAATCTTCCTCTAGGATATAAGATAGAGATCAATAACGATGGAGAATCTGAGAACCTTAACACAGCCTGAGATGAAAGACCTGAAGGAGTTGCCAATTTTGCCTTGGAGTCAAAACTTACATTAGGACAAGATTAAATAGCGTTTAAATACTAGACTGAATTATTCTAAAGAAGTCTAACGTAGATGGCTCAGAATGTTCCATTGTAGTCTAGGGAGATGAACGCTAATTTATCTGATGTATTCTAACCATTTCTTATGGACAAGATGAATTGCAATCTTGTTTCCCTCATCTGATGTAGTGACAAGATTTAAAAAAAAAAAAAAAAAAAAAAGGGTGACAGCATCACTGACATCTACATTTAGTCAAATGAACTCCAGCCTTAATGGCAAAGTGGAAGCTAATGCACTCTCTGAATTATTTTGGTCAAATAAAAATAGGCTAGTAACTAGATTTTCAAACCTTTAACTAAGTGACAGCTGGCTCCCTCAGGAAGGATGCTAAAATTTGACTGAAGATAGAGAATGAATACCATCACTTTTCAGTAGGAAGCCTCTCTAGGTCATTTGTAGGGCAAGTTAAAACCATTTTTGAATATGGATTGCAGAAAAGATTTAAATATTGAAAGTTATTTTCTTGTTCTTGAAATATACATTTTTATGGTGAGTAACCATTGCTAAGTGACAAAGGAAAATTTGTACTGAAATATGTAAAATATGTTTTGTTTGATTGATTTTCAAGACCACTGAGTAGACTGCACAATTAGATTGACATTAACAGATTTATTCCATTTCCATGATTCTGTCCAAGCTTTTCAAGCTGTGATATGAAACACAGAAAAAAAACCCTCCAAACTAATTGAAATAACATTAGACATAACATTAATGAAATGAAACATTAAGTATGAATTTAAGCAAATATTGATAAAATTTATATATATATATATATATATATATATATATATTTATGAAATAACATTCTATCTAATCATTCTACCCATCCAATTAATCAATCTGATTTATACATTACCCATGGAAGCAGATTGTCTTTCAGTGTGCTCACCCAAAACCTGATACTATTTGAAAGACATACCTGCATATTAACAGTGTGTGTTACAGATAAAAAAAAAAAAAAAAAAAGCTCACCCATTCCAAAAGTCATGCTTTTTATAACTGTTGGTTACCATGAATGTTATGAAATGTATAATTGAAATTAAAAAAAAAAACAGGTTATAGAAATTAAATGAATATTTCCACAATACTTAGACTTTTCAGACCACACATTCTACATAACATTGGAAACATGAGAAAATGTTGCATTTGTCTATTGTTGAGCAATTTCTATTCAAAACTGCCCTATTTGTCCTGCTTATAAGGGGATATAATAAGGTCCACAAGCTTAGACAAATGACAAATATTTCTATTTTCACCTAACATATTAAGGGGCCACAGGAAGAAAGGTAGAAGTAAGCAATTATTTTAGCTTAAGTTCTCAATTCAAATCCTGTGTGTACACATTCAGTTTACACAAATAAAACTCCCTAAGAGAGTTTTTGACAAAAAGAAGACAGCTGAGAAAACTGAGCCATAGTATCAGAGAATCATAGAGTTTCTCTGGTTGGAAAAGACCTTCAAGATCATCAAGTCCAACTGCAACCTAACCATACTATCCTAACTAACAACACTATGCTAAATCGTGTCCCTGAGCACCACATCCAAATGGTTTGTAAACACACTCAAGGAAGATGAGTCAACCACCACCCTGGAATTGGCTCCCTATTCCAGCGTCAAAGGGAAGGACAATTTGTGAAGAAGATGTGAATCTGGATACTCAAGATATTGGGCAATTGCAACTGGAATTACAGATGTTTATCACCAATGCAAGTGACCAAATACAAAAGGATACATACAACAGACAACAAATTGCATTTGCCACTACCTATACAAAAAAGAAATCAGGACAATCTAGAAATATTTTTCCACCCTATGACCTTTTTTTCTAAATTATTATTTATTTATTTATTTATTTTTCAGAGGAAAAATCCTTTCAGAAGGAAGTTCAATTCTTTATTGAAGAGATGGAATTTAGGGCCATGAACACTGATCCACTTAACCTCTGCTATCTTAAAAGCATCCAGTCATTCATTCTCCTTTTGCTAGTCATTCTGATCAATAAGTGTGAGTATACGGTAAGTAAGAAGAGATTAAAGACGCAGAACATTTTAACTGCATCCTTCATAAGTTTCATTAATATTATCCAAGTGACTACTCTCTACATAACATTTTTATAATTTTATTTATTTATAAAGCTCCTCTACAGTTTCCAAACAACCAACTTTTTTTTTTTTTTTTTTTTTTTTAATGGAAAAAAGCAGAATTAAAAAAAAATGTTTCTATGAATTGTTACTGAATTTCACATGCGTCCATTAATGGTTCTCATTAAATACTAGAAAATATGAAACAAATTCAAATCATGAATTGTCTAAAATAACCACAGTGCAAGAGGAACTAACAACATAATTTCATTGTCTTCTGAAGTATGCAAATTTGAGGACTTTCAATGGTATCACTTTTTGCTTCTCTTGTAAATGATTTGAAGTCAAACATTTCACACAAAACACGAAACCTCAAGATATGTGAAGCTACATACAAAAAGCAAAGTATTTAACACAAATAGAGTTTTCTGTGAAAGTTAATGAATCTGAGATAGCCATATAGTATGCAGCAAGATTTCCCTCAGCTGAAAATACAACAGCAATAAAAATGCCAAGAAGTGATAAGACAGCAATAACGCTTTTTTTCTTTTCTTTCCTTCCCTTTCCTTCCCTTTCCTTCCCTTTCCTTCCCTTTCCTTCCCTTCCCTTTCCTTCCCTTCCCTTCCCTTCCCTTCCCTTCCCTTCCCTTCCCTTCCCTTCCCTTCCCTTCCCTTCCCTTCCCTTCCCTTCCCTTCCCTTCCCTTCCCTTCCCTTCCCTTCCCTTCCCTTCCCTTCCCTCTCCTTTCCTCTCCTTTCCTCTTTCCTTTCCTTTCTTTTCCTTTCTTTTCTCTCTTTCTTTCTCTCTTTCTTGTTTTGTTTTGTTTTGTTTTGTTTGTTTCATGTTCCTTGATTTGTCAACAGAAACTTCAACAGAAACCTCTCTGTAATATGACGGATTAATTAAAAGAAATATACGGTTCTAGCTTCTACCATGGCTTTCTCTTTAAAAAAGGAAAAAAAAAAAACACCTTCGTCTCTACAAGATCCCTTCCAAAGTCCTCATTATTACAATGTAGTGGGCTTTGAAAGTCATTTACATAATAGCTAACAAAAATGTACTCAGTGTTACACTGGGCCCACTAAACACGGGAGATAATTACACTGGGAGAGTGATATTCTGCTGCCAGCTCCATTTTCAAGATACATTTACTTACTCTGTACACAGCCCTGAACAACCAAAAAAACATTAACATACAATGTAGGTATGTACTATTGCAATCTATGTGGTGGAGGAAGGGAAGAAATACAATGCACAATTCATGGCATATATGTACCACATGCATGACATTTTTCATTATCTTCTGCACTGGGAACATTGCATTATCCCACTGGGAAGTCATAGTGAAGAAGATATAATTATCAGCAAAGTAATGGGGATCCTCTTGCTAATGGCCAGCTATTCAAATATCTCAATATAATCGTCTTGCCCAATCTCTCCCCATTGCCTACTCTTCTGGAGAAACTCATCATTTTTCCACTTACTCCAGCATAATGAATTCATTTTGCATTTTCTTTGTGAGAAATTAAGAGGAATAGCAATGTAATGTGTTGACATTTGAAATGCAGCATAGAAAAGTTTAGACTGGCAATTTAGTTTAATTGCCCACTAGTAGGGAGATGCTGCTTATTAAATTAGTTCTTGGTGTACAGGACACATATTTATCAGTTGAGCTCTCTCTCCTCTGTCTTTTTCAGCCGTGATCCAGCTCACTAGAAGGAAAGCAGAGACAAACACACATTAAGTATTCTTACCTACATATTTCCTTCTATGACAATCATATTGACAAAGAGGATGAGCCATAGGTGAAGGTAGCTATATGCGTACAAGATGACACAACTTCTGAAAAGCAGTTACCATTTAAATTCTCTTTAAGAGCTGCTTGCACAGCAAAATACTGGTCATTCATTGTTATGAACGCTCTTGAGGTACTCTGTCTAAGACGGTGAGATCACCTCTGTTTTCCAGGTGACATTTCAATGTATATATTCACGACTCTATCCCAGTTAATCTTACTTTGAATCTCTACCAAGATGAAGAGTTATTTACTCCTAAGATCACTTATGTTATGTTAAAAAAAATAAAATGCTTCAAGTGGTTAAAAAAAAAAAAAAATCAAATATTAAGTTTTTTAAGTAGATACATTGAAGTGATTTTGTTGTTTTTGTTGTCATTTTGTTGTTGTTATTATTATTATTATTATTTGTTTTCATACAGATATAAAGTATTCTGTACAAAGTAAAAATTAAGAAGTTGTGGATATCTGGGTTTGGGATGTCAGCGCTGCCTATAATTTGTAGAAACCAGTGGTGTTAGGAAGGTCATCACTGCTGAGGACAGTGAAATAGTTGCACTTCCTTCCACCACTCAAACTTCTGGCTATCATACACTAAATCCAGCAAATAGCCATCATAATTACTGACTGACATTTTCATAATATGGAAGTCTGTCAAGTGCCTCAAACAGTAATAGTGTAATCTATTTCATTTACGTAAGCAAAATCACTTTTAATGTGACTCATTTTGAAAGGCAGTCTGACTCAATTATGGAAAGTGGAAATGAACTTTTTTTTTTTTTTTTTAAATTTGTTCTCAATAAGTAATATTAGTCTCAATAAATAATAATAATTTTAAAAAGGCAGTATCATTTTGAAAATGTGATTAATCTTACTGCTAATGAAACAAAGTCTGCATAAAGAGATACTACCTTCAAAAATGTCATAATTAAAAAAAAAAAAAAAATAGAGAGAGAGAGAAATACAAAATATACATCCCAGGTAATACAGATTAATGGAATTATAAGGAACGCATAGGAACAAAACAAAATGAAGTAAATTACATTTTCATATAGGCTGAAAAAGACCCTCAATATCATAAGGTTCAACCATTAATCTGATCTAAACGTCTCATCACTAAACCATGTATTTCAGTGCCACAACTTGAATTCTTTCATCAAGGAATTTGATAATGGGAAAATAATAGAGCAGACAAGACAGTTTTCCTTACCATTATATTCAAAGGAACATCAGTAGGGTTTTCTGAGCATAGTCAAGATTTTCATTTTTTCATGTGATTCACTGTGTTAAGGACAGTCAATAATTCGTAACATTTCTAGATACTTACCTTGCTAGCTGCCTGTATATCTGAAGCATACTGCTGTTCCTGAGCAAACGAACTACAAGGACTTCCCCGATTCCCTTGAAAGAAAGAAAACAAATTATTTTCACATTAACTTGTTCTATACTGGCAGATAATGCCACTGGCTTTATTGGGATTACTTCTGATTTACATGGATGGAAGGAAAGATTCAATTTCCATGATTTTACAAATCCCTTCCTAAGGTAGTTTTGCTTTTTAAAACAAATTAAAACCAAACCCAAAACAAAACAAAAGCAAACCAAAACAAAACAAACAAATGAAAACCACTGGAGTTATACGTTGAGACTTACTGGCTTAAAAATCCCCACAGTTTCTGACAAACATTACTAAGAGCTTAACACATACTATGCTGGAGCAAGATGCCAACAGCAGGCCCTCAACTAAGCTGTTGTTTTTTTCAGAATAAAATAGATTTTTCTGCTTGAAAAGTCCTGCAATTTTCATTTTGTGCAATCAAATCTGTTTTCTGCCTCTCCATCCTTACGTATATTCTGATATTTTATTTTCTTTAGCAGTTTCCAAGTCCCTTCCAAGTCCAATACTGGCTTTTTTTTTTTTTTTTTTCTCTTGCTGTGGAGTTTTACAAGTATACAAACTGCTTGCTGCTATTGCAACCTATTGTACTTATTCCCTACAAAAGAGACACAGTAATTTTCACATCAGAGCTTACTAGTTTCTAAATATGCCTTATGTAAAAAAATGTCATGGACCTTCTAACATCTTAGAATGGGAAATTAGCAGTCAAATGTGTTTAGCTTGTGGGAACAGCAGTTATAGCACTAACAAGAGCAACAACTCCTACAACCGTAAAGTCATTAAAAATAGATTTTCTTCAATTACAAATGTATGCATTATCAATGGCAAGCAAAAGGCAGAGGCAAAAGGGAGTTATGGAGGGGGAGAAAAGAAAAGAGAGATGATGCAATAAGCCACACAAATTTCTCTATTAGTCAAAACCTGTGAGCATTCAGCCTGCACTTCCAAATGACTGTTCTAAGTAAACAAACAAACAAATAGAGACCTGAACTTTTAAAAGGCCATTTTAAAGGAACCTTATTAAATATTTTGTGGAGTAGGGAACGTAATTACTATGTGTTATTTTTCTAAACGTAAATGAGGAATCCGTTAAGTAAAGGGAAAAATAATCCATGATTTTTTGAGTATGTAAAGTCCCCATGCTTCTGACTATACTCTTTTTTTTTTTTTTTTTTTTTTTCCTTGTCTTTCTCCCAGGATGAGGAAAGAATCATTTACAAATTGAAAGCACAAGCAGTGATGAGGTGTTCTGGTGAACTGCAAATGGGAAGGCAGAAGATCTCATGAAGATGACAGCTTTCTTGTGGCATCTTCTGAATACTGCTGTTTGTATCTGGAAGCTAAAAACATCAATGATGCAAACATGAACCTAGACCATAGCTACAGTTTGGGGCGAATTCTTTCATTTTCCACAGGGGAGAAAACAAACAAACAAACAAACAAACAAACAAAAACAATCAATCAATCAATCAAACAAACAAACAAAAACACTTTAGGATCCTGAATCAGAATGGTGCTTACATACAAATGTAGGTAGTAATAAGAAATTACTAGTAAGCATGACCTGAAATCACCTTTGAACACTGTGAGTCCTTGGAATGTTAATACTAAATGGCAGTGCAGCTGTCAGCACAGCAACAGAATGTGGGCATCCGGCTCTCACACATCATTTTGAAAGCTTCCGTACATACTTCTCTTTTCTCAGACTTTGGACTTTATGGTTGATAGATACTTCACCTTTTCCTCACCCTCTCTTTACACTGCAGATTTCTCTGGCCAATCATTACCCTTCTCTTCATGTCCAACATGTTAATATATTTTTAAGGATAAGATGTTGTCTATCCCAAACTGGAGACATTTTATATTCTCATAGTTATGCCCTTCAAAAGATACTCCAGGGGAAAAAACAAACAAACTGCAAAGCCACTCACCTCCTAGATTCTCACAACAACTCTCAGTGCTGGCATTGTGCAGCATTTCACTCTTCTCAGCTGGATATTTCTTACCTTGGGATATGCATAGAGATACCCTAAGGCAAACCCCTAAGGTCAGGATGTAGAGCTACAGACAGAGCGATAATGAGGAGCCATGGGCTACCGTGTCTTTTAGCATGCTGTTGTCATCCAGATCTCTACATCTCAATTTCAGCAAGTGCTACTGAGTGTTGCATCCTATCTCTGTCAGGATAGTTTGCTGGATTAGGCCCTAGCCCAAGAGGGCAGGACTGATGCTGGTGGATGGGGGAAGCATCCAAAAGAGAGTTCTTTGTATTTGCAATTATATATATGTATATATATAGTTATTTAATTATTTGCATTTTGAAGTCTGGGTTATGACTGTGTCTGACAGTTATTGTTAAATTAGCCTGGTGGAGATCTCACTGTGACTTCTTCTCTTTTTGTAGATTAAACTAGCTCCATTCATTATACCAGCTATGTTTTAAATCAGTGTGGTTTGTATTGAATATATTTTAAGTCTGAACCTGCTAGGACCATGTTGCTTCAGTGAACCATCTGTCCCTCTGTAGAATACATAATGCTCTTATCATTTTATAGTTGTGCCTGTTTTCCCAGCAAGTATTCTGTTTAGGACAGATAGAAGAGGTGGGTGGAAAAGGTGATTCCAGTCTCAAGTGATATGTGTGAGGCAGAAAGAAAATCCAGGTTTGTATATGTTATTTTGTACATACATTTAAACACGGTTTGCTACATTAATCTCCACTAGTTTGTTGTTGTTGTTTGTTTGCTTGTTTGTTTGTTTCCCTCTTTTTCTTCTTCCTTTTTTTTTCCTCTTCTTCTTTCTTTTAAATAGGACAGTCAAACCACTATGGGATATATATGATTTCCAGCTTAAGTAAATAAACAGGGCAGTTTTTAGTGGCTCTTAAATGACATAGTCACAGATGGATTTGATGGCTTTATTCGTAGATATAAATTGTATAAAACTCTGGGATTTCTCAGTCACACCAAGGCCAGAGATTGTAACACTGCTTTCCTTCATACTACTAATCCACATGCCTAGCCTGAAGACAGATGCATTCAAACTGCACACTGTGCTTTTAATCCGTGCTAATGATCAGAAATGCCATGGAATTATTTGGGAGCGTACCAGTTCACTCAGATAAAACCAGGATAGTAACACTTCTGGCAGAAGTATAAACCATCACATTCACTGTACAGAAGTTTTATAAGTAGTTTACTGATATAAATAGAGCCAAAGTATAGAATCATGATAATGTTCTAATACCCCCTTTTGACTGGGGATAAAAGCAATGAACATGTGGATAAACAAGTAAATAACTGTCTTAATGAATGGTTAGTTCTCTTTCAGAATAGTACTCAGTGATCATTTCCTCAGATTAAAAAAAAACAACCTGAGGATAAATGTAACTTATTTCTTTCCAATTTGGGCATAACAGAAGGCAACTACTTCTCTTCATCTTTCCTGAAAGAACAAAGAATTTATTCAGGCATTATTTTAAAAGTTCTAACTTTTTTTTTTTTTTTTTTTTTTTTAACATCTCAGTGAATCCTTAAAGACAGCAAGAATGCTTGTGTCCAGGACTGAATATTAAAACTACAAAATAAAATGGCATTAGGAAAAGCCCTTTCCCCAATTACTTCTACTCATAGAGGAATTTTCCATTATGGCTTTGAAACTGATGCAATTTTTATGTACTCTAAGGCCACACTCCATCAATTTATTGCCCCTCAAATGAATGCATTAATATTGATGGCAGCTAAACACATTGCAAACATGTTCTGCCCATTAATGTCCCGGAATAGGGTCATTATCCCATTTTATTCCCACTGCAGTGGTGGGACTGTTCTCTGTGGAGAAGGACCTTAAACAAAAACTAAGAAACAAGTATCAATATGAAGGCTCATATCCACCAAGAGCAGTTCAGCTCTGCTAAAAATTCACATGCCAGTACCTGATCCTGATCTTGAGACTCATAGCACCGAAGAATAATTCAACCAAAACACACTTGAAAACTTTTGTGGAGTAACATTAATGGAAATACAAAATTTCTGACCTAGATTGACATATACCATGGAGTCTCCTATAACTATAATCAATATGTTCAGAAAATAAAGGAAAGGACAGTGAAATGTGATTTCCCACTACTTCAGTTTTCCTACTTAGCTCTGCAAATGCTTGCTTGGTGCCTACTTGACAAAGAGGAAGTGGTAACCTCTCCAGAATAGCCTATGAAGTATTGCACACTGTGGGTCATTGACTGGAGGAGAAAAAAATTGAGAGAAATTCACTTGAGATGTCCACTAACCTGATAGGAAAATTCACTTCTCTTCACTCCCAATCCCTTAGGTTAATACAAAAATATAGTCTTGAATGCTACACAGAATTGAAGAACAGCAATAGCTCTCACTGTGTAGTTTCCAAATACTGGAACACCTCGTTTTGGAATCAAAGCCTGCCAGACAAAAGTATATTTCTTCCATTCCTGTGTGCATAGTGCATAATTTCCATATATATTATATACATTATATATTATACATATATATGTATATAATATATGTATATACATATATATATATATATATTTGTATATAATATATATGGAAATTATGCACTATATATATATAATATAATATAATATATATACATTTATATATATAAATATACAATCATAAAATCTCAGCTATATTACAAAATCAAAACTCTTGGTTTTTCATATCACACTTTTTGTTTGCAATCTCACTTAGAGGGTTGTTTCATTCATGGTCATCCTGGGTGTAACCACCTGGAGTATAAAGAAATATTTTATGTGTTTGTTTGTGTGTGTGTGTTTGTGTGTGTGTGTGTGTGTTTTAATAAAAGTAATAATAAGAAAATCATCTTATCCTGAATGTTCAGAATCTCTCTGCAACTACATCTGGAAGAATTAATTACATTGGTGTCATAAGAATGCCTCTGACTATCTGTTCATGTCACAAAAATATCTATCGCATTTTCCTTTCCTTCTTACCGATACTGCTTCAAAGCTGAACTTCTACAATGTACTGCAGCTGAAGAGATGCTTTTTACTGAAGAGTGAGTGAGGACTATTGCAGAATGAAGCCAGCAATTGCTCACCCTGCTCTCTAGTCTTAACTCCACACCTGAAGGTGTCCTACATTTATGTGGTTTGGGGACACCAGACCATTCAAAAAGTCCAAGTGTAAATAAACTTATTCTCAACTTCCTACAGTCTTGGAATTGCATGCTAGTTTGTGTGTTTGGACAGAATACAAGTTACTGGTTTTATTCAATTAAATCTTGCATTCACCCTGACCCTGTTATTTGTAAGAATTGTCTTCCATGTATGAAACTGGTATACCTGGGTTCAAGTGAACTTCCCTTATGTATAAGCATCTCCATTAAACAGGAATACAATCAATAAGGGTTCCTCAGTGAGATCCTCAACTCTATCACTGAAGTCAACCATGTTCCTTTGATAACTTTGTGATATGCTACTATGCTCATTTGTTCCTTCGGGTTGATTTCAAGAAGCACAACTGTGGGAGCTGTGGTCACTGGTACTTCTTCTTGTGGAAGGTTAAGGACTTGGTCTGTAGAGTTTGGAAATCCAAGGAAGTATTTTATACTTAATTAAGGTAGGATTGATGTGGGTTTTTGTTGTTGTTGTTTTGTTTTGTTTTTTAATAATAATTATTATTGTTATTATTATTTACTAGGAGACATCTTGAATATAACACAGGCAATTATCTGCTTGAAACAAGAGAAATAAAAAGAATAAACTTTTCTCAGATTCACTGTGAATGCAAGAAAGGAATTTGACCCATTCACATTGTTGAGCTCGTCCTACTGAATATTATTTTGATGTTGTCTCTCTCTGCTATCTGTAGTGCTAATTATGAAGCATTATTTGTGGAGTGCCATCAGTTTGCTCAGTGTTGTAATCAAGTAATCAACTCTGAACGGGGAAGGATGTTTTCAAGTTGGAAAAAATTAGCTGAAAAAACAGAATGGCAATTCGGAACTGCACATTCTCATATTTGCAAGATGCAGGCAGAGACAGAGAACCAGAGAAAAACAAGGAACCATTGCAGGGGGTCTCATTAAGATCTCAAGTCAGCAAAGCACTTAAGCTCTTGATGGAGTCAACTTTAACAGAGTTCTTAAATCTTTTTAAGTGCCAACTCATGTTCCAAATCAGAAAGAACATACTTTATAATCCATGTCATTAAAATATTGTCTTTTCTCAGGTAATATGGGAAAAGTTTAGACTGTATCTAAAGTCAATTGTGCTAAACATAATAACCCCAGTCCTGCCTTCTACCCAGTCTATCAGTAAAGATAATTGTGGTGATTTGCTAAGATGAAATAATTATATGAAAACTGTCAACTTGTTTACCTTTCCCTGATATCTATGAAAACTCAGAATTTATATTTCTTCCTGATTATATTTTCCTCTCCCGTATCACACCTTTCCAATCCTTTAAATTGAGTAGTTTGATGTCATTGCTCTTTGCAATATAATCTGAAACAGAGGCCAATAGAGCTGAATGTTATGGAATAAATAACATACATGAATGTAAATAAATAAATAAAAATAAATGTATAAAACAGAAAGGCAAGTCAAGATATATTTATTGGGGAGGAAAACAAACAAACAAAAAAACAAACAAGCAACAACAACAACAACAACAACAAACCTTAATTTAAATCATAGTAATTCAGGTGTAATTTATAACTTTTGTGGTGTTTTTGTTTTGTTTTGTTTTGTTTTGTTTGTTTTGTTTGTTTTGTTTTTTGTAAGCAATTTAATCACATCTCAATAACAAAACTGATTATTTAGCTGCAGATAGTTCTGCTCAGAGTAGTCAGGTTTGTTAATAAGATCCAGTCTGATCTGATTAGACAACAAACTTCAGGAACATATCCTATTAACTTCTATTCATACCAGCAGCAATTTGTAGTGTTACTCATATTGTGGGAAAAAAAAAAGAAAACAAAGCAAATAAAACCTAACCAACCAAGCAAACAAACAAATAATAATTAAAAAAACAAAACAAAACAAAAAAAACCCAAAAAACCAAAAACATGCAAACAAAAGAAAGCAAAACAAAGAAATGGGAAAAAAAAAAAAAAAAAAAAAAAAGGGTACATCCTTTTTAGGAACCTTTTGTTTTTTCTTCTTCCCTCCTCGCTCTTCCACAGTTAGTCTTGATTAACATTTGTAGATGACAAGGTTGTCAATACTGGTTTTGTTTTTGTTTGTTTGTTTGTTTGTTTTTGAGTAAAAATGAATGAACAGATTAGTATCTTCCCGAAAAGAATGAGGAATTTGCATTATGAATAAGAAATGTAAGTCTTGCAAGAAGATATACAGCAAGCAAGGACCAAAGGAGCAACAGATTTCAAAGAGCAGTTTGGTTTAGGCAAAACCTTCCAGATCGCTGAGTCCAACCATCAACCTGGACTATCAAATTCCAACATTATAAACCACGTCCATTAGTGAAACAAAGCAGATGACCACATAAAAGAAATTGAGGAGTGTAGGGGATTGATAACAGGGAGAAAATGAGGCATCACAACTCGCTCTAGGTTTCAGAAGACAAAAGAATGAAGAATCTGAATCTTCTCACTAAAGAATTTTGTATGCTAATATCTTAAAGAAAACAACACCCAGTGAGCCACATTACAACCCCCCCCCACCCCCCTCCTAATTACATGCCTAACTTTTCTCTCAGATGCACCAGATACACCAGCTTGCACAGAGTAGCAGCACCAGTTAAAGGCTGCTCATTCTGCAGAAAGCCAGCAAGGAGCACAGCTCACAGCTCCTCCCAGCCAAAAAGCTCAGTGCTTGCAGCTCTTTGGGGTACAGTACTTCCTCTTGACCACCTGCTTGTAACTGCTTTCATCCTCAATCTGGTACACAATTAGTATCTTATTAGCCACACAATGCAGTGCCTTCAATCAGAAGTCACCAAACCTCATGGGTCTAGTGCTCCATTCACTGCTCTGGCCTCAGTCAGAAATCACTCAACTAAATCAACAGCTTCAGAGAAGCCTAAATAATAAAAGAACGAGGTGATCTGCAACATTAACCCTTTTTCCTCTCTGTTTTTCTGCACATGAACCTTTTGGCCATCTGTCACTGCTATGAGAGCAATTAGCTAATAGGAATATTGCCTCTAATCAGGGCTGGGCAACAGCAAAAACAAGAACAAATGTAACTGCTGAGCTATTGTAATGCTTCTCCAAATCCTTTTGGAACTAGTGTATCTCGGGAAAATTCAAGAAACTTGACTGATGTAGTAACTGAATCAGCAGTATGCTAAAAGTTGTGCATCTAAATAAGTCATTTGTGATGACTGCTTTGTGTTTTGGCCTCATCAAAATTCAGGCCTACTACAGCATTGGGAGAAAAGCTCTGGAAAGTAAAATGAGAGCAGGGAGAGAAAAATGTAAATAGAAAATGTGTTTCTGAATAGTGCTGCAGGGACTAGTCTGAATGTAAGCTACTGGTAAATGACGGTGTTTCAGTCAAAGAAGGATATTGTCCAGTAGTGCTAATGTAAAGAAATAAAGTTCCAAAGAATTATCACAACATAATATTGACTCAAAATCATAGTCTCCCAGACTTAAGCTAAAAGAAATCTCCTCAAGAGAGATGTATATGTAGCAGTGAAAAGATATTATTACTACCTGCATTACGGGACCAATATTATACCAAGTTTTCATTACAGTAAATTCAGCATTTGATGTGGAAATAAAGTCCCATACTTTGCTGCAGGGGGGTGGAATATAAAAGAATTTAAAAATTCTGTGCAACTGGCCCAGAGGATATTTTGAATTTAAGAACAGGAAGAGCAACAAATTCTCATGCTATGGACGGCTGAACTAATGAGAAAAAAACTAATAAATAATGACTTCAGTACAGAGAAGTGTGGTGTAACATTGATGAGCTAAAAACAAACAAACAAACAAACAAAAACTGAAAAAAAAACAATTATGAGATAAACTGGACTTCAGGGCAAGAGAAAAAAAAAAGTATATTTTATTATACAGACCCCAAAAGTTTATAGTATTTTGATGAGGAATACTAGACAACACTGCATTGGAGCCTTCTAGGAGACATTTATAAGAAACTCAAGCTTTAGTAGCTTGTCGAGAATCACAGAACCAGAGAGTTGTAGCAGTTGGGAGAGACCTCTGGATATCACCTCCTATTAAATCTGGTTCCCTACTGTAGGCACAGGAAAATGTCCAGGTGTGTTTTTAATATCTCCAAAGGAAGAGACTCCACATCCTACCTGGACAGATTATGCTGGTGTTCGCTAACCCTCAAAGTTCCTGTTTCTTCTCCATGCTGCTTACAGTGATTTACATGCAATATCCAGAAGAGAAGGGAGGAAAGAATGCAGGTTTTCTTAGGTGAATGCAAGAAGACCAAAGGTTAATGACCAAAGCTATATACCTAAAACATCCAAGGTCAAATCTTGGCAACATCTGCTTTTCTGTGGTTTGGGGTTTATTGTTACACTGCAAAGATCCTGAATGAAACTGAACCATTTGGGCAATTTGTACCCATACAGATTGCTAAAGTCTCAACAAATGAGAAAGGGATCAATTTTGCAATGTGTTCTGTTTAGCTTTTGTTTAGTGAGGTAGTAACAGCTCTCCATAAATGTGTCAATGGTGTTAATACTGTCCATGTAGAAAGATATTTCTACACACAAAGACATAAAGCTAAAGGAGAAAGATACAAGGATAGTCCAGTCTGGTGGTTTTTTTTGTGTTTTTTTTTTTTTTTGTTTTGTTTTGTTTTTGTTTTTGTTTTTGCATAACTTTGCAGTTTACAGCTTAGACATGTCAATAATAGCATACTTCTTGTACTCTTATAGTAATGCAGATTCTTTTATGGATAATGTGACTGTCTAGATTCAGCATATCCCCATGTCTGCTCTCTGCTTCACAACTTACTTTGCTACTGTGTAGGACTGAGCTTGTCCAAATGCTGTGGATTGAATCAAGACTTAAATTTGGGAACAGAATATCATGTCAGATTTCTAATAAGTCACCTTTTCTTCCTTATTCCTTCATATATATACACATATTTTGTTCAGGTTTACTTCAAAAGAGAAAGTCCATGCCGAAATAATGACAAGACAGTATCTCCCATAGACTGCTGCTCCCAGTATTCTTGCCTCATATACCATTTTTTCTCAATTTGTTCATTGTATTTGAAACTAAACATGACTACATGTAGCTAGCCCATGGCAATAAGTAATAGCACTGAGGAAATAGCACTTTCAGTATGCTAAAGAAAATTAATGTAAAAAAAAAAAGAAAAAGAAAAAGAAAAAAAAAGCTGATGCAATTAAATAGGTTGTTGATGTAGTAGAAATACTGAAGCTTGCTTGTTTAAACACTTTATTGTGATGAAATTAAGCATGCCAAAAATATGAATTGAAGTGAACACAAACAAAGAAAAACAGTTGTATTGCATGTTTACTTTTGTGCTAAGGACAACTGTGGCATTTCATTCTGAGTAGTTTCTCAGGGAAAATAAGGATATGAAAAATTCTTTTGCTTGAAGTTAAAACTGTATGAAGCTAACTCTCTCAAAATTTCTTGTGATGTGGCAATGCAAGGAAAAGTATTGCTGCTGTGACCAACTCACCCACATATAATGTGTCTTTCTTGCTGGATGTGTGGAGAGATGAGAATAAACAAACAAACAAACAAACAAACAAGGGGAGACAAAAGACATTTTGTCTAATTTTATTTGGTGGATAAAAAATTATGCCATTTCAAAGAAATCACATCTCAGATTCCTTCAGATACAGCCAGTGATTCTACATCAATTCAATTCAGAACTTGTCTACTTTTTTCATCTATTCCTTTTCAATATAAATATATATATTTAAATATATATAAAATGTATAAATTCAAAAAATAATATTTTAAAATGAAACAAAACAAAACAAAAAAACAAATAAACCCACATACTGGATTTTCATTTTGGGTTTCCTTTACAGAAAACTCTGTAAACGATCTTTACATATATATTTATCTTACATAAATTATCTTTATTTATGTATTTACTTACTTGCATGAAGATGTTAATTTATTCCAGATTATGTTATTTCACTTGTAGGTAAGGTATATTATGATGAATACCATAAACTTCTCCCAGTTCCTTTTATTATATATGTATATATATATAGCACAGAAAAAAATTAAAGATTGTATGTATCTTACTATATAACAATATAATTTTATATCAGAAAATGCTACTTAAGGTACAGCTCAGAAGTCATATGTAGTTTAACATACATGCAACTTTTCAACTGACAATGAGAGCTGACATTACTGTAATGGAAGTACCCAATGTATATTTATGAAATATTAATTCAGTCTATAATATCACAGCTGTCAGAGTCTACAGATGTAGATTCTATTTCATACATTTTCCTCTTCTTCCTGGTAATTCACTTTGAGTTTTTGTGTCAGGGTTGTAGAAGTAGATTATTTAAATGCCTCATTTTAACAATTTTCTTTGTCTTTCCATTCTATGTCTTAGTGACTCAGGGTGGGCACCGCAGCCTTTTCAGAAAAACAGTCTCAATGAAAATACAACTTGTTTAATGCTATAGGCTTCTTCTGTGTAGCAAGAGACACAGGGCTTAGATAATACCTTATTAACTGACAAAAGAAAGTTCCCATAAGTAGAGGATGTTCACAGATTTTCCTTGGGAAAGATCTGAATAATGCAAGGTTCAGGGGCTTGGCATATTACCTCAGGAGAGCTGTTCTAGCCCTGCAGAAAAACATATATATATATATATATATAATTTTTATATATATATATATATATATATAAAACCATATATAAATTATATATATATAATTTTTTTTTTTTAAAGAAAAGAACAAGGGAACATCAGATGGGGAAGTGTTATCATATAAACAATGCTTGCCTTGCTGGTGTAGCAGAGTGCACAAGGTGCTATTCTGGGACAAATGGAAAGTGGGAAACCAGGAGGGAAAAGCAAACAGAAGATCATAAATTGGAATTGTGGAAAACCTAAACAACAACTGAGGTCATGGGTCATTCACCATATCAAACATCCTCCTGTAGAGTTCTGCTGAGGGACTACTTATCCTCTAGACTAATACTGTGATGAAGTGAGACTAGTCAGGGGCAGGGGAAGTGGCAGAAAGAGACTGGTGACTTAAGTAATGCATCCTCTCAAGAGGGACAGCATTGTGCTAAGCTTCAGAAATCCAGACAAGAGGTTGAATATGCTGCAATACATATAAGGGAAGTCTGCTTTCAGAGTGAGGAACACTGATGTGAGAAAAAGGAATGACCACATTATCCAAATGGGCTATCATTACTGACACAGAGACTGTGTTACTCAATATAATCTGTTGACCTCATCTACAAGATTTAAGAATTTCTAATACCTAACTTTTTTCAGGTAAATGACAAATATTTAAGTGCATTTTACTTGGGAAAAGGGGTTCTATGCTTAGATGAAAAGACAGATGTGTCTTCCCTTTTGGATCTCATTCATTTTTTATCCCTTCCTTATAAGAGTTTATCACTCTTTGACCATCTCCTTCTTTGACTGATTTTATGTAAGTCTTCCTGAATCATTGCATGCTGTCTTGTTGTCGTTTACCACTCACTATCTTGTTATTTATTTGTGTTTTTATACACTTCACTTTACTAGATTGTTTTGAATTTTCACAGCTTAGAATCATAGAGTCATAAAATCATTCAGGTTGGAAAAGACCTCTAAGATCATCTAGTCCAACCATCAATGCATCACACCATGCCCACTAAATGTAACCCTCAGTTCCACATCCAAGTATTTCTTGAATTCCTCTGGGATGGTAAATCCACAATGTCCCTGGGCAGCCTCACTCATTTAGAGAAGAATTTTTTCCTAATATCCAGTTTGAACCTCCCCTGGAGCCTTGGGGTCATTACCTCTAGTGCTATCACTCCTTAACTGGAAGAAGAGGCTGACTCTCACCACACTACAGTCTTCTTTCAGGTAGTTGTAGAGAGCAATACTGCCTCCCCTGACTCTCCTCCAGACCAAATAATCCCATTTCCCTCAGCTGCTCCTCATAAGACTAGAGCTCCATATCCTTCATTAGCTCTGTTGCCCATCTGTGAACAGGCCTCTGAACAGTTCTCAGTGTATTTCTTGTAGTAAAGGAGCACAACACTGAACACAGTACTCAAGGTGTGGCCTTATCAGTGCCAAGTAGGGAAGGACGATCATGTTCTTGTTTCTGCTGGCTGCACTATTTCTGAGACAAGCCAGGATGCCACTGGCATTTTTGGCCACTGGGGCACAATGCTCGCTCATGTTTAGTCTGCCGTTGGTGCCTCCAGATCATTTTCCACCATGTAGATTTCAAGTCACTCTGTCCAAACTCTGCCACATTGCATGGGGTTGTTGTGACTGAAGTGTGGAAGCTGGTATTTGCTTTTGTTGAATTGACAATAGCCCTTTCTACAACTGACCATAGCTGTTTGAGCCAACCTATGCAAATCCCTCTTGTAGAGCTTTTCCACCTGCAAGCAGACAAATTCTTCAGCTTCACATCTCTGAAATACTTTGATCTCAAAAGAAAACAAATGAGCAAACAAACAAAGAAATAAATACTTGTCAACTTTACATTCAATACATGAAAATCTACTGAATACATATCAACATAGCGTGTTTTTGTCACTGGTCCATTGCATTACAACCCAACTTCTGTCTAATTTACTGTTCATTCCACTATGTTTGATGCGTAGATATAATTACTGTTAAGGAAACCATAATACTGGAGGACAAACTTAGAATCATAGAATCACAAGGTTGGAAAGGACCTACAAGATCATCTAGTCCAACCGTCCTCCCATTACCATAGCTACTGAAAAACCACTAAACCATATCTCTTAGCTCCTTATCCAGACTCCTCTTGAACTCCACCACCTCCCTGGGCAGGCCATTCCAGTGCCTGACCACTCTCTGAGAGAAAAAGTTTTTCTCTTATTTGCTTATTTGCTGTTATGTTTTGAATGAATCTGCTATCAGCATTACTTATTATTGGCAGATGAAAAAAAAATAATCACAAAACAACAACAACAACAACAACAAATCTTCAGTCAGCTTAGGTTGGCACTAGTTTGGCTTCAAATAGGTGAAGATTAGCTCCAGTAACGTAATAATGCCATGAAAGCTTCAAGGCTTCTACAGAAATCTTCCCCCCCACCCACCCATAAACCTGATGACTCTCATTTGAATCTACAGAGATTGATGGATTTATTCCACCTTAAAAAATGAGAACTGGGAGAGTATGCTCCTCTTCAAAAAATATCATGGTATAAGAATATTCAGAAACCATCACCTTATATGATGTGAAAAGCAATTAAATGCAACAACGGCATGACATCAGCAGTGGATAATTTTCAGATTTTAAATGTCATCTTCTCATTTTAAACTCACAGTTGTTTGAGGGTTTTGTCTCCATTTCACAACATAAAGTACAAAACATTGTGACATGCTTAATATTTCTTCCACCAAGCCGTCCATTCTGATTTCATTCTCACCCTTTACAGAGTTGTTGATTTCAGCCTGTCTTTAGCTGCCAAAAATGCGATTGCACACGCAGCATCAAGAACAAAGTGAAAATGAATTATGCATTGGGAAGGAAGTTACATTTGAGTCAGAAAACTTAAGACTTCAGCACCTCCAAATTACAATATAATTTAGGAGGGAATACATTTAAAGAGATAGCAATGGACTGAGGCAAGAGAGGGTCAGCCATGTCAAGGCTTAATGTAATTTACAGTAGCTTTCAATTATTTATTTCTAAGAAGCCACTGAACACACTGGGTCTTTTCAGTGGTAATGTCAAAATATGGATATTGGGAAAAAGACATGAATAATAGTGACAGGTTGTTATGCATGATAATGGTATGTGGGGACATTTAAAATATGTATTGCTCACCAGAACAAAAAGCTATTTGCTCTGAGAACGCAAAGCTATATGTTTAGAGGCTCTTCTTCTGCACTGTAAAAGTTTGCAGAATTTGATTGTTTTTCTTCTTTAAAACAAAGCAAAACAAAACAAAAAACTTTTTTTTTTTTTTTTTTTTTTTTTCTCCTGTGAAGAATGGCCAGGGAGCTCAGACTTTCTTCCCACAAAGGAAAATCAGGTATGAATGTTAGCAGTGATCCAGATGAAGTAAAAGGCAGCCTTTTATAACCTTTCAGTTCAGGTAATTTCCAATGTTTTGTGATTTGTTTGTTTATTTTATAATATTATCTATCATTTTTGAAGTCCTGGAATGAGATCTGAAAGATCTCTTTTCAGTTCCTTGACAAGTCTCTTTCATAAGAATGGGCAAATGATTCAGTGATTACTTCCCTAGATGCTTTATGATCCTTGGAATTCCTTACTGGTTTTGTTTTAATACTAAAAACATTTTAATCCCTGATGCCTTGGTTTCTGTGTTTGGATATATGTATGATAAGGAGTTGCTATACCTATATACTTAAAATTGCAGCATACACCTAGCCACAGAATAATTCTGAAATCAGGAGAAATGTTCCTGTGCCTCTAGCCCTCATCCCCATCAGAAACAGATCGCCTATAGGTCCTGTATCACATCTGTCAGCCTTAGGTAAATTTCAGATGCCTGAAGGTAGCCACTGAGGTAACTGCATTTATTCACCTGAGATCTGGATAGTTGTTCCCCATCCATCTCCTATGCATGGACTATTATGCTCAGCATATTCAAATGGCATTCGTTGGATCAGTCTTGATTCCATGAAAACTAAATCATGTTTTTTTTATATACTAGATGACTTCTCACAACCATATTAAAAGCATTTTTAAAGCCAGTCAGCGCAGTAACACTAAGATTTACTTCCTTACCACTCACATTTTGCCTATTTTCCACTCCTATTGTTGTTTCACTGTTTGTCTTACAGACTTGTCAAGCAAGTACATTGTCTCCCTTGTCTGAGTTAGCTGACATTGTTTTGAGTAGGATGTTGGAGTATCTTCAAGCCCCATCTGAATTATCCTATGATCCTGTGATCTGACCTATGGTCCAAAGGAAAACCTACAAATCCAGAATACTGAACTGTCTAATTCATAACCTCATAACTTTTTGGCAGTTTGAGATCCGTTGGGGCTGGTAATTAAAGTATTTCATAATATCAAACAATATTTAACGAAGCATTCTACAGTGCACAAACTAGTATTTAATATTCATTCTCAGTCCACAGATTTCTACATCTCTATACTTCACACACATGCTATCTTCTGTACATTTTTTTTTTTTTTTTCCTGCTCTTTCTTATTGAAACAGAAATGCACTGAATAATACTTGAACATACAGTAGAGATTATCTCCTTTTGGAAATATAAATATGATGGTCTCATAAATTAAACTCTTTAGACATTTAAATAAATACATTTTAGTTCTACAGAAAGTCCTACAACTGCTGGACATTTAAAATACATTCTCTCTTTCCATTTTGATTTTTACAGGGGAGGATGGGAAGGCATAACATTCTGTATGGGGGATTTGATCCAGGTTTATAAATACCTGAGGTGTGGGGGCCATAGTGGTGAGGCTTGACTCTTTTCAGTAGTGCGTGGGGACAGGACAAGGGGAAATGGGATGAAACTACAGCATAGGAAGTTCCGCACGAATGTGCGCAAGAACTTCTTCACAGTGAGGGTGACGGAGCACTGGAACAGGCTGCCCAGGGGGGTTGTGGAGTCTCCTTCTCTGGAGATATTCAAGACCCGCCTGGACGCCTACCTGTGCAACCTGCTGTAGGGAACCTGCTTTGGCAGGGGGGTTGGACTCGATGATCTCTGGAGGTCCCTTCCAACCCCTACAATTCTGTGATTCTGTGATTCTGTAACTCTGAAATTAAGACAGGATTCATAGTTTATGGTCTAGTGTAGAGACATGGAGACTTTTCAGTTGAGGATTGGCATCTGTCTTACAGTGAAAATTTTAGAATGCTCTGGTGATTTTCAGTTAGGCACTCAGATTTTATCTTCAGAAAATTCCATTCTTACATACATATCTATTCCCAAATATTGTACAAAGACCCTATTTGCTTTTAAGATTTGGTATCTGGTGGTACATATAAAAGTTCAGTAGATGTCACCACTGCCATTACTGCCAGTACTAACTGTAGATTTCACATGATTAGGCATCCTAATCTTGAACTACTGAACCTTTACTTCTCTTAGGAAAACAAAGATAGAATTAGTTATTTTTATAGCACATTACATTTCATTCTCAAACATACATCTAAAAATATTTCAGCTGCAGGGAATATATTTCCTTGTTGATGAATGAACAAGAAATGTATAAGCACTTAAAATCTTTTTATCTCTTCAGGTATATAATTATTTATCTTTCTCTGAGGTAAACTGTATTTGTCATGCTGTTTCATCAACTGCCATGCTGGCAGAAACAAGGGAAGGTTGTGGAGATGTTTGATGTTTTGGCTCTTCAATGGCATAAGCAAACTCTTCTCATATGTAATGAAACAATTATAGAATCATAGAATCGCTCTGGTTGGACAAGACCTTCAAGATCATGAAGTCCAACTGCAGCCTAACTATACTACCCTAACAACCCTCCACTAAATCACACACATTCAAACAGTTTTTACACATTCAGGGATGGTGACTCAACCACCTCCCTGGATACTATGAGTAGAAAAAAACAATTGTTTACTTATGACTTTCTTTTTTTAAAATTCCTTATGGATTTTCAAATGAGATCTTGACTGAAGAAACAATCTGATATTTGGCTTATATACATTCTCATTCCCCCCAAAAAAAGAAAAAAAAAAAGAAAAAAAAAAAAAAAAAGGACAAAATTCCACAAAAAATATCAAACCTTTACACATAAGCAGCTACTCCTTTTCATTGGCTTCGTCCTTTTACGCTTCTATATATTTCAAACAGAGATCAGTGTTACGTGATCATCACGGATGAAACGTGGCCGCATGGTAGTGGATAGTGGTGGTTTCTTCTGTTTTGGATTTCCACAGGTGGTGAAATATGTAAACATCATCCAAGAAAAACACCAACAAATAAGTTGTGCATGCCGCCAGAAAAGGACTTTGCATACTGGTGAAGGAGTTGCAATGTTGATGTTCTGTCTGTCATCACAAACATCTGGAAAACTGGGAAGAAGGAATGGTGGAAAATTAACAGCCAATTCATCTAGTCCCAGCCCTCCTTGTTCCTTCTGTCTTCCATTAAAAGACCATACCCCCCCCCCCCCCCCGCCCCCCTGAAAGAAAGAAAGAGCTGAGAAGAGAAGAGAAGAGAAGAGAAGAGAAGAGAAGAGAAGAGAAGAGAAGAGAAGAGAAGAGAAGAGAAGAGAAGAGAAGAGAAGAGAAGAGAAGAGAAGAAAAGAAAAGAAAAGAAAAGAAAAGAAAAGAAAAGAAAAGAAAAGAAAAGAAAAGAAAAGAAAAGAAAAGAAAAGAAAAGAAAAGAAAAGAAAAGAGAAAACAACAGCAGCGACAAAATACAGAACAATAAAACAAACCAGAAGTAAGCAGTTTCACACTTTCTAGGGAGGGCATGCAGTGAAAATACTGAACTTAAAGCTGAGAACTGCAATCGGCAAATAAAGGGATGAAGGGTAAATGGAACCCTATTCCTTCTATACATTTTAATTATTCTCTTTGTGGGAAGGAAGCTATCCACTGCAAAGCTGCTTCTGTTCTTCCATCACAGATGAACTATAGCCACTTCAATTCATCACTCAGAGAAACAGTGCTGCGTTTGAAAAAAAATGAACAAGAAAGTTGGAGATGATAGACCCTGATGGTAAGAACAGCCCAGACTAGCTTTTGTTGTTGTTGTTGGTGGTGGTGGTGGTGGTGTTTTAGGGTGGGATATGGAAATGGTATTGCTCAATAATGCTGGCTTTGCTAAGGTTTACAGCAACAGTCCATCATGAAAAGATTTTGCACAGCAGCCAGAAAATCTTTGACCTTTACCAATATCTGACCTTATCAGGCATCACTCCAAACACAAGTCCTTTGATCCAAATTCCTCAAAATGTGCTTCCCTGCATTCTGCATTTGGAGGTGTCAGTCTATGCCTTGCTAGCTTTCGCATTTTCCTAAGGAATCATGCAAAATTCTTAAAGCTTAGTGGTTTCACATACTCTCTTTCCTCGGGTGACTCTACCCTTCGGGAAGATTTACGCACAACTGTCAAAAGCCACTAGATTTCTGTCTCCCTTTCCTTCTTTTTCTCTTTTCTTCCTACCTCTTATGTTTCACAGCTGGTTGTTACTCTTTAACAGTTTATTTTCCATAAATATATAGCAAAATAATTTTTTTCAAAGCTGGAGCAAATTCTGCTTTCATACACAAATTATTTCAGTCAACAATGTATCAGAGATACATTTGAACAAGTATAGACATAGCTGATCAATGTACTTTCCTAAGATTACTTATTCCACAGTTGCTGATTCTTCCTTTGCTTGGTCCTTTTTCAGGTGTAACTCTCACAAATGTATGGAGAAACGTTGTTTGTGAAACAACTGGTGGAAATATGTATGGAATTATTAGAATCTGTTTCTAATTTTAAGCTAATATTATATCAGAGATATCAATGGAATGGACTCCTGGGGGTATAAACACACTGCAGACTTCTTACTGACACACTCTTATGTCCACTATATTTTTCCTCTGAGTGAGGTACGTGTTACAACTCGCTCTGTAGATCTGGGCAGTTCCTAAGCTTTATGTGGTTATTCCAGGAACATACAAACTGGTGAGTATTTCAAAGCTACTTTCTTACCCAATTATTCGTAGCAGTTAAATTTAAATATTTCAATTTCATTATATTATCTTTTGCCCTACTAATATTTATTTAGAGAGGATTCTGGTTTCTCTAGGTTAGACAGTTTATTCTCAGATCTGTAGAAATGTGTTCATAAACATGTACATTTATTTCCCATCACTTATTAAATGTTGAAGTTTAAATGCCACATTTCCAGCTACATAGCATGCAACAGCTTTTAAATAGACCAATTGTGGCAGAAGGCTTTTTCACTATTTTGACTACTCGATGGTCATTGAAAATGCATTTACTGAATGTTTAGTAGACTCAGCTTGTCCTGTGCATCCTAAATTCCTTCTAAATGCTTTCCTGTAGCCCACATAATTTCTCCAAACTTCGCTCATTTTAAAATTGGATGTCCAGTTCACACTAGCCATTCATGATCCTCCCATAGTCAATAGAGAAAGAGAACAGAAACGTCAGAGAGCAATTTGTTTTATCCTAAGGTAATTTCAAAGACTGAGCAATCAGCTCCATATGTTTAAAGCTGAGTGAAATAAACATTATCCTAAATCACTGTGTCTGAAGTACAAGGTCATGTGTTAAGTATATGTGTGTGTGTATTTGAGAATTCAATATTCAATTAATATGATTTCAATTTCAAATAAAATTCTAAAATTCTTCACATTCTATCAAAATAAAAATTTTCATCATGCTTATTGGGTACTAAAAAGTTACCAAAGCACAATAGATTTCTCATTCAAACAAATTTTGAATGGTAATAGTGCCTCTGTACTCCAGTGTATCATTGGATTTCTCCAAAATAAGACCTATGCTTTACACAGTTCTAGGTAATATCAGCATCAAACAGGGATTATGTCAACTATATAAAGCCAAAATCTTTCATATTTTTCTTGGCATATTTTTGACGAAGTACCTTAGGCATTTTAGAATGTTGTATATTGCTAATAAAAGTATAGTTGCCTTTTTAAGATCCTGTTTGATGTCTTGAACAGTGTTGACTAGTATATGTCTTTCTCAATGCAACCCATTTTCCTCTGGAATCAACTGGTGTTGATACTGAGTACTTTATGATGAGTTATTTGTATTATTTATGAGGCTGGCATGGTAAAGGAATAGGCCTGGCATACTTCAGATTTGAAATATTCTTCTCTGACTTTAGGAGTGCTGCAATTTTTGTTCATCTCAGTTGTTGAGATTTTAATAAACAATCTAAATGAATTAAATAGCTGAAGTAAACAAGGCTTTACTGTTGATTTAAAATATTCTGCCTGCTTGATGAAGATGATACACCTATCAGCCTATCCATTCCTGAGATAATGAATCTTCTCCTCATCTTCTTGTTCAGTTCATGATTTTTACTGCTTGGTGTAACTTACTTCTTTTAATGAATGCACATATGACTTGTCTGATTTCAGAACAAGCTGCATGAGCTAACCTTAATCTACATAGTTTTGGTACCTACAACAATTTTATCTGTAGTGGCACGCAGTTCAACGTAATCCAGTGAATATTGAGAATACACTGTTACCTGCACTGGGGCTGTGCTAGTTTAAATAAATCTATTATATAAACCCAACTGCAGCTGCAGATTAAGTGTACTCAAATGGCATCCTTATGTATGGAGCAGATTGCCTTGAGGGAGATCATGTGGCAAGTGCCAGACAGCGGGGGGATCAGGCCAAGGCAGCATGGATTCACGAAGGGCAGGTCCTTCTTGATCAACCTGATCTCCTTCTATGTTCGAGTGACCCATCTGGTGGATGAGGGGAAGGCTGTTGATGTGGTCTACCCAGACTTCAGTAAAGCCTTTGATACTGTCTCCCACAGTATTCTCCTGCAGAAGCTGTCAGCCCGTGGCTTGGACAGGTACACCCTTGGCTGGGTAAGGAACTGGCTGGAGGGCATGTCCCAGAGAGTGGTGGTGAATGGAGCTAAATCCAACTGGCTACTGCTCACGAGTGGTGTTCCCCAGGGGTCGGTGCTGGGGCCTGTCCTCTTCAGTATCTTTATTGATGACCTGGATGAGGGCATTGAGTGCACCCTCAGTAAGTTTGCAGATCACACCAAGTTGGCTGGAAGTGTCAATCTGCCTGATAGTAGTGAGGCCCTACAGAGGGATCTGGACAGGCTGGATAGCTGGGCTGAAGCCAATGGGATGAGGTTCAACAAGACTGAATGCCAGGTCCTGCACTTTGGCCACAACAACCCCAGGCAACATTACAGGCTTGGGGCAGAGTGGCAGGAAGACTGCGTGGAGGAAATGGATCTGGGAGTATTGACTGATGCTCAGCTAAACATGAGCCAGCAGTGCGCCCAGGTGGCCATGAAAGCTAGTGGCATCCTGGCTTGCATCAGAAACAGTGTTGCCAGCAGGAACAGGGAAGTGATTTTCCCCCTGTGCTCAGCTCTGGTGAGGCCACACCTCGAGTACTGAGTCCAGTTTTGGGCCCTCCCTGCAAGAAGGACATTGAGGCCATGGAGCATGTTCAAAGAAGGGCAACAAAGCTGGTGAGGGGTCTGGAGCACAGGCCTTATGAGGAGCGGCTGAAGGAGCTGGGATTGTTCAGTCTGGAAGAGAGAAGGCTCAAGGGAGACCTCATTGCTCTCTATAACTACCTGAAAAGAGGTTGTAGTAAGCTGTCAGCCTCTCTCTCTCGTGTAACTGGTGATAGGACCAGAGAGAATGGCTTCAAGCTGTGCCAGGGGAGGTTCAGGCTGGATGTTAGGAAACACTACTTCTCTGAAAGAGTGGTCAGGCACTGGAATGGGCTGCCCAGGGAGGTGGTGGAGTCACCGACCCTGGAGATGCGCACTGGAATGTTTGGATGTTGTGTTGAGGGACATGGTTTGGTGAGAACTATTGGTGATTGGTGGATGGTTGGACTGGATGATCTTGTAGGTTTTTTCTAACCTTGGTGACTCTGTGATTCTGTATTGAGGACAGAGAATAGAAAAGCATGTTTCTAATATCTACGTCAAGAACATCTGAGAGCAAGACTCCATCTCTCTCTTTAGAAATGCTGTACGTTAAGAACAGAGAATTAATACTTGTTTGGTGTGTGTGTGTGTGTGTTTGTTTGTTTGTTTGTTTGTTTCCCCCATTTACTGTCAGTACAGGACTCTTTTCACTAAAGTATTTTACATCCTGCTTTAAATACTCAAACTGAGGCAGCTAAGATTATCCAACAGTGTTAATGTCAAATTTACTTTGCGTGAAATGCATTAGAAAGGAACATTCATCTTAACGAGGATCAACATTACACACTAAAGGACTTGTACTAAACTATGTTGATTAACTTCAAAGATACTGAAGAAATATGCACATCTTTTTTAAGGTACTGTGAGATTCTGTAGGTTTTCCTTAATAAGTACTGCATCAGAAACATAATGATTGCTTGCTGTATAAGCCTTGGATGCATCGTCACCTTCTGTCAGGGGCTTCCTAGGGACGAAAGGGTATATCCAGGTTTAGAAACATGATTCTGAAATTTTCCTATCACTGGAGAAGACATGAAAAGGGAATAAAGTTCTTGCATTCAAAGGCTCTAAAGCACACAAGAGTGACAAGGGAATTTTATATGGTCAAAACAAAAGCATTTCCACATTAAGTGAGCTATTTTCCCATCTACTGTTGATCACAGCAGCACCCTTGTGCATCTTTAAGGATTCCAGCACTGTTCCTCACAACTGTGAACAGTTACAACTAAAGTAGTCCTCCGTCAGTGGGGATGCTGGGCAAGTAGCAGTTCCCTGGAATAAGTAAGCAGTACACAGTAGGTTCTTTTCCTACTCAGTACACAATAAAACAGAAGTCAGAAGCTGTGGATGTGAAGACCCTGTGCTCTGCTCATTCTAGCAATAAACAAGGAAATTTTGGTGACACACTAAATAGGTTTTTCATCACTGTTCTTGTGCTGAGAAACAGAATTGGACTCAGTTCACGTAGCAGACCCGTTTTAGTGAAACAATGCTTTGGGACTTATATTAGAGGAAAAAAATAAAACATAATGTTTCCCTCAGAAACAACTCAAGCTGTGTTTTTCAACCTTCTTTTGAGGCTTCTAGTGGCAGAACATCAGTCACTTTATTTCTGCAGCACCACTCTTCAGAGATCTGAAAGTGCTTCAAAGAAACATGCAATATCACAATTTCAAGCTCCAGTTGACAAATTGTGTGATCAGAAAAATCACCATTCTTCCTTCCTTCCTTCCTTCCTTCCTTCCTTCCTTCCTTCCTTCCTTCCTTCCTTCCTTCCTTCTTTCCTTGCTCCTTCTGTCCTTCTTCCTTCCTCCCTCCCTCCCTCCCTCCCTTCCTTCCTTCATCCCTCCTTCCCTTCCTTCCTCCCTTCCTTCCTTCCTTCTCTCCCTCCTTCCCTCCTTTCTTCCCTCCTTCCTTCCCTCCTTCCCTCCTTCCTTCCTTCCTTCCTTCCTTCCTTCCTTGCTCCCTTCCTCACTCCCTTGCTCCCTTCATTCCTCACTCCCTTGCTCCCTTCATTTCTCTCTCTCTCTCTCTTTCTTCTTAAAATTGTCTTTTAATCTTAAAAAAAAAAAAAAAAAAAGTGTGCTCCCCCCTCTCCCCCCACCCAGGTGAGTCAAGGAAAGCTCTTAATATTAGAGTGACAGAAATACAGGTATATATTCAAGCTGAACAGAATCTCTCTTCCCACTTGAGACTAACAATCTTCTTAAAGCAGACTGTTTGATAAAGTTTCCTTTCCAGCTTATCCCAAAGAACACAATATTTATTTCAAAAAGGGGGGAAATCATACTCAAAAGCCTCCATCAGATTGATATTTAACTTCTGTATCCTTAGTAAACTTCTTTATCCTTTGCCTGGACGTAAAGAGTGTTCCAGTTGGTCTGTTTAACCTGTCAGAAATGTATAAATGTCATGTTGGACCAAAACACAAGAAAGTAAGAGTGAGTTAATCTTATGAAATTATCTTACTGGATTTTAGAGTCTCTTTTTAGTTCTGTTTACAATTTTTATCAAGGAAGATCATCCCTTAGTGCTGTGCAATTAAATCCAAATCCTGCTTGGTTATTCTGCCTCTGGATAATACACTTAATGTTGGTTTACTGCACTGTGATCCAGATCTAGCAGCAGTGATGGAATATGTCATGGCTCCTGGCTATTCCTGAATATGGTTGGTAAAGCACACTTTTGGAAGTGAAAGCTGTGGCTTACTTCACCTATATCAGAAGAATACAGATCTGAAACCAGCTATATCATATGCTAGTATAGCATACAAACTATGGATTAGTCCATAGGCGCCTAATCTTTTTTTGGCTTGCCTGGACTGCATTTATTCATTTTAGTGAATACAAATAGTTTTAGGCCGCATATAGAGCAGTTGCTCCAAAAGCAATGCCTCCAATTTATTTCCATGGAAACAACAACAGATATAAAGAGCACAACAGTACTATTTGATAGAGTAAATTCTCAGCTACCAAAAAAAAAAAAAAAAAAAAAAAAAAAATCGGTATTGTCACCACCGTCAGCTATGCATTTTCACCAGTGATGAACAAGAGCCTGCATGCTACTCTCACAGTAATCTGAACCGGAGGAGGTGACCCGTTGTCTTCACTACTGCTGATGAAGCACACCACTTTCCACCTCACTGTGCTCACATCCACTTTTTGGTGTCCATAAACATTCAGCAAGCTTTGGTGAATGTTAATAGGTGCTATTTATTTGTTTGATTGTTTGTTTGTTTGTTTGTTTTTCTTCACGGAGGTATTTAATGACACAGCTTTGCTTCATTCACAGTTCCATGTCAGATGCGATCTTGTCCATCTGCCTCTCTGCTACCATCTGTCACGCAGTAACAAAATGTAACAGAACCTTGTTGGGAAGGTTCTGACTCTACTACCGTACCACCACCATTGGCCTCTGGTGTTATGGACCAACATAATCAAAGAGGAGACATTACTTCCAGAGCAGCCCTTGCAAAATATACAATATCATTAATATGCACGTAACAAAACATATTAATTTTAAATATTTTTCTAATAGCATTGGAAACAAACAAACAAACAAACAAACACATAACTATTAGGGTATTTGACCTTGTTTCTATGAAAGTAACACACTAGTCTGGTTCAATGGCAGTGGTTGCAATTCTTAGCTAGTTCTCAAGTTGTTCCTAAGAGATTTTTGATATAATTTTATTCTTCCTGTACTTCATCTTTGACTACAATTGTTCAAAATGTATGTACTGCCAAAAAGCAATGAATAAGATGTGTTTATGAAGTGTAAAATATTTTTTTCTTGGCTAAGATAGAGATTGTGAAATTCCAATAAAGAGGCATGATCACATTTTGAGTTGAATATCTGATCGCAACACCATACATTCTATATGAAAAATTGCAGGTCATATACACATATCAACTGAAAATGGTCTTGCAAATGGAATTTTATTTTATTTATTTATTTATTTACTTACTTACTTATTTATCAGTCTTGAAACCCAAACTGTATGTTGCAGTCAGCATGCCCAAGGAACAGGAAGTTATCCAGAGAGACCTAGACTGGCTTGAGTAATGGGCCCAGGAGAACCTTATGAGGTTCAGCAAAGCTAAGTGCAGGGTCTTGCATTTGAGTCGTGGAAGCCCTCACTACCAACACAAACTGGGGGATGAAAAGATTGAGCACAACCCTGCTGAAAAGGATAAGGGAGTACTGATGGATGGGAAACTTGACATAGAATCATAGAATCACAGAACGGTTAGAGTTGGAAGGGACCTTTAAGATCATTTAGTTTCCACCTCCGTATTATAGGCAGGAACACCTCCCTCTAGACTGGGTTGCTGAAAGCCCGATCCAGCCTAGCCTTGAATACCTCCACTGAATCAATCACCTTCTGCATTGGGAGCTCCAGAGCTGGACACAGTACTCCAGGTGGGATCTCACAAGAACAGAGAAGAGGGGCAGGATCACCTCCCTCAACCTGCTGGTCAAAATTCTTTTGATGCGACCCAGCATATGATTGGCCTTCTGTCTGCATTAACAGCTCATGTTGATTGTTTCATCCACTGACACTCCCAAATCCTTCTCCTTAGGGTTGCACTCAAGCCATTCTTCACTGAAGTTGTGCTTGGGGTTGCCCTGACCCTGATGCAGGACCTTGCACTTGGCCTTGTTGACCTTCATCAGGTTGCCATGGGCCCACCTCTCAAACCTGTCTATGTGTCTCTGGATAGCATCCCTTCTCTACTGTGTTAGCTTCAATACTCAGATTGGTTTTACCTGCACCCTTGTTGAGTGTGCACTCAATCTCACTGTCCATGTCACCTACAAAAATGTCAAATAACACCAGACCCAACACCAATCCCTGAGGAACATCACTTGTCAGTGGTCTCCATTTGGACACTGAACAGTTGACTACAACTCTCTTAGTGTGACCATCCATTTCCTTATCCAGTGAGTGGTCCATCCATAACATCCATTTTTCTCCAACTTGGTGAGTGGGATGTCACTGCAGGATAGTACCAAACGCTTTGCACAAGTCCACTGTCATAGTTTTGTAATTTTTGCTATTAGTATTCCACATCATGACATCATGTGGAGCACAGAGAAGAACTACACATCCCAGAGGACCTCACTGTCAGAAAGGTTTCCCTGAGCCCAGCTCCCATCTCCCTACCCTTTCCCTTTTTCCCTTCCCATTTTCTGGGGGCCAGGGGACCCACGGGCCTACTGCCCCCTGTCATGGACATAGATTGATCTAGATAACTCTGTGACATCCACACAGATGAGCCTGCAGTATGCCCTCACAGCCCAGAAAGCCAACCAGATCTTGGACTGCATCAAAAGTAGTGTGGCGAGCAGGGCAAGGGAGGTTATTTTGCCCCTCTATTCTGCCTGTACTCCATCCAGATGTGGTGTTTTCAGAACAGGAGACACACAAACCTGTTGGAGTACTTTCATAGGAGGACCACAAAGATGATCAAAGGCCTGGAACACATTCTCAATGAGGAGAGGCTGAGGGAGCTGGGGCTGTTCAGCCTGAAGAAAAAAAAGACTCCAGAGAGACTTGGTAGCAGCCTTTCAGTTTCTTAAGACGGACTGTAAAAAGAGGACAGACTTTATCAGTGTCTGTAGTGACAGGACAACGAGAAATAGTTTCAAACTTAGACGGGGGAGATGTAGGTCAGATATAAGAAAAAGTTTTAACAGTGAGGGTGGTGACTCACTGGCAAATTCTGCCCGGAGAAGTGGTGGAATCCCTGCTCCTGGAGACATTCAAGGCCAGACTGGAAGTGGTTCTGAGCAGTGTGAGCTGTGGGTGACCTTGTGCATTTCAGCGGACTCAAAGCAGATGACCTTTGAAAGTCCTTTCCAACTCTAAGGGTTCTATGATTCTGTGATTCTATTTTCAAGTTCCTTTATCAAAACAGAAAGCACAGTGAGTGTTTTTTCACTTATCAGAGCCCTCTATTTAGCCAGTGTTCCAAAATGCATACAATTATTTGCCATCACGTGAGTCTGTGTGGCACAGCACTGCCCTCCACATGTCCTGGTTTCAGTTGACACAGAGTTAATGGCACACCACTGCTTTGGGTGTTGCTGAGCAATGAGAACATGCCTGTCACTGCTTTACAAGAAAGAGCCACTGCCTTTGCAGTACAAGTAAGGGGTGGGTGGCATTGCAAGCAGTACTAGGCCACAAGGTGGATGTGCCTGGATTTGTGGCATAAAACTATAGATTTTAACAAACACCAAAGATTATTATTTTGCAGAGAAGCTGTGTGTGACAGACCACTGAAATTGGGGAATCAAAGATTGCACAAAGGGGAGGCAACTATAACTATCATTATGTGACTAGTTATATCACGTTGATCACTGGGTTGACAATTCCTCATGCATTTGATGCTGAAGCTCCTAGTTAGTGATGTGAAGTTGATTTTTCAATGTAATATTTAGATACTTTCTTCTGTCAATATATTACTAACTGTAGATGTTTTGAATTATTATTATTATTATTATTATTATTTTAATGTTATGTTTAACATATTAACTTAAAAGAAGAAAAGTAAGATTCATTGAAGGTAGAAACCAAGTAACTGTAGCATATAGAGAGTAGTTTGTTACGGCACATACATCTCTATTTCACTTCTATTATTAACATGTATACTAAGAAACATGAAGAAATCCTTAAAGCCATATTTTTGCAGAGCCCTAAAGCTGATTAAATCAAACGCAGATGTGGAACTGGCGCAAAACAGATGCTGAAAAGCCATGTCAATATCCTAAAGGAATCCATTCCCTATCAGAAAGAAACTTAATTTCAACTATAAAGAATTTGATTATGTATTGTTATACCAAATGTGATTAATGTTTTGTGGTGATTAATCAACTGCAAAATATATAATTATGCCATCTGTATTTTTCCAGCTTCTTGTCACTTAAGAATTCCACTGGGGAGTAGGAAGTGGGATAATGAGTACTGGTGGCGTTTAGAGTGCTTAAAACCATACTTCAAAAGCCTGGGGAATCTAGTAAGAGAAAGAACTGGCATTCATTCTAATAGTAAAACCTCTAAGCATATTAAGTAAGAACCCAGAAGACCCATTGGCTTGATAGCTACTTATGTTGAAGACTCAGTTATGGGGTTCAGACTGCTTGGGACTCACGAGGGCTTGCTCCAATTCAAAGGTATCCCATTTAGCCCCCTAGGGGGTACTTAGAAATTTACTTTTGGACCACCTCCTGATGGCTTATTTATGAAATGGCCCTAACACTGATACAAGGATCATCTACTGTTTTGTAGTTGCACATGAAATGAAGCATATTCACAGTGGCAGTTGAAAGCAAACAATAATGCTAACTACCTCATGTATTGAAACAACTCTGTCCCACATTTCCATGGGCAAAGCATGGGGTTAGATTCAGGCCTTAACTAAGGCCCATAAAGTCATTCAGAATTAAGAAGAAAAAAAAAAAAGAGAGAGAGAGAAAAATAAAGGCTTCTCAGGCAAGCCGGTGTCAACCACACCACAGATGAAAAAATCATATCAGGCTTTTATCCACTCTCAAATAAAAATGTGTTGTTTATGTTTCATCCTTCACAGGCTTGGTGCTTGTAGAATGGAGAAAACGTGGACACTGGATTCAGAGTCTTAAAGACTCTCACATGTTTCTAGAAGAAGTGTTCTGGTAATATATATATATATATATATATATATATAGTTTATTTTATCTCTAGGCATTGACTTTTTTGTGTGTGTTTGCTTTGTGGTATTGTTGGTGAGATTTTATTTTGTGTGTCTGTGTGTCTGTGTGTGTATGCTTAATCACATAAATGTTATGTCAAGCATGGTCTAATTATTCTCTCTCTTCTCTGCCTTTTTTGGCATTGTTGCAGATAAACAAGTTGGAATACCCCAAGTCCTTCACTGTTAAAATGATTTTGATGACTGTGGAAATCATTTTTCATCTTGTTAAACTGTCCCAGAGTTTCCATATGTTTTCAAGCAAATATACTAAGTAAGCTCAGAATTACATGCTTGTCAGAGGCATTTCCAGATGCAGTATACCACGAGCTGTAGATCCCAGGTCTGGTATCTTGAATCTGGTGCATCACGTAGCTTTGAATGAAAGATTTTGGGGGTCACGTGGAAACTAAATGAAACAGCCTGAAGATCCTAAATACATTTCTATGCTTACTTTGTTTTACTTCCGTAATTTACCCAGGAAGAGTATTATGGGTTTTATTAAGCTTCACAAATAGACGAATGCCAATATAAAAGCCTGAAAAAGGGAGAAACAGAAATGTTGCTCTGAAAATAATGCCTCCTATTTATTTCCATGGAAACTACTACTAGTTCTACTACTACAAATAAGTGCACAATAACACTACTGGATAGAGCAAATTGTCAGCTACAAAACACTATTTTTCAACACCATGACCACCATTAGGTAGGGATTTTCATCAGTGATGAGCAAGAGCTTTCATATTGTTCTTATAAAGTGTTCTCAGAGAAATCTGCACCGGAGGAGATGAGCCACTGCCTCCACTACCATTGACAAAACACACCACTCACTACCTCACTGTGCTCACATCCAATTTTTGGTGCCCATAATCTTCAGCATTTGTCAATGAATTTCAATGGGCATGATTTTTTCCACATGGAGGAATTCAGCTGTATCCCCCTGCTTCATATACAGTTCCATCTCAGGCGTCACACAGCAACAAAATTTAACAGAATATTGGCAGGAAGGTTTGGCCTCTATAACTGTACCGCCAATACTTACCACTGACTTTGTGGGCCAATATAATAAGAGACATTACTTTCAGAACAGCCCTCTGACCTGTGCCCCTAGGGAAAACTTAGACAGCCAGTGATAGCTCTTAGTGTTCAACTGTACTTCCAGAAGACCATGGCCAAATCAGAGCTGTTGTTTCACATCTATCATCTGTTTTGTCACATATGTGATATCTTGAATATCAGAGATATCATGAATTCTGACACTACATGATTGCTTAGGTATTTGTCTCACCTTATGCTTTTCAGTTCTTAGATCTCCATCAGTATACAAGTTTCTGTATCTGCCAACATTTGAATTTACCCTGTAAAATTCTGACTTTGGATTTTTTTTATTTTCTCATCCATATTTAAACTGTAACACCTTTGTATGGGTTCTACCCTTCTTATTAGACTTGCTTGGTACAGGCCTCTTGTAGCTCCTCAAAAAAATCCTAGTAATATTAGTAAGGTTAGTCCACAGCATAGCTCATGAATCAGAGGGTAAAGGAAGAGGAGGATTCTGCTTACGTGAACACAGGTTCTGATAATGAGCAATAACGGGAAAAAAATAAACTACAATAATATGTGCATGACAGTTTGAGTTTGGATGATATATACTTGGTTTTAAAGTTGCTGCAGTAGTTTATTCATGGCTGGCAGCTAATGTGAGTGCAGCAGAAGCCACTGCAATGGTATGAAATATCAGTACAATTATGGTTTAGGGTCAAGCACCTTTTAACATCCTTCTTGCTTTAATAAATGAAGAAAGAAGAAAAAAAGAGATTAGGAGAAACACAAAGTGAAACAAAATATGCTTCTAAAAATAAAGAGTAGAAAAAGATAATGAAATAACAAAAATATTTTGAATCCTTGCTACTTTGTCCGACATGAGGCAGCTGGTAAATGTAGCATCCCATTTTATGTCCCTCCCCGTCATTTTATCCTTTTCAAGAGTCTTTCAATTGCAGAATATTCTCAGCAACAACAGAAGAGGCTGATGTCACCAGCTTTATCACTTTTTCTTTTCTTTTTTTTTTTTTTTTTTCCTGTCTTATGATGTACTTAAAACATATTAGACACAACTATTCTTATATTCTTGGTACAATTTGGATAAAACATATTTATTACAATATGCATATGTCCATATGTGTGTGTAAGTGAAGTATTAATGAGTGTATGTGTATGAATAATCATCCACAGTATTTCTGAATTAAGATAAGAGAATCATATCTAAGTTAGGAAAGTAGTTACTGAAGGATCCCTTTATCATCCAAGGAAACAGACACCACAAACAAACAAACAAACAAACAAAAAGATTCAGACCTCTGAATGTGCACCTTAATTTTCATCTTAAAATAAACAAGGAACAACTGCATTGATTTTAGCACTCATGAGATTTTTATTTTCTGCAGGAGAAGTGGGAAGAAAATTTGGTTCCAATGGTGTGCCATCTGTATTCCAGCCATTCTTTCAACACAAGATGCTGAAATTCTAAAGAAGGAACAAAGTGGTATGAAATATGCTGCAGGGAAACCACCTACACTGTTCTTTGACTGGAAGGGAAGAAAAAAAAACCTGATGACCCAAGAGGTCATTTCCATTGCTAATTTTTATGATTTCCTGCCAGTCCTCTTCTCCATGTCTTGATTAAATATTCAGAAAAATCATTATTATACATAAACCTAATCATTTAAAGATGCTTCAAATAGAGCAGACTACAAATACTTTGTTAAAGGAAGGCAACATTCAAAAGGTACTGTATATATGAGTCCCAATTAGGCCAGATCATTAAGGAAATATATTGCAATTAAGTTTACATCCACTGGATGGAACTTGTTGCCAGATAACAGGAATTTCTCAAATGTTTTTTCTTTTCATTCCATCATGATTATTTTCACAGTATGAGTTCATTATTTCATATAAAATATACTAAAACATTATTGAATTTTGAAATAATAATTTAAAATCTTAATTTGCCTAATTAAACAATTATTAGTTTGATCTTACAGCTACAAATGAAAACAGATATAAAAACTATGTGATGCAAAATAATTCTTTTCCTTCAAATGCTTGTATGTCACAGTTCTATTAACTCCTTGAGTTCTGTGGTAGGAGGAGCATATAATTATTTTAATTTCATTATACTAATGATCTGCATAGTCATTTCTTTATGCCTCAAGCTTGATCCTCATGCTGTTCTCTCTTCTCTGTCTTCTTCAGAGTGTCAAATTGAAACAATTTCTTCAATCCCATGTTTCAATATTCCTAGAAACATACTAGTTCTCAAACTCTTACTCCAGCATAAAATGATGTTCTTATGCTTCCTTCCCTCCTTTTTATTTCATCTAGACTTAACTTTTCTCCCATTAGCAAGTTTCCAGCTCACTGCACAGGAAGCTACTGTTTTAACTGAAGGAGCTTTACAAAAAGCACGGTAGCCTGAATGGTGTCACAGTTATGAATTTCATGCTTTCCTTAAAAGGTAATATGTAGTCAACCTTTCAGTCCCTCTGTTTTGTGAGTCATATGTCCCATCTTCCTCTCTAGCTTGCTAATGCACTTGTGAGTTATGGAAATCACAAAAATTTTTAGATCTCCGTATCTCTTGAATTCTGATTGTTTTTCGTTCTAGGAACCCATCGTGGTCATGATTATCCCAGTACTAAAGCAGATTTTTGTTTCAACTGAAGGTCTACCACCTACGTTTGCTGAGCACCTTGTGGTTTTTAGCAGAAAACTCAGTAGACTGTGAATTAATTAGCTTGGGGTTTACTGCAGGACAGAATGAGACATGCACAATGATATTTTACATTTTTGGCTCTTCCTGTCTCTCTGTGTGATGCTGATTCAGACCAACCTGCTTATCCTGAACATCTTGGCTTCACATGGCTGTGTTTGCACTATACATTTATAAAATCTATCAGAAAACTGAAAACTAAAATTACCAACTGCATGCCCCCTGGCCCCAACAAAAAGAAAAAAAAAAAAAAAGTATCTCTTAAGACCATAAACTCAAAGTCAATGCCTAATTTTCCTGGGATATATGTTCTGGACAGAAGTTAACCTTAACCCCACAACCTAAGCTTTCTTTCTGAGTTACTACAACTCTCCTATTAGTGACAATGGTCAGCTTTCTTTTCCTTCAAAGATTCTATGACAAACACTGAAATCTAAAACAAACAAAAAACAACAACAACAAAAAGCTAGAAAACCATCATAAAGTGGTGCATAAGGTATTATAATTAATATTATGAAGTTCTTTCTAGTTGCTAATTCCTTTAGCAACTGAGTATGAAATACATATTTAGAGAAGACCTTAAAGAAACACCTTCATTATATTAACAGAAAATCCTCATTAAAAGTTCTTATCATCTATCTATAAAAGCAAAAGCAGACAATCTGCAACTCTGTATAAGGGAGAACTTTGCCAGTTCTTTAGAGAATTATCTCCTTCCTTTTTTTACACATTTGTCTAGGGGTAATGAAAGGTGGCACTTACAGTATAGATAACCTTGAAATCTAGTTCCTCATTCATCCACTGAGAACTGACAGCATCAACACCAACAATTAAGCTCCCTTTCAATTCAATCAGTAATACTTTATCCCATCATTTTTATACAGAGTTTCTATGAGTGAAAATGTAATTAAATTCTGCCTCTCTTCATTTCTCCTCCTCTGTCTTGCCCTCTCCCTTCCATCATCAATGATCTACATCAGGTTGTCTAATATAGTGCTTCCTACGTGGCTACTGTCAGAAGTATGATTCTTTTATTTGCAAAGAGCAGAACTTTTTGAAGAGCTACCAGTCACACATCACATGCTTATATATCTCTTTTACTATAATAATGGATAGAACATACATATACTAGTTGTGAGAGCAAGAAAACAAAAAGATCATTTATAAGTATTCATTAAAGTACACACTTCATATTTATTTAAACAGAACAAATTAGTTCTTTCGTATGTCTGCAAAGTATGTTTCATACCCGTCTTCTAGGAAAAAGATAAAGAAAATACTAATGTGAAAATTATTCCATACTCTATAAATACCTGCAATTAATTCCCAATTGCATACAGGTAGATTGACCTAGCTGTGAAATATCTGTGCCTTTGAGAAAGATACCAGATGAGTTCGATAATTATTTAAGACAAAGACAATTTGATATCAGTCATGACTGATTCATTTGGATACCTTTGCGGCCTTTTTTTTTTCTTTTTTTTAATTTACCATATGCTTTACATTTCAGTGAACTAGAGGTTTTCTTTGTAAAGGATATCACAGCATTTAGATAGTCAAAATTAATAGAAACCTCACTATGATCTCAGAGTATATTGATTTTTTTTTTTTTTTTTTTCCACTGTTTGACATCCAAAAAGCAAGAACTAAATAGTCTGAGTGGACAATTAGTGTTGATATTGAATTACTAATGAACAGAATATTTAGAAAGTAACAGTTGATAATAACATCTAAGCTCTCCCTGGGTTGTAGCATATTTACATGAACTATTCATCCAGTAATTCTGAGTGTGATGGATTTACAGTTTCTTCTAATAATTTTTGAATGTTCTGCTATTATCTACTTATTCTGATGTTTTGTTTGTTTAAATGCATGGGGTGAAACAATTCAATAACTATGCTGTCAGGAGAGACACTTAAGAATGTAGAGAATTAATCTCTGACACGTATCTCCTTATATCATAGAGAAATCTTTTATGTTGATGCCCTATATCAGCCCTTGTCCAGATTTGTCTAGGAAGTTTTCTAAGATATAATTACTTCTCTGTTGAGCTGAAAATATTTGCGGGGGAGATGAATGCAGAGTGAAGTCTATGTTAAAGAAATAATTGTAATATCATTTGCAAGACTCAGTCCTCAGTGCTACATAATGTTGAAGGAGAGAGGTCATCTTGGCTATTTTGTTTAGGAACACTTGGATTGCAATGCAAACTGAAGCAAGTTTTCTCTACAATTAGAGTACATCAGATTGAAGTAACTTTTCTCTGGTGTCATTGCAGTCAGCCATATTACTATCATCGTGTGCAACCTGAGATATTGAAACTTTTTGACATATGTTATATTATGTTCAACACGTTGAACCTTGCATAAACCAGGCTACCCACTCTCTGAACTGGAATTTATTTGGGTCTCTGTCTTTGAGACATAAACTTAACAAGGCATCAAGGCATGCAAAATATTAAATACTTCAGTGGTTTCTGTATTAGACTTTTATCATTCTTTTTAATGTATATAGCACTTTATCTTGTGATGCTTTAGTGCATTTTGTGCTGCTAGTTCTTAAGAAGAGTTGGCCTTGATTCATTAAGATGGCAGTGAATTATGAAAGATGAGCAACATCTTATAACCAAAATCTAATCTGAAAGTGAGAACTTGGTGATTCTTTTCCGAAACTGCTTTTTTTCCCAAACAAATTGCTATAAGGTAATTCAGTATACAGTCTGATAATGTTACCTACATTTTGTGTTTACTTCAGGTTATGAATTTGCTTAAGAACTGCTATCAAGGAGTAACAGTATAAAGATTCATTCTCACTGCCCCATAGCAATATTTTCATGCATCCCATATACTCTGAAAGCCACATGCACAATATAAGGCCTGAAGACTGAGAAAAGAGAAAGTCCAAAGAAAGGATTAAAAGTCTAGCTACTCTTGTACTTGAGACATTGAGTAACAAATCTGTAGAACTCCAGATCTGTTTGAATATAAATTCATGAGTCCAAGAAGGGGCAACTTCAGAATAAATTAGTCACAGTGAATAATTTACCAATTTTATTACAATCTGGAAGTGAGGAGCTCAGTATGATATCTTTTTTACCTGATTTTAATGTCCTGAAGCATTTGCTGTGTTGTTTCCTTTGTAATCAGCTGTTCCTTTTACAGGCAAGCAATCTCCCAATTTAAATAATACACAATAGAGTAATGTGCTACAGCTCTATCCTGTCAGCTCAGGCTCTACACTCTTCATGTCCTATTAATACCTAGGTGAACCCTAGAGTTGCTTCAGCAAGAACACAGAATTTTAGTCTAAATATGGTTTTGAATGACTTCTCACATTTAGTATATTTCATAAACAAGGCTCTTTTTCAAAATGGTTCAATTACCTAATTTTGAGACATCATCCATAAAAATAAACACATTATTCAATTACATTCCTATCTATATTGATATAAGCAGACAGATGGAGTATGACGATTATCTTAAAAGAAATCATGCTGAATTTGTATCTGTCAAACTGATCTTTGTATCTAAGAAATGTAACTAGTGGCATTTGCTGGTATATTGTTCAAAACAACTAATATATTTCAATATTATCAGAAACTGTTACTTGAACTAAGTCTCACAGCAACTTGTATTCAAACTAGGAATAGAGGAGACTTTATTTAACCTGCAATCCAGTGACCAGAATGGCTCTTTCCTCAGAAAATAATAAAATATCTTAGACAGATTTCCTAACATACAAGTAATAAAGAACCTGGACAGACTTGTATGCCAGTGTTCCCTATTTTCTGATAGGAATACAGAGTTTGATCAAACTGTGTCCCATCAGTATTCATCACTCATGCCTCAGGTTGAAAGGGGAAGAAAAAAGTAAAAAACAAAACAAAACAAAACAAACAAATAAACAAACTATATATATAATATATATATATATAAAAATAAATGAATAAATTTTTATTTTTTATATTTATATATATATAAATATAAATATATATATATATATAAGATTTATTTGTATTTCTATTATATATATATATATATATATATATATATGTATATAAACCCACAAAAAAAAACACCACAGAAACATAACAGGAAGAGGAGATCAAAGGAACAGTCATGAAAGGTTTCAAGTGCAGAGTAGTTTTCCTGTTGGTAATGGATTCTTATCACAAACCTTAAGCAAAGTATTCTATGGACAGTATATCTAAAATACAAACAGCAAATGTCTATGTGTTGCTTAACAGAAATTATTACGGTTTTGTTTGTTTGTTTGTTTGTTTGTTTTCAGCTTGAAAGAGCACTTTCCAAAGCCAAGAGGAAAAATAAATAAATAAATAAAGAGGAAAGCTGTAAAATAATGTATAAAGTGTGTTTGTTAAAAGAACTGTGGTCCATGGCTGCAATCCCTTGAGGGTGTTTCTGACCTTCCACGAATCACCCACGAGTTTCAGTTCCTCAGTGCTGTCATCATTCCAGAGTATCCTTGCAGGATGTAGTGTGAGTGATATTCTGGCTTAGAGCTTGAAATGAGGGAAAATATGTAAACTTCTATTATACAGACTCTTAGTTAAAGAATGAAGACATTTCTACCTATTTGGTGTGAAACACATTGACACTGTAGGTTGCTGAAGTATGCTGCAAATCAGGGGCTGTAAAGAAGACTTGATATAAGAATTGAAAAATAAGCTTTAGGTGGAATGCAGGAACAATCAAGACAGCAGATAAAATGTTATATTTGAAATGCTGCTTCAAAGAATTTGGCTCTGCAAAGAAGTTAACTTCTTGTGAAAGAAATCTACTGAGAAAATTATTCACAGCAGTAAGGTGGCAACAGATTTTGAGCCCATTGAGGAACTACTCTTAATATTTGTTTTGCATGAGCAATGTTAAATACAGCTGAGATGATGCTAAGAAATATCACACATCCCAAAAGGATATTTTTCTGCTTTACACCTTACAGCTCATCTGAACTGCTAACTGCAAGGTTTCTTTGTGTATTCTCACTTTTGGTCACTGTGTAGATGGCCTGATATAACTGGTTGAGGAAAATTCTGTGTTTCATTATGAGAAGAATCTAGGTCTTGCTCACTGTCCCTGGTAGTAAATATGAGAAGGTACTATCTAAAAATTTCAGTTATTCCTCTTTTCTAGGATTGATGTCTTTGGCTTAAAACTTAAGACAAAAGTGTCACTGACACCTGTGAATGATTATAATAGTTAAAAATGATATTACTTTTATTCTTAGGATAAAACTCAGAAAAATCATAGTTTGCTACAGTCATTGGCTCAAGAGAAAAATTTGTTCATTCATAAGTTTTTTATGGTCTATGAGCTGTAATGACCATGTAAGATCAATACTTCATACTGGATTAGATAAACATTTAAGAGGTAAATACTTTCATCCAACTTTGTTCCAAGCAAAGAAATGGACCATAAAAACTCAAGAGAACAGACTTGATGTTTTCATATTATTATTTTTACTGAGCTAAAACTTCAATACTGGAGTTGCTTAGAGCCTCATATTTAAAGTGCAAGCTTCATGAAAGTATTATTATAGTCTGAGGATTACACCTTCTCACAGCGTGGTTCCAGAACCATCTTTGTTCTTGCTGATATTTTTTTGTCAGGGAGTACTGCAAAATATGGTTGCTGAGGCCTAATCACAGCTCTGCCTCTGTCTTTCCCATCTCACTGTATCCAACATCCATAAGCTGTACCAGCATTTGTATACTGATGCCCCAACAATATCAAACAATTTATGTATTCATTTGGCAGCAAAAAGGTGGTTCCAAACACCTAGGTCGCTTTGCAGTGAGTGAGAGAGGAGGTTGATCATACTGGTTGATAAATGAAACAGAAAAATGCAATGTGAGTGACTTGATGTGTTATCCCAAGCTCTTGCGTGCTCTTTGGCGTGCCGGTTAGAATTAGATGACAGGAAACATTTGGTATTATGTCTATGGATTTAAGTACTTCTGCCCAAGCAGAAGCTGCCACTAAATGGTGTAAAGCTATCCATTTCAAAGAGAACAAAAGGTACTTTGTGTCAAATGGACATTGGAAATGTACTGCACTTCTGACAAACGTGAACATTTTTCAGTCTATATATATCTACATAGACAGAGAGATCCAAAAATATTCAAGGAATACTTCTTAGAACATGGTTCCCATTCCTAACTACATAACTAAACTTTAGGCAATGGAAAACATACTACTTTCCATCTGGACTCATGACTTGTTTTCTCACCTGAAGGCAGGTTAATTCCAGTCTGGAAGAATGTGTTATACTTTTTCCATAACGTTTCTTGTCCATGCGCCCTGTACATTGCTGAGTAGGATACTTGCATGGGAAGCAGGGGATAAAGGTTTGAATCCTTTGAAACAAAAGATGATATAATGCATGAATTTCTGCTTTTTGTGGATTTTTATTTTTATTTTTTTTCCCCAAGTGTAAAAATACCTATATTTTGCTGTAAATGAATATAGGCTTCTAAGTCAGTGTTTCTGAACTTAGTCTCAGGCAAGATTACTGTACCCCTTCCTGCTTTCACCCTCAAAATAGCCAATTCTCTTAATGCCTGAGTGTCCCTAACCATAAAGCAAAAATATATACTTTTATCAGATTGTTGAGCTGCTTAAGAATTAACTGGGATAAACACATGAAAGTTCACACAATTTTTTTTTTTGTGCAATATGTTGCCATTTCAGCTTTTACAAGTTGTCAGGATGCTTCAGATACTTATATGGGGTTTTGATGCAAATATAAAATAGCAACTGGAAGATGTTCCTCATGGGATGCAGAAAAAAATGAACATTAAAAGACTGAAAGTTTTGCATTTTATAATTAAGTGATTTGTGGTGGTAATCTCAACTTGTTTTTTAATGACTATTTTTTTCCCAATTAATTTTCTTAGATATTTTTGCCATATTTAAAAAATATATGCTCAAAATCTGAATGTTTTTTTCATTTTATTTTCTGAAGTCCCTGTTGTGCTTTCGACATTCTGAACCGCAGAAATGTGGCTGCAGTAAATTCCTTTTGTTTTTCTATGCATGAATCGTAAAAGAGTATATTATCTTCATCCATCTTCCTTCTTCTCGCTTAAATATGTACAAGATTATTTTGGGGGATTAATAGGAAGAATAAATGTATATAATGATGTTTTGTGTTACTGATGAGAAATTTTTATCCTCCTGTATTAGACAGGATGAAAATACTTCGAACTGATAAAAGAACAGACAACACAGACAATCCTCAAAACACAAGATTCTGACTCTCAGTTCCCTCTTTCTTGTAATAAATACAGTACCGGACTCTGGAGGAGTCAGTGACCTTATTACCTCTAAAAACTTTTGATGCCATCTTCTGAATTGCTTCTTGAAAATAAACAAAGTCCTTTTTAGAAGGGTGTGTAAAGTCCTTTTTAGAAGGGTGTGTACTTTATTTCCAAGAATTATATGAATTTCATAAAAAGAGGGAATAAATATCTCTCTACCCCAATGGGGTCTTCAGATCATCTCTGAGAAACCTTTATAATTCTTGATTCACCTGGCATTTTTAATTTATTCCTCAGCAGAGGAGGATTTATTTTATTTTATTTTATTTTATTTTATTTTATTTTATTTTATATATATATATATATATATTTACTTTTATCTTTGTAAAAGTTGCAAGACTCTAGAGAGTTCAGGGAAAAAGAAGAAGTCAAAATCTTTGTTGGGATTTTAGGACTTGATTTACAAAGCTGACAGACTAAAATAACTGAATCTCAATATATCAACAAAGCAGAATCTAAGGAAAACATTCTGAAAACATCCAAAATAGCATAAAATATATGGAGTGAGAGGAATTATTCATGGGTCACAAAAAGAATAATGAGTGATGGGATGAGATTAGGGAAAGGGATGTTTCCACTTGATAAAGTCTATTTATCTGTGCAACAATCTTCCAGTGAATGGAGTGAAGGCAGTTATTCTGATTCATTTATAAAAGAGCTGAACAATACATTAATAAATGAGCTGTAAATCCCTTCATTTCCTGAGTTAGAATGAAAACTGGTAGGATCTCCTTGGTGGAACAGGTATTTTACCTCTCCAGTGCGTATGATTCTATCACACATGGTCCCTTTCAATTATCAAAGAATCACGTGCTCATTTCAGCAATGAGACTCACATTAGTGTCAAAGGGAGACTCAAGATTAAAAACCCCAGGCATCTCTTTAAAAATGCAGGAATTAAAATGATGTATTATTTCTGCATTAAAGAAACCAGTTTCCCAAATATGTGACCCTTCTGCATTTTCCTTCAACACAACTACTCTTGCTTATCCTCAGCACCCAAAAATAAATATTGAGGCCAGATCACAGTTAACCAAGAACAGCAGAAGGTGAAAAAAAAAAAAGAAAAAAGAAAAAAGAAAAAAGTTGAGACTTGTTTTTAACCATTAAAGAAATTAAGACTTTACACTTCCAAGGAAAGTGTGATTTAAGGGCTAACCAACACCATGGTCCTATATACTATCTAAGAAATTGGAAATTACTGGCTACTAAGCCCAGCTATCAGAAGCTCCAGGGGGAGTCTCTGCAATGACTCTGATAACTTTTGAGCATAGACTTGAATGCTGTTCTCTTCTTAATTAGAAACTCCTCATTAGTATGTTTCTATATATGTTTGCATTTGCATATGTGTTTGCTGTATACGCACATACACACATACTTTCGCTGTGTGTTCACGTGCTTTACAGAATATGTAACTCTAGTTGTCTAATTGCTTGCTTTTTTCCTTGCCATGTTTAGTTGATTACACTCTCGACAGCGTTTTCCTTTTGCTGTATTGGCAAATACTTACAAAAGCCTATTTGCTTTCTTTTATCTCATTACATTATTCAGTGATTTTCTGTACACACACATTCAGAAGCAACAGCAAATGTCTTACTTTCAAAGAGATTTAAGAAGAGCAGTATTTGTCAAGGAAAAAAAGCGTAAGACTGACTAAAAGCATAAGTAAAATAATTTCATAGGACAAAAACTTACCAAGGATACTAAAATGGCTCTAGCCTCACTATTTAATTAATGCCAAAAGTCACCAAAATCTCTAGACCTAAAGCTGTCAACAAAGAAAGCTGAGCTGATGAAAAATAGTGCAGTACCAGGGTTTTGCATCAGTTTGCAATTGGCTACCTGATATCTGAATGTAAGTCTGTTCAGCTTGGGGGGGAGGGGGGGGGAGAAGGGGAACAGGGCAGGGGGGTGGAAAGGCTGTGGGGGGGATCTGATTAATGCTAAGTATCTAAAGGGATGAGGCCAGGCTCTTCTCAGTGGTGCACAGTGATAGGACAAGAAGCAATGACCTAAAACTTGAATATGAGAAGTTCCATACTTACATGTGGAAGAACGCCTTTACTGTGAGGGTGATGAAGCACTGGAATAAGTTGCCCAGAGTAGTTTTGGAGTCTCCTTTTATGGAGATATTCAAGACTCATCTGGATACCTACCCGGGTAACCTATTGTAGGGTACCTGCTTTAGCAGTGGAGTTGGATTCAGTGATCTCTTGATATCCCTTCCAAACCCTGCAATTCTTTGATTCTGTGACCAGCACCCCCAGGTTCAGTTCTTCTATGCAGTCTTCCAACCACTTTGTCCAAAGCCTGCAGCATTGCCTGGGGTTATGGTGGCTACCGTGCAAGTCCTAGCGCCAAGCCTTGTTGAACCTCATCCCACTGGCTTCAGCCCAGCGATTCACAGAATCATAAAATGGCCTCGGTTGAAAAGCACCATAGTGATCATCTACTTTCAAGCCCCCTGCTATGTACAGGGTTGTCAGCCACTAGACCAGGCTGCCCAGAGCCACACCCAGCCTGGCCTTGAGTGCCTCCAGGGATGGTGCATCCACAACCTCCTTGGGCAACCTGTTCCAGTGTGTCACCACCCTCGTGTGAAAAACTTCCTCCTAATATCTAACCTAAACCCTGTCTTAGTTTAAAACCTTTCCCCCTTGTCCTGTCACTATCCACCCTCATAAACAGTTGCATTCCTTCCTGTTTATAAGCTCTATTGGAAGGCCACAGTGAGGTCCCCTTGGAACCTACTCTTCTCCAAACTAAATAAGCCCAATTCCCTCAACCTTTCCTCATAGGAGAGGTGCTCCAGCCCTCTGATCATCTTAGTGGCGCACCTCTGGACCCACTCCAAGAGATCCATGTCTTTCCTGTACTGGGGGCCCCAGGCCTGGACGCAGTACTGCAGATGGGGCCTCACAGGAGCTGAGTAGAGGGGGACAATCACCTCCCTCTCCATGCTGGCCACCCCTTTTTTTTAATGCAGCCCAGAACACAGTTGGCCTTCTGGGCTGCAAGCATACATTGCTGGCTTATGTCCAGCTTCTTGTCCACAAGAACCCCCAAGCTGCAGGGCTGCTCTCAAGGAGATATTCCCCCATTTTTTATAAATATCTGGGATTGCCCTGGCCCAAGTGCAGCACCTTGCGGTTAGCCTTGTTGAACCTCATTAGGTTCTCACAAGCACACTTGTGCAGCCTGTCCAGGTCCCATTGGATGGCTTCCCTTCCCCCTTACAGTATCAACTGCTCAGTTTGGTGTCATCTGCAAACTTGCTGAGGGTGCACTTGATGCTATCATCTATGTAAATGATGAAGGTGTTGAAAAGCACCGGTCCCAAGACAGACCCCTGAGTGACACTGCTTGTGACTGGCATCCACCGTGACACATAACCATCAATCACAACCCTTTGGTTGCATCCAGCCAGCCAATTCCTAATCTGTCGTACAGTCCATCCTTCAAATCCACACCTCTCCAGTTTAGAAAGAAGGATGTGAGACACGATCTGCCTGCCATTGGTGATGATGAGTTGGCTGTCTCAGACTACCTCCTCATCTTGCATATGCCTCAATGTCTCTTCCAGGAGGATCTGTTTTATGATCTTCCCAGATACAGAATTGAGGCTCACCATCCTGTAGTTCCCTGGGTCTTTATTTCTCCCTTTCTAAAAATGAGAGTGAAGTTTCCATACTATATATTATACTATATACATAATACATAAATGGGGCATTACTCCAATAAACCAAACAATTTCTTCTTATCCATAACCCACATAACTGGGCAGAGTTTTGCCTGCAGATTGCTACTTTAACAGAGCTTAAATAAAAATGACAGCTGGTTTTTTTTTGTTTTGTTTTGTTTTTTTCCTGTGATCACCTATTGAAAGCAAAACATATAGAACATTTAACATTGAATCTATAAGGCAGATGTCCAGAAAAATAAATCATATATATATAAACTATAAAAGAATATAAAATTTAAAAGAAAAGAAAAGAAAAGAAAAGAAAAGAAAAGAAAAGAAAAGAAAAGAAAAGAAAAGAAAGAGAAGAAAAGAAAAGAGAAGAAAAGAAAGAGAAGAAAAGAGAAGAAAAGAAAAGGAAAGGAAAGGAAAGGAAAGGAAAGGAAAGGAAAGGAAAGGAAAGGAAAGGAAAGGAAAGGAAAGGAAAGGAAAGGAAAGGAAAGGAAAGGAAAGGAAAGGAAAGGAAAGGAAAGGAAAGGAAAGGAAAGGAAAGGAAAGAAAAGAGACTGTCTTAATGCAAAAGCTATTAATATAAGGCAATATTTAATTAACTCATTGGCATTTGCCAGTTAAAGGTGGAAGAAGCTTTTTTTCCCAGAAGATAGAACTGAGGAGGATGTATTCATTACACTGATGAAGTAAAAGTCTTTTGGCAGAAAATGTAGGTAATATGGCTGATGAACAAACAGAATAAATTATTAATCATTTTTCTTTTTTTGTTTTCTTTAACGTCTAATCAACACTCTTTTTTTTTTTTTTTTTTTTACTTTTTACCCCTTATTTAAGATCAAATGAAGAAAAATGTAAAATTATTAAAAAAAAAAAAAAAAAAAAGTATAGAAACAAACAAATCCCACATTAAATATGTTACCAGAAGTCACTGAACAGTATTAAACAGACTTCGGATAGACAGCCTGCGATAAATTTATAACCCTCCATTCAGAGTCAGTCTGAATAGCCATTAAAATAAGAGAATATAGCAGTGTTTAAAGAAAGACTTTATGAAGGAGATTATAGGGTAAGTTCATCTCATGGGAATGAGAGTTTCAGTATTTCAGAATTAGAAGTAGCAGTGCTGAAGTAATGCTTGGGTATTGCAGTATACAGAAATAATACTGAAAGGGAAAAGTATCCTGAGGGCAAATTGTAAGTTATCCAGAATCCAAAGCTTATAAAAAACAGCATACTGCATATATTGTGTTTACCTATTCTGGAAATGCTATCTAAATTAAAAATAAACAAATAATAAACAAACAAACAAACAAACAAACAAATAAATAAATAAAGATAAAAATTAAAAATTAATTAAATTAAAAAAAAGGCAAAAGCAGTTCTCTGTCTGCTCTATACAATTTATTTTGTCCATCTAAAATAAATGCTGGATGTGCAATGAATGAATATTCACTCTAGATTTTGTTTTGGAATATTACCTTGCTATTCACAAAGACTATTACAATTTTATCTTAAAGGTGCTGCAGGTATATATGTACATTTTGGGTTGTATTCCATTCTCTTACACACCATTCAGATTTTCTTTATTATCTTCTTATCTAAAGTGCCCATCAGTGCTAAACTGAATGTTCCATATTTTTCAGCAACAATCATATCTACTTGCTGTGGTGGGCGGTAAACCATAAATACATCCCTTAATAGTTATGGGGACTAATAAGAACCACAAATGCACTTACTTTGCAGAATGAAACACATATCTCAGATATTCCAGGGCTTGGCAAAAAACAAACAAACAAACAAACAAACAAACAAACATCAACATAAAAAATATTATAGATAAAAACAAATATAAGCTAGATTATAGAGCATAAGGACTAGAAGCATTCTCCACATCAAAGTAAGATTTGAGTCTAAGTTTGCCTAGGTTGATTCTTGGCCTTTGTAAATTCCTTGGTGAATGCCAGACAAATATTTGTAGTAACATTTAACGCCTGCAAATAGTCACAGAGAAGGAATGCAGATATGCTAGATAAACTCCCCTAGTTGTAAAATAAAGCAGTCTTCTGGAAAAGCAAAATGTTACTGGGAAAATCCATTATTTCTCCACCCAAATTAGCTAAGACAAGTTTAAGGTCAAGAGTTAGGTCATAATTTTCTTAACTAAGACTAGACTGAACAAGTACAAATAAACTTTCAGCTCTTTGAACACAGCCTGATAAATCTATAGAATATAAAGTTACTATGGTAAGACAAGACCTTGAGACCAAAATGCCTTGACAGGTGCCAAAAGGATTTTGGAAGAGTATGAAATATTTCTTTCTTTGGGGACATTAAAAGAAAACTTTAAGTTCAGCAACTTAGTTTTCCCAACTGAAACAAAAATAAATGAGAAACATGCAATCACATAGAATAAAGCAATGCTGCTCAATATGTGTTGGAGTAAGAATTGAAAATAATTCCCTCACCAGTAGTATCTGAGATGGTGAGTGTTAACATAGGTTCCATGGGATATTCTACCAACACAAATAATGCAATTCAGTTTATTATCTGGGTAGTCATTTCCCTGCTTAGCTAGATATTTACATGACACTACCATAACCTGTTTGTTTAGTTACTGGGAAATAAACATAAATGGACACATAGCTATTTACATGCATGCCTATAAATTACATTTCTATTCACTGTCATATTAAAAATCACGTCCAGGCTTGCTCCTTCATATGAAGACATGACAGAAGAAAAATGAAATGAGAATCTCTAAATAAGCAGTCTCTAAAGGTTGAAGTAAAATAAGGAAGCAGAGGGAATCAAAGACTGTTATAAGAATCTGGTAATAAGAATAATTCAGGGTTATTATTTTTTCTACTTCTATTAAAACTCTCACCAAATTGGAGAATGATTACTTGCCAGTTCATTATGCTGATGATATAGGATATTTCTAAAATCAAACTCTTTTTGTGCTGAACACTTTTAAGCATATAGGTCAGGCTCCTCTCTCTCAGATTTGGAAGTCTGAAGCCATCTGGCCTATTTTAACAAGCCATTTTAGAATGAAATGAACAGCCCTGAGGAATAAGCAAAAGTGCTTATATCTCTCCTTTACTTTTAAAAAAGATTCTAGAGTGACTAGTTCATACTGAGATGTCTAATTTGGATCTCTTAACCTAAGTGAGATGAATTTTTCCTATTCTTTTTCTACTAACTTTATCACTCTGAAAAATAGGCACGTCATCTAAGTTAGTTACCTAGACTCCCTCTGTAATCAATAGAGAAAAATAAGTATCTCCTGAGGGAAATTCATTTTACATTACTTGGACATCTTTCTTTAGAGAGGATGAGACCTCCTCTAGAATTTTTTTCTAGTCTCAGAAGGAGCTGAGCTGACTGGCTAAAAACAATAACAGAATACAATCAGATAACGGTTTGGTTTAGAGAAGACCTTAAAAACCAACTATTTTCAACCCCTGTGATCAGGAGTGTCTTCCACTCAATCAAGTTGCCAAGGGTCCCATCCAGACAGGCCTTGAGAATTTTTAAGCTCAAGGAGGGACGGTTTAGACTGGATGTCAGGGGAAAGCTCTTACAGTGAGGGTGGTGAGGTACTGAAACAGGCTGCTCAGAGAGGCTGTGAATGCTCTGTCCCTGTAGGTGTTCAAGACCAGGTTGACTGGGGCCTTGGGCAACCTGGTTTAGTACTAGACTAGAGGCTGGTAGTCCTGCCCGTGGCAAGGGGTTGGAACTTGATGATCCTTGGGGTCCCTTCCAATCCAGCCATACCATGGTTCTATGATGTCAGGACTGGGGCATTCACAACCTCTCCAGGCAACCTGCTCCAGTGACTCACCACCTTCTGAATGAAGAATTTCTTCCTCTTACCTAATTATATACAGTCTTTCAGCTTTAAACAATTAGTCTTTATCCTGTCATTACATGCTTCTGTGAAAAGTCTCCATCTAGTTTTTGTATTGAAAGTCTGCAATAAGGACTCCCTGTCCTTCTAACTTCTAAAGACCTACTGACTTTTAAATTACTCAGACTGGGTGGCATGCATCACTATATTACTGAAAGTGCAGTGTCTCTTCCGAAGGCACTGAAATCATATATATAAAATAATGAAGTTCTGGGTTTTTAGCGTTGACTTCAGTAGAAAATGGATTTCATTCTAACGGTTGTAAGACAGATAAGGAAACATAAAGTAAGAGTTAAAGAACAACAAAAGTGAGTAAAAGAGGAAATATAAGAAATAAAACCCTTCTACAAGCCCTATAAGAAATAAATGTATTTACAATTGTTTTATGCACAATTATATTGAGATACAACGAAGTTTATTTCCAAAAACTAAACCAGAGTGAGACACCCAGAAACAGTCCCTAGGAATTCTAAAAGTACTGCAAGTCATCTTTTAAATGAAGAGAACTCAGCTTTTGTGAGGGCATGGTACTAAAAAACGCATGAACTTCAAATTACTCGGGGCTGGAAGGGGAGGGGGGGGGGAGTGGGGAGGGGGAAAGAAAAAAAAAGAGAATTTTACAGGTTAAGATTCCTGGCTAATAGTATTCAGCAGAGAGGTGCTCAGAGTTCAGCCATAAAAACATATTTGTGTTAAATTCATACACAATTCTGGTTCAGCATTTTCTTAATTTATTGCTACAATTCGATATTTAATTGTTAAAAGTTGCTTTAGCCCTTCCTTTTAAGTCCAAGTAGATGAGATTAGATGAGAACTGGATTTTTTTTTTTTTTTTTCATTTTTAGTAAACCTTCCCCCTCCCCCCCTCCATTCCCTCCCCCCCCCCCACACACATTTATTTCTATCAAATCATTCTAACAAGATGCTTGATGAAATCTGAACAAAATAGCTGCTGCTCCTTTCTCATGATGAGACAGTGCATGTTCTTCTGGAGTTAAAAATTTAACAAGGTAGGTGAGCACACTACTGTCTTTTCTTCCTCTAGAGCGTGAAAGAGAGAGGTGTGCTGCAGTTTCCTCCACACATATGTATTAGCTACTCCTTTAATCTCTTTTTTATTTAAAATTCAAACGAGTGAAGGTTTGAGAGGAAGATACGTTTTGGAGCCAGCAAGACTCACCCCTCAGGAATTTCAGATAATGTAATATGAATGAAAAGCTAGTCTGATGAGTGACAGTTGCACACAGGAATCATGCATCCAGCATCTGTACGCATGCATGTGAATACACATACATAATGCCAGTCACTTCCAAAGAGTCATGGTTCTGTTACTGTTCATCATCTTGGAATAAAAACTCTTGACACAGGTTTACTTCTTGGGTCATCCGTATAATTTTTATAAATCTGCTGAAATGAATGACACTGTAACACTGTGGAGTATCTGACATTTCTGTCAATTAAATGTTGATAGTCAATTGATAAATCTGAAAAATATGACTGTGTTCCTAAAAATAGTGTTGGCTTAAAAATTCTCTAACCTTTCCTGCCTTTATTTTTCTATCTTTCTTATTTGTATATATGTATATATAATATATATATGTATATATTAGGAAGCTGTTGGTTTTTTTTTTGTTGTTTTTGTAGTTTTGTCTTCGTTTCTGTTTTGTTTTTCACATGATTTGGGTGATTTTAATAATGACTACATCATTAAGATCACTAAGCATTTTTTTCTGTACTACAACACTTCAGTTAAAAAAATAAAAAGAAAAAAAAAAGAAAAGATTTTGTCTATAGTCAAAACTTTACACCAATTTTAAAAAGCCTTAAAAATGTAAAGAAACATAATAAACATATGATCAAATAAAATCCCTCCAAGAATTTCAACACTTGACATAGAATGCAAGCATCTGGAAACACACCTCAGCATAGTCAGTACAATATTTGCCTAAAGGAGAAGGTAAGGTCAGCTTTGTAGCCTTGGAACAGATCTCCTGTCAGTGTAAACTGACACAGCTATACCAAAGTCAATTTACACCAAATGAAATCTTCTCCCTTCTTTATTTTACTTTATCTATCTTTGCATTTCAATGTCGTTGCCTACAGAGTCCAGTAGTGAAGAACAGCAGGAGCCCCTATATTTTGTATAGTTGCAGCTCAGTGCCAGGTATCTTTGGAAGTCTGAAAGAACAGCCCACTACTGCGAGTCATTTTTGCTTCTTTTTGCATCACCAATAATTCCAGCACACACTTCTCTCTTGCACAAACAAATAATAATAATAGCAAGAGCAAATAATTCTTATTTTTCTGCCATGTTGACAATATTCTTAAGTCTAGGCTTCTACCCTCAGTATTTTTCACTATTCAATCAATAGAGAATTAGAAAAGGAAATAGAAAACAAATGGACTTTCACATTTTTTTTCTGAAGCTGACCAATGTTCTATAGAATCATAGCATCATACAATCAACAAGGTTTGAAAAGACATTCAGGATCATGCACTCCAAATATCCACCTATAACTAACATTTCACATTTTTGTATCTGTACAATATGAAATAATGTGGTCATATAATAATAAACTTTTCATTGAAAAGTTTTCCTTCCAAGCATATGGTCCCCTTTAGAATACTTAAAATATTTTTGTCTTAATTCCCTTCTGCTTTACTAAGCAATCATTTTTTTCTCCTTTCACTTCTCTTTCTCCCCCCCCCCGCCCCCGTCCCCCCTTTAAAAAATAAAATAAATAAATAAATAAAAATCTTGTTACAATCCAAACTTATTTTACGGACAAAGGAGAAATGCACTTTTAAATATACTCACTATTACTGCTAGTACCATTGAAATTTTGAGAGTTTAATTCAAGAATCTTTTTTTTTTTTTTTTTTGACAGTATTATTACATAACACAGTAGCAGAGCTAAAATTGTAAAGCACATGCTCCTTTGTTTCTACTCCTTGTCTTGATGTTAGTTTAATCCCTTCCCTTACTCCTCTGTGTCTTAAAGTGGTGGGTTTCTGGTAGTGGAAGGAGATTTTGGAGAAGTTGTCAGCATTCAGAGTCCTTGGCCAAGAATGAAGTGCTGATGTATTTCCACGTCTAGTTGGAGGCTGGTCAAAAGTGGTGTTCCCCAAGGGTCAGTCTTGGGACTAGTGCTCTTCAACATTTTTATCAGTGACACAGACAATGGAATTGACTGCACCCTCAGCAAGTTTGCAAACAGCATCAAACTGAGTGGTACAGTCGATACAGTAGGGAGAAGGGAAGCCTTCTTCTTCTGCCCATCCAGAGGAACCTGGGCAGGCTAGAGAAGAGGATTTTGTGGATGCCTCATCCCTGGAAACATTCAAGGCCAGGCTGGATGTGGCTCTGGGCAGCCCAGTCTGGTGGTTGGCAACCCTTCACCATAGCAGGGGGTGTGAAACTAGATAATCATTGCGGTCCTTTTCAACCCAGGCCATTCTGTGATTCTATGATTCTGTTTTGATAATGTAGATCATTTTTATACTTCCTGACATACTTCTACACCTTGATTTTTTCTTAATTAGTATGAACCCTACACCAATATGTACTGCATATTTTCCATTACAAATGTTTTATTTTTAACCCCACAAATATTTTTGCCTTGCTCCACGTTATTTGTTTGTTTGTTTGTTTTCAACAGAACACAGGGTAGTTGCTTATAAATATGGGATCTCCACTGATAGCTTTCAATATACATCTTATCACCCCATGTCTGATTTTCTTTGCATTGCATCTTGTATCCCAACTCTCAAGGTTCCTGCTGCTAAGCCAGGAATGGCCATGTTTTCAGTTACTGTGTTAGTCACAAATATCTCCTTTTACACAACGCAACTGCATTTTATTGCAATCTATAGTACCATATACATATTACTGCTATCCATACACATACCTGTGTTGAACCACACAAGTAAAATTAGCCGTAGCCATCTTATTTTGGGAGAACTGCAGTTACAGATAAACCAGGCAAACCAGGGCTGCTGAAAGTGTGGCTAGACACATACCTCAGGCTTTGCAAAGTTATTACAAATCCTGTGTATTGCTATTAGTAGTCAATATGGTATTCAGTGGGCTAAAGAGTAATCTCTCTTCTTCTCATTCCCTTTTTTCATCTTCACCATATATATATATTTTTTTCCCCTTATTTCCTCTCATCTCTTTTCCTTTTTCACTTTTCCACTTTTCCTAAAAACCTAGCTTTTTAAAATAATTACTGTACTATTCCGGCAGGCTCTCCTTCTAAAAAGGTTTACATTTACAAGAAAGATTTTTTTAATTATTATTTTTTTCTTGGTAAGTTAAACAAGAAATAAAGATAAGTAAATCTGTTTAATTGTTTAGTAGTTCTGTGCTTCCCAACTGGCCTACAATGAAACAAAATAAAACAAAACAAACAAACAAAAAACAACCTATTTTTCTAAGGGGAAAAAACAAACAAACAAACAAAAAGACAAAAATGCACGTGCACACACACATAAACCTGAAGGACAATTCTTGGAATATGTCATGTTTCTCAAATACCTCATCTCTGGTCAACTGAGAATGTATTATAATGGTGATTCAGGACATGACCAGGAAACCTGGTTAGTCTCTCAAGACTTTATTTGTTTGCTTGTTTGTTTGTTTGTTTTAAACAACATTAGCTTAAGTAGCCTGAAAATTGAGTAAGTAGCAGACTTAGTTGCTGCAGTGACCAGAGAAAACGAAGGGAATTTATGAACTCTGAATACGTCTTAGACCAGTTACAGAATTAGACTAGAAACCCGTTAGAATTCTGGTAAGTGAAAATAAAGGCTGCTGTGCAAAAATCAGATACAGTTTATAAATTATTGTAAGTTAAAAGCAATCAAACAGTATAAGAGTAATTGTACACACATTGTTAGATATACAGAAAAATATTAGTCACATAAATGTCAATTTTTTAGTACTGTTATCAGAAAAAACAAAATTTGAGGATAAAAGATAGAATAGTTATAGATAGAATAGATAGGTAGAATAGTTATATTTTTAATTCATTTCAAATCTAAAAGCAAACTTTCCTTCTGGATTCAAACTTGATATTCCATATTTCAGATCAGAAGGAAATCTCCCAGTGAGTTTAGTTGTTGATGATTTCAGGGCAGTTAGGTGTTAAAACTTTACATATTGCAAGTATCAAATATTTGATCAGGCTATACTTAGCATCTTGGGAATTTAGCATGCAAACATGCGTATACACAGATATACAGAAACTGACTTGCAATATGTCAGTTAAAAGATATATAAAGTTCTCATTTTTACCTAGAAGTTTCATTTAATCTTCTAGATATTTGCAAACCTTTAAAAGAATGGAAGCACATTTGCCATTAAAATAGATGGATTTTGTTACAAATGAAAGAAGCTAATATTTTGAAAAGAGATCAAGAGTAATAACAAAATTATCACTTAGGCTTGCAGGCTACTTGTGAGCTTTCATCCAAATGAACTATTTTGATTCTGTCTTTAACAGAAAAAAAAAAAAAAATGTTTTTTTCTTACCTTAAACCTAGCCACACAAACATTAGTAAGATGCTGCCTTCAGATCAATCATACTGATCAACAGCCTAACTGTGATAAGTGGTGGGAAATTAATGTGTTTATGCACGGATGTGTCTTGTGTTTTTTACCTCCACAATTTAAATTTTAGATCTCCAAATACTATAAAAAGTGAGCCCACCTCTCTTAAAACTTGAAGAGAGTAATACTACTAAACTTTAAACAACATCAAATTCAGATCCAATTCTGAAAAATTTAAATGAAGCCTTCCATTGGTAAGTCAACAAAAATGTCACTTTTGTTTGCTACTAATGCAAATTTATCAATACATTAAATCATGGGACCAGTTACTTAATTTTTTCTTGCACGTGTCAGCAGATTATGGACTTGACTCACCACCTTCAAGGATGTTTACCCAGTGAGAAAAGTTTGATTGTTTGTTTTGTTTTGTTTTGTTTTTTTTAAATGAAACATAGTACTTAATATCAGAAAATGCACATTATAACAACATTCTTCAGCTGCATGTGTTACAAGCATGTCACCTGCAGTTGCGATGCAAGAAGACATGCAAGGGAATGACGGTCACGTTAAAAGATTCCTTGAAACTCAATTGGTGCACATCTGGGTTGTTCCAGTGTCCCAAGTAGGCTTATTTTCAAAAGACCTCTGTTACTCTCAAGCTCAGAAAATTCATCCTCACCTGTAGTTTTAAACAATCATTTAAAACCTCGTTGCGGCAGGAAAATTGTTGTTGTCTCCTGTTCATGTTTACAGTTTAGTTTGACCATTGCTATCGTACCTTTTTTTTTTCCCCGGGTATCAACTACCGATTCTGTAAAATTCTACTTAGCTTTCCAAGTTACTGCTTCTATGTCCAATTAAAAGGGGGGAAAAAAAAATCTCATCAAGAAAAAGTGTATTTTCCTTCCAGTTGTAATAGAAATTTAGGCTGGATGTAAATATGTCCCCCATACTTCAATTGCTTTTCATCTAGTAAGTTAGTTTGGGCTGAGCTAAAATTAGTTTTCTTCAGAGTAGCTGGCATGGTACTATGCTTTAGATTAGTGGTGAAAACTGTGTTGATAATACACCAATGTTTTGGCTGTTGCAGAACAGTTCTTATACTGAGCAAAGGATGTTTTGTCTCATGCTGACCTGCCAGTGAAGAGGCTGGGGGTGAACAAAGAGCTGGGAGAGGACACAGCTCTTTTTGTCGTTGTTTTATTTTCAGTGTCCAAACATAAATATGATTATATAATCATTTCAAGTGAAGTTGTCTGGTTTTGTATAGATTTGATAATTGGAAGAGTTTTCCATTTTTTGACAAAATGTATACATATCACTAATGTATACATATCACTAAGGTTTCTGAATATTACAAAATGAATTTACAGTAGTTTTGTTTTCCTTTCGTTTTGTGGTTAAAAAATAAAAATAAAAAAATCTCAACTGTTACACAGAGATCAGCTGGTACAGATTACTTTTTGGGATACTTCAGGCTTAAATGATATATAAAGGAATGATTTATTCTCTCTTGTCCTCTTCTACATAACAAACATTACCAAAAGTCTACACTGTTTGGCCATATTATCATTTAAATGGGATGCATGGTTTGCCCTTGACTGCCTTTTAACTGCACCAATATTAGACACTCAAAACCAGAGACATTGGATGAGCTAGTGTGAGTTCAGATAGATAGATTGATCAAAATATAATTTCTGGCCTTTTTCTCCCCTCTCCCCCTTCTCCCCCCCCCCCCCCTCCCCCGTATCCTGTGATCATCTTTGGTCTGACTACTTTAATTCTTTTCTCGTTTCTGCATTTGGAAAGCTGATGCCATGCTAATTCCTCATACTTCTTCACTGGCATTTTCAGGCTATATTATGAACAGACTTGGCTCTGCATTCCTCAAATCTTGTAGAAATTTATTTGAAGGATGACACTGTTTGCAGTTACACACCCTCAGTCACCACCCAGGATTTATCACGCCCTGCTATCATGCCTCTTGCTGCCATCGACAAGGGAATGGGTGCAGAAAGAGATTTCATTATTGTTAGTTTATCTCTATAGTCAGCAGGCTTCTGAGAACAGAGGAGAAAACACTCCATCTCAGCAGTGGCCTGATAAAATCATTGTCATCTGCAGTTCTCCTTTCAGATTTTTTTTCTTTTTTTGGGAGCATTTCATCTAAATCATCACTCTTTGGACGGTCCTCTGTGAATCATAATCTGCTCAGATACCACTATCTTTGGAAACGGTGCTGTCAACATTTATGTCAACACTGAAGTTGTAATTTCTTGGCATTAACGTTCCTCACTTGATATAACACTCTGTTCAACTTGGAGAAAGCTCCTGCTTGGTGCTGTTTCACAGAGTCCTCTTCTGTTCATGCATGTGAGAGGTTGAGAAGCCAATGCCTTGCCCATGCCATGTTTACTGGATCTAGTATCAGCACTTGCTCTTGTTTAAAAGAACAGTAATACATCCAAAACAATTTTCAAGGAAGAGGATAAGAATTCACTGATATTAAAAGTGCTTTGTGTGGAGGGGAGAAAAATGCAATAGCTCAGCCACCATATTTCCATCCTGAATTTACAAGTAAATATGCAATCGATGTTCAGTCCTTAAAAGTCTTTGGAACAGACATTCCTTGCATCCCTATGAACCCCCTAATCAGCAGATAATTTCCTTACATTTTCAAGCAGTTAAAAAAAATAAAATTAAAAAAAAAAAAAAATCCATAACAAAAGGTCACTATCCCTAAAATTACAACATGCAACAAGCAAAGACCAGAAAGATCAATTACACTACCAATGGATTATTTTTTAATCTTCAAAATTATTCTTCCCTTTAACTACAAGAACATAAATTTATATATATATTTTCTAATTCCATGTCATGTTTTAAAATAAATGGACTATGAAATCCCAGATATGAAACTCAAAGTGTAACAAATGCAGAAAAGGGCTACTTAGATGATCAAGGGAATGGAGCAGCTTTCTTAGCAGTCTAGGAAGCTTGGTTTGTTGAGCCTCAGAATGAAAGTGATACAAGAGCGGATTTGGTTGTTGTCTAAAATAACATCAGGGAAATTTTAATGGAGACATCAGAAAAGGAAAAGGGCTTTTTAAGCTGTGAGACAATGTTTTCACAAGAAAAAATGGGTACGTAGTGCTCAAAATAAATTTAAACTAGAAATAGGAAGAAAGTTCTCACCCAGTAAAAAAGTTATATTATGAATAAACCTGCCAATCACTGATGTTGGACCAAAAACATCTTGATTTCTTTTGATAAGGAAACTAAAAAAGTTTGTACTACCTACTATTTGCTGTAACAGAGTGCTTTAGGACCTCAGATATTTTCTTCCATTTCTATCACTTTGAAAACGAGAGGAATAGTCTTCAGTTTGTTTATCTCTGTTTTTTAAATTCTATCTATTGTAATAAATAAATAGAAAATACAGTTAAGTCTTGTAACATTTCTTAAAAAAAAATATTAGGTAGTCCTGTGGATGGCATACACTTCTGTTCTACTTCAGGTATAAAGGCAAAAGAGAAGTACTTGCAAAGGTAGACCATATCCTGTAGCTGTCTAAATCCAGTAACTTTTTCTTCTGCTTTCAGCTTTGAAGATTCTCTCTCTCTCTCTCTCTCTTTTTTTTTTTTTTTTTTTTTTTTCCCCCTGTTGAAAATTAAATAAGAGCAAAGTAAAGGCAAGGAGCTTTATTTCTTTTACAGCATGCTGAGTAATAAAATGATATGTTGCTCTGTTTATTAAATACAGTGAATCTTTGTTGCGAAGAATATTTGAAGAAAATTACACAAATTACAAATTAGTCCGTATAGCATGAGACAAATGTCTTGACTCCTTGTTCTAAAAGGGCAAATTGTAAATACTTACTGGATATAATAGATTGTCTTTTATTTCTCAGACTCTTCATTACTGTATAGAGTCAAGATGGAGTCTTGATCAACCAGCATGGTAGACATACATTCAAATAGGAAGTTTTTCTAGTCCTTAACATTAAAGAAGTTCTTCCCATGCACAAATCAGTAAATCTTGAAAGAATTCGAAGCCAGAATTATGGTCATACTTCTAAAATTGTGGCAAAACTTGACAGGTGGGTTTATGGATCTTATACGGCCGTTTTGAATACAAATGGATCAAGCATTGTATTCTTTCATCTCGGGAAAAAGGCAGGTTCCATGTTGTTAGCATTAATGAGCAATCCACGTATTTCATGCTGTTAATTGGTGTGGGATAATTACAAAGTCTAATTTACTTACCCTCCCCTCCTCCCCACCCACAAATTTATTATGCTGCTGCAAATTTCACCTGAATGAAATGTTGGCCTATTCTGATGTCTCATCATCAGTTTATGTCAGGTAATCAATTTATTCCTTAGTGGTCCTGAAGGATGATGATTGTCTCTGGTTTTACAATCTTATGGGCAGCATATTCAAATTTGTTTCAAACTTTGGTTTCTGTCATGAATGCCTTTCTATCTTTGAAATGTTGTCTGGGAATAGTGCATATATTTCATGGTGACTATTTTCCTTCTCATATAAAATAGTGTGCAATATTATACCGACCTTCAGGTATCTGACTTTCCTTGTCCTACTCTTCAGGAAAAGCACAATAATGGTTTGGCAATGACTACAAGTTATACCTTCTGATAGCATTTTTATCAGCTATTTGCATTTTACTCTCGACCTCAGAGTGGTGCTACAATCTGCAAAATTTGGCCATATTGCTTCATTCTAATATCCCCACTTATTGCACTATACTGCAATTACATCACAGGTGGCTACATAGTCTATCACGCATAAGATTTAAATTGTCTCAACTATGATTTATGAATATCTGATTTATTTATTTATTTATTTATGTATTTTATTTCACCAACTTTGGATTTAATAATGTAACAGCTCAAGGTGCCTCTGTACACCATGGTGCTTTTGTCACTTCATGTTCTTTTTAAAAAATGTTGCTATATATTATAGTTTCCTTAGGAAAAACACACGTGCAGCTATGATCTCTGTAACTATACAATTTCTCCCCTGTATCCCTTGCAAGTTTTCTATATGCATGTTACCTTTCCCTTTATTTCAAGCTTAAAGAGGGTAGACTTAGGCTGGACATAAGGAAAAAGTCTTCTACAATGAGGGTGGTGAGGCACTGATCGACTCCAGGGCTGACGCCCCATACCTGGAGACTTTCAAGGTGAGACTGTATGAAGTCCTGAGCAACTTGATTTAGCTGTGCGTTTCCCTGTTCACTGCAGGGAATTTGGACTAGATGACATTTAAAGGTCCTTTCCGACTCTAAGGACTCTATGATTCTTGTAAATTTGATATGAAAATGTAGGCCCAAAAATGAATTCCTAGACATTCACAGAAAATAAAAGTCTGGATAGAATATGACCTCATATTTTATAGATGGTAAGGAACCTGCAGAGAGGAAAACTTCTCAAATTCTACAGTTCTGAGAAAGTTGTCTCTGGTAAACTGCCCCTTAATTAAGATTCCCCATAAGAGATTCTTTGCAATATTGGGTTGTACTGAAGTCTGTGCTTTTCCCTTACTTTGTGACTCCAGGAATTAAATGCAAGCACCACCCAACCCGAGATGAAAATGTTGCTGACTAGACATGTCCAAAATGTGATGGTCATAGACAACAAAAAAGTTTCTAATGATATGCTGAAAATGAATGAAATACATGTCTCTCTAGGAGGGAAGGAGAGTGAGACCAGAGGCAAATAGACGAGTCTCAATACTCTGCAGGAAAATCTTGACATATCTGCCTTTTGGTGTACAACTCAGTGGCATTTTCTTATCCACAGGCCTTTCACCAGGATGAGATCTATTTATTTCCCCACACTGTTATTGAAATAGCTAAATTATTTTGAAGTAACAACATATATCTTAATGAGGTAACCTGAAATACTTCCTGAGTTACTTATGAATACCTGAATTCTAAGCTCTCCATGATAAATATTTGTTTCTTCTTTTGTCTGTTAGTTCAAGTTAAAAATAATAGCACTAATAAGTTAGTGCTATGGACTTGTTTGGTTGAGGAACGTAATGTTTATCAAACCTTGCCAACAAACGTTGCATGGTTTTTACTTGTGTTAAGAACTGTCATGGTGTTGTAATTTTTGCTGTTGGTATTCCACATCATAACATCATGTGGAGCACAGAGAAGAAGTACTACACGTCCCAGGGGACCTCATGGTTAAAGAGGAAAATACATCACAGAAGCAATGCTCGCTCTCTCACTGCCTGGCAGCGGGTGTGGGTGTGCTTCCAAGCCATGCGCCTGTAATTTCAAAGTAGGCTTCTCGGTCTTTGGAAACCTCTCTCTCTCTTTTTTTACTTGATTTATTAAGCTCAGTTTCAATTAGATTGTATTATATTGTGTTATCTTGCATTCTGATATCATAGTTAGTAAAATTAGTTTTCCTCCTTAGATCGATGCCGCTGCTCTGTTTGTTTCCTTGAGCCCAGCTCCCATCTCCCTATCCCTTTCCCTTTTCCCTTCCCATTTTTGGGGCTGGGGGGGGCCACAGGCCTACTGCCCCCATCACAGACACAGATTGATCTAGATAACTTTGTGACAAGAACGTACTTAATTTCCAATTTTTTTTCCCTTCAGACAATGTCAAATAGCCAGCTCTGCACATAGCCTCAAATCTCATTTCCATGTGTGTGAGTAACTTTATTGAGAAGAAATAGTGGAGCAGAAGATCCTGAGGGAAATGAGGAAAGCAAGCAGCAGAATAATGAGCGACTCTCAAATTCAGGAGAACAGACTTCACTTTGTTCAGGGAATTGGCTGAAATATCTCATAGGAGACTACCTTGAAGGTCAACAGGGTCAGGATAACTCCTCAAAGACAAAATTAGAGCACAAGAAACGTCTATTCTAATTCACAGGTTGTTGAGAGGGTCTGGTAAGAGGACCACTTCATTGATTGATAGAAGTGTGGAAACACCTTCTCTATGAGGACATCCTGAAAGATTTGGGGCTGTTCAGTCTGGAGAAGAGAAGGCCCTGGGGAGACCTGATAGCATCCTTTCACTGTCTAAAGAGAAACTTCAGGAAAGAAGGGGACAGATTCTTTAGTAAGGTCTGTTACATTGGACAAGTGAAAACGGTTTTGAAATAAAAGAAAGGAGATTTAGAAAAGATAAAAGGAATTTATTTATTTGTTTGTTTGTTTGTTTGTTTATTTTCCAGTAAGGATGGGAAGGCATTAGAATAGATTGCCCAGGGGTGTAGTGGAGAGCCCATCCCTGTTAACATTCAAGATCAGTCTGGACAGAGCAACCTGACCTAGCTATAGGTGTCCTTGCTCATTGCAGGGAGTTGTGGCTGGTGGCTTTTAAATGTCATTTCCAACTCAAACAATTCTATGATTCTATGATCCAAAGATTCTATGATGCTATGATATGTAAGGAGAGCCTGAGAAAGCTGAGTTAGTTCAGCCTAAAGAAGTTAGGCATCTTGTTACTGTCTTCAGCTGCCTAACAGAAGATACTATAAAAGATGAACCGGAATATTTTTGTAAGCGCACAGTGAAAGGTAAAGCGGAAATATATACATGTTACAAAAAGGGAAAACATTTTACTAAACAAGTTTTTTGTTCTTGTTTTTGTTTTTTAACTGACATGGAAATCAGACCTCAGAACAAGTTGTTTATGGAAGCTGGGGAATTACTACCCTTGAAGATGTCATCACATATCTGAGAAATCTACACATTAACTTACGGTTATGCACATATTTGAGTTTGTATACTGAGAGGCAAGCAGAGGCCTAGAGACTTACTTATTTGATTTAATGAAGAACATATCAGGTATTTTTATGTGGGGAGACAAATCACATACGCTTGAATTCAATGTGATCTCTAATGTCATCTCTTCCCCTTTAATAAAAAAAAAAAAAAAAGTCTTCAGACTGACAAAAAATGCTGTAATATTCTTGCCAATGAGTTTACTGCCATAAGCATTTGGAGAGAAAGTCAGTTTTAAAAGAATATTCATGAAAAACATATTCTGAATGCATAATTGGGAGAAATGTCACAGCAATTGTTAGAGTTACGCTCACTAATTAGAGAAAATATAAAATATCATGCGATTTATGTGCTCCATCAAAACTGAACTAGAATTTCTGATATTGTATATTAACAGTGAATTTTGCTTGTGTTTGGTATACAGGCCAAGCTTCAATTGCAAAAATCACTCACTGAATCATCAGGATAGAACAGATGCAAGAAAATTGTGATCTTTTTTATGAGAAACATTAAAAAAAAACTAAACTAAACTAAACTAAAACGAACAAACAAACAAACAAACATGATAAAGGCACTGGATCAATTATTCACTGCAAATTAGACATTCAGCAACCATGATCATTATAACCCCTTTACATCCCACTACTCTACACTCCATTATTTCTGCTTACCCCTATGGAGTCTGCCCTTTTATCTTCTTGATTCTCCCCTCTTTTCTAGCTGTCAAACAGTATGTTTCTTTCCCTCTTTAAAAGATTTCTTATTTCTCCTTTGTGTGTTGCCTGTATCCTGCCATCCCTTTCTCTCTTCCTTGCTGCTCCATCAGAGTAGTGACTTTTATGCCTAAAATGGGAGGCGAAATGCTGGTTTAAAGACAATCTGGCTTCTATTCACAGGGATAATACTGATAACCAAACCAGTTTCTTAAAGATCCTACTGCAGCATAGAAAAATTCCTATTTTTTCACTTTCTTTTAAACTGTGAGATTTTTATTTATTTATGTTTTTATTTTATTTTTTATTCCCCAAAGCCTTCAGACTGGTTCCTGAAACCTCTGCTGACAAGCACGAGCTTGTATGGATTCTGCAAATATAATGAATAGTACTAAATAATTTTTAATGAATCTTCCTTTTTCAGCAGAGCTCAGCACTAGAAAGGATCATGCACAGTGAACTTGATATAGGGGACACAAAGGTACTGGTTTATGGGCTACTTGTTCATTTGTGTGGGCTTACAAGTAATATTTCTCCATCATTTAGCAGTCTAGAATGATTTTACTGTTCTTACACTGAAGAAACCTAATATCATTTGCTCCACTGCTGCGAGGTGGAGAAGAATAGCTCTTCCTATTTTAATTTTAAGCCACAAATTCTACTGATTGGCTACAGAAAGACAGGAAAAAATGTTTAGTAGCAAAGAAAGGAAAGAATGAACAAAATGTCTTGCAGTGTATGTCAGCACTTGTCCTCGAGAAAGCACAGAGGATCTTACCCCACTACAGTACTCTAGATTTCTTAGTACCATGAGCTGCTTTTAAGGCACAAATTTACTTTTTAAGGATTATTGTCACTGAAGAAAATGGAGGCAAAATCATGTAAAAAGTGTGCAGGGAACACAAATTAAGCGTTAATGTTCTGACTGACAGTTCCCACAGCTCTTTTGCCAGTGAAGCAAGAGCATGTACATTCTATCTATTATTAAAATCCAGACTACAGCCTTTCTTTCTCAAAAGTGTTATACATATGAGCTTTTATATGCTCTGTGTTGGAGTCTGAAACAGCTGTCCTTTTAGGGTATGACAGTGGTACAAAATCCAGTTTTACCTCCAAAACCATGCAGTTTCCTCCCTTGTTCAAACCGGATGGAGAAGTTTAAGATCTCAGCACTCTCAGTTCAGGAAAAATCTGCTATGTAACAATGCTCAGGAGCACATATGTTGGGGATGTGACAAAAAGACTAGAGCTTTGATTGTTATTTCAATTTCCTTGTACCAATGATCACTTTAGGAGACACTAAAAGTAGAGTGAGATATTGAGCTGATACATTTTGTGGTCCTGAGAGATTCTGTAATCAGCTTGGAGCTTAACAAGACATTAAGTTCATTATATCTGAAGACTATTTTGCTTTTGATCCTTTCAGATATGAAAAAAAAAAACAGAAAGAAAGAAAGAAAAAAAAAATCAGATCTGTTCTTCGTGTCTCTTTTACATTCTCCTGTGAATGTAGGAAAGTGCACCTTCAATTTCATTCTATGAAATTACTATCTGAAAATAACATAAGTACTATGACTTTTGGGTTGAATTGGATTAAACAGACATTGTGGGTGTTACATAGTCATTTAATTTTAATAGAAAATATAAAAGAAAGAAATCAGCACGTATGTTCTTTTCAGAATTTGATTAATCATAGAATCAAAATCATTTAATGACTTAGGTTAGAGGGGACCTTAAAGATCATCTAGTTCAAAACCCCTGCCATAGGCAGGGTTTCCAATCAGTAGATCAGGATGCCCAGGGCCCCATCCAATCTGGTTTTGAATGCCTCCAGAGATGGGGCATTCACACAGAGTAGACTGCTCCAGTGCCTCATCAGTCTCTGAATAAAAAAAATTTCCTCCTAACATCTAAAGTAAATCTTCTCTCTTTTAGTTTCAAACCATTCACCCTTGTCTTATCACTAGAAAACTATGTAAAAAGTTGGTTTCCTCCCTGCTCATAAGCTCCCTTCAAGTACTGAAAGACTGCAATCATTTTTCCCCACAACCTTCTCCAAGCTAAACAGTCCAACTCCCTCAACATTTCTTCATAGAAGAGCTGCTCCAGTCTTTTGATCACCTTTGTGGCCCTCATCTGGACTCTCTCCAGCAGCTCCACATCCCTTCTGTGCTGGAGGCCTCAGGCTTGAACATAGTACTCCAGATGTGGGCAGAGTAGAGGGAGACAATAAATTCCCTCTCCCTGCTGACCACCCCTCTTTTGGTGTAGCCCAGGATACTGCTGACCTTTCAGGCTGCGAAAGCACACTACTGGCTCGTGTCTAGATTTTTTTTCCACCAGATCCCCCAAGTCTAGTTCTGGCTAGTATGTTCTATATCTGAACCAGGATTCTCCTCAACTGCTTATAGCTCAACATGTTGTTTTCCCAGCAGACATCTGGGTGATTGAAATCCCCCACCAGGATGAGAGCCTGAGAGAGCAACTCTTCTTGCAGCTTAAGCAAGAAGGCTTCATCAGCAGGCTCCCCTTGATCAGGTGGCCTGAAGGAGACCCTGGCCACTTAATGCCCTTTATTGGTCCTGCCCCTAATTTTCATCCACAGCCCCCCAGCAAGTTCATGACTGTTCCTCAGGGATAATTCTTCACAGCCCATCCACTTCTTGGGATAGAGGGCAACTCCCACACCTCTTACATCATCTATCCCTTCTAAAAATATCACAAACTTCAGTCATGGTGTTCCAGTTATGTGACTCATTACGTTTCTGTGATAAGCAATAAGATGATAATTTTACAGGTGCACCACAGTTTCTAATTCTTCCTGTTTATTTCCCATGCTGTATGTGTGTGGTATGGAGGCACTTCAGCAGTGCTTTCAGCTGTATTACCTTCTTGGAGGAGCCCCCTCAAAAGTCTCTAGGGAAAATCAGAGGTTTTCCCCTGCAGCTTCCTAAAGATACAGTGTTTCCTGACTCTTTTCCTCAGTCATATATCCCCATTCCCCATGAAATCTACTTTAAAGACCTTGTGATAAACACTGTCAGACTTCTGCCTATTATATTCATCATAATGTGAACAAGCAATTTGAGGGACCTCACTATCACCTTGTCCCTCTATCTTAGCTATGCTATTCCATACCTTTTAACTGGCAGGCTTGCTACCACCTCCTTCCCTCTTCAAAGCTTTAAACAAGCCCCCTTATTTAAAGCTCTGCCAAAAAGTCCAGGCTCTTCTTTGGCCAGAATTCTTTTCCCTCCCACTATGACCTATGTGGAACTTATCAGCAGCCATCAGGCCAGGCATAAATTAAAGCATCGCATTGTCAAAAAAAAAAAAAAAAAAAAAAAAAAAAAAGCCAAAATTCCTGCAGTGACACCAGTCTCTCAGCCATGTATTCATCAGATGTATTTTCCTTGTTCTCTCTTTATCACTCCCAGCCACTGAAAGGACTGAGGAAAACACCACCTGTACTCCTGCTCCTTCTACTAATGGCCCCAATTCCCAGAAGTCCCTTTTGATAGCCTTAAAGTTTCTCTTTACTGCTTCATTGCTTCCAGATTGAATCAGTAAGGAATAATAATCAGAGGGATGAACCAGACTAGGGAGTCTGGTTCAATGTCCCTGACCTGTTCCTCAAGGATATCCCTATAGATAGGGTCTGATTGACGTACAGTGCCCACTGTTCCTCTCAGAAGGGAGTCACTCATGACTGTTATTCATTTCTTTTTCACAGAGGCAGTCTTAAGGCATGGAGTCAATCTCCCTGCCCTAGACAATCTCGTGGGTGGATCTTCCTCTGCATCCTTACTAGCTTCCCCATCAAGTTCCAGAGCCTCAAACCTATTATGAGATAGGTAGGGAAACATTCTTACTGTGATGCTGATCAGGGACCAGCTTCCATTCCTTTCTATCTCTTAGGTCTCATTCCTCTGCTCAGTGGTGACAGAGCAGGGAGTTCACCACTATTTTGGATGTATCACCCTGGAGCCTTTCTGCTTGGTATGGCAGGGAGTTGCTCTACCAGTCTATCTCCTGTTCACACTCCCTGATGCTCTTTAATCTCTCTGCCTCTTCCTTGAGCTCTGCTACCATGCTGAGCAGACCATCCACCTCACGCAGGTGGTATCTCTATCATTCTGCAGGGGCATCAACAGGCTCATGCACTTCCTGCAGCTAGAGACCTGAACAGATAGATTTCTGAGCAGGCACTCAGTCTGGGTAGCCACGTTCATTTGGCAAGAGCTTTCTGCCTACTGGAGGCCATGGTTAGATTTGTTGTCTGGGAGGCAAATGAGTGTAGGGGTATACTGTGAGTGTAGGGGGATATTTTGCTCTCCCAGCTCACCTGTGTGAACTGATGTGCACTCTTACTGAGGCACCATGCTCTGTTTGCCTGCTCTATTTGTAGTGCTCCTGCTAGCTGCACTCTTTAGGGGCCTCTTTTGTAATTGCGGGGAATAATGCCCCTCCACCTGGCCCCATCTTCATCTCATCAGATTCATTGCCACACGGAAGGCAACAGTGCCTGGCAGCTCCTTGCTGACAGGAGTTCAATTGCCCTGGTGAGGTGATTCCTTGTTTCAGTGTGGAATGTGACCACACCAAAGCATTCTGACTGCAAAGCAAGATATATTTTTCTCTGATTAAATAGAGATTAACTAAGATTAAGTGATTCTGTAGAAGTCCATCTAATTTAAGAATGAGAATCAGAGAATCACAAAATCATAGAGTTTGGAAGGGGCCTCTGGAGATCAGGTAGTCCAAAAACCTTGCTAAAACAGGTTCCCTTCATTTGTACAGATTTGTTTTTATCTTTCTTAAAAAATTCCAAGGAAATAATTAATTCTGTATCAAATCTTTGAGACAGTTCAGAAATACTATAATCTCTTCTGGTTTCGTATTTTCTTGTATAGAAGAATTTCATTCTGTGAAAGACTTACTTGCAGGAGGCCAAATGTTTTGACAAATATTTCTTCAACTTTTCTTGTCCTGATTGAGCCAATTGATAACATAAAAAATAGTGTATGAAACCTCCAATGATAGAAACTAGTTTATTTTATAATTCACTGAGACCACCTTTTCAAATATGCTGCTAACAACCTACAGGCCTTTGTTTGAATAATGTGATGAATCTGTAAAGTACTCTATCTAATGCATCCTTTAGAAAAAAAAATAATAATAATAATAATTAAAAAAAAAAAAAAATAGGATAACTCCAGTAGGACTAGCCAGAAAATTCCTTCTGAAACTGTTGTCCCGTATATCAAAAACACTGTATGGCACGTTACAGTCATCTCTGGTGTGCAAGCTACAGCCATCAAGCTCTGAGACAGAAGTGAAACTTCCTTATTCACTGCATTCACTGAGTCCATAAGCAAAAGTATTCAGATGCTTCAAAGACTGAGAGAGAAGTAAAAAAGTCAATGCAAAACCAAAACTACAATCAAACATATCCCTATGGAAATATGCTATTACTAAGTACTGGCACGAGGAGTTATATATTACACCAAAAAGAAAATGGTCCTGGAGAACTTTATGAGATAAATCCAAATCCACTATAACAGTTTTAAAGAAGCTATCTTGTAATGCCCAAGAACATAAGACTTAGGCAAACAGTTTTGATCTCCACTGATGCCTTGTTATGTGATATGTATCTAGCTGCTAATATCTCATTTACAAAATCCTTTCCTTACCAATCTAATTTCTGCTCCAAGAGACTGTCATGCTCAGACACCATAACTCAATTCTCTTTGGGACTACTTTACCTTATTTACAGTCTGCAAAACAGAACCACCCAAGGGGTTAAATGGTTTTGCTGAAGGTCACACAAGGCAAAATGCAAAGAGAAGAAGGCTTTCTTCATCCTGTGCATAGCATTCAGCCCGTGTCAACTGTTAAAAGGAATCTTCAGGGAGATGAAGTTAGTCACTGAGTCTAGGGATGAATGCATCAATGACAGCAGGAGGACTGAATGTTTTCATCTTCCTTCTAATCACCAGGGCACAGACACTGGTTTGCACACACAGAAGTACCTGCGTCACTTCCTTATCAATGTTCAAATCATGTGAGCCTTAAATCTGCTAGAATGACTTCTCAGGGCTGAAATTCAGGATGTCTGAAATTGTAGCTAAGAAGCCAGTGTTTGGGGGAGAGAATATCTGTTATTTAAGTGTACTAATATATGTTGCTCCTTTTTCTGTATAACAAGTTTGTAAATAATCCCATTTGTTGTGCTAACTTTTATCGGCTGAGCAGCATAAGAGTCAGAGCAAAAGGGGATTTTCTGTAAAAAACAAGTCAGCCCACCTCTCCATTAGCTCTAATTACATATGTCTTTTTTAAAAAACACATGTATATGTAGTGGAGGAGGGAGAGTGTGTCTGGGCACGTACACTGTATCAATTGTCTGGTGATCACGACAGGTGCATTTGTTAGGCCCCAGGGAGCAACTCCGTTAGATTCACTTTATTAATTGAGCAGATTACATGTCTGAGGAGATCAATTTCTTTCCACATCTTCCCCCCCCCCCCCTCCCATTTTTTTTTATTTTTTTATTTTTTTCCTTAACTTTCTATCTTTTTCCATCTTTAAGGAAAGGGAGGGGAAAATAAACTTCCTTTTGGCTTTATCAATTTATAATTAAACACGAGGGGAGTGAAAGCATGCTACTGTAATAGAGAGAGTTCAAAGTACTAACAAAGCCAGCTATCTCTTGATAAGTCTCAAACCAGCAAGTATCAATAATATGACATATTAATTGAGTATGAATTTGTTGGTTTTTAATTGCTATTTTAAAGATCTCTTCCATATGATGCAGACAAACTGGCAGGGAGAGGTTGATTAAAGGGACTTAATCTCAACAGGATTTTTTACTACATCATAGACTGAGGGTCCTTACATTATTTGCCACCAAACAAGTGTGCAGCAAGTGAGAGAGGGAAGCTAGGAAAATCTTGTTTCTTTAGGATTTAGATTATTTCTGTGTTAAAGTTATTTCAGCATATTCCAGTTCCTGGTTAGTGACAGAGCAATAGAACAGGATTAGGTTCAAAGAGCCTAAAATTTGGCAAAACTGTAGATCACTTGTTTGGAAATGAGATCGCAAGGAATGACTTAGTTGCTTAGTCAAAATTCCTGCCTAGCATAATAATTTGGGCATCCCCAGGAAAAAAGTTGCTTGTCCAAATGTTAATGATAATTTTAGAGATTTTTGGATTTCTTGCATGACTTACACTGTGAATAATTATCATGGATAATATATATAATATATATAGTGGATACACTATACACTTTCCATTTTAGATATGATTGAAATCCAACTTAAAGTCATCTATAATGAGACTTTCTAGTTCATGGTTTTGTTCAGTTTTGGCTTAAGTAATCAAAGACTAGTTCTCATGAGAAGTACAGCATAGTAAATCAAGAACAGATTCAGTGAAACCAGACATCATGGGGAAGAGAAGGCTGAGGGGAGACCCTGCTGCTTGCTTCAAATACATGAAGGGTGACTGCAGCAAGAACAGGGTTGGTCTCTTCTCACCGGTGACTGGTGACAGGACAAAGGGAAATGGTCTCAAGCTGTGCCACGGGAGGTTTAGGTTGGATATCAGGAAAAACTTTACGGAAAGGGTTGTTAACCACTGGAACAGGTTCCCCAGGGAGATGGTTGAGTCACCATCCCTGAATGTGTCTAAAAACCATCTGGATACATGATTAATCAGTGGGTTGTTAGAGTTAAGGTGGTATGGTTAGGTTGCAGTTGGACTTGATGTTCTTTAAAGTCTTTTCCAACTTCAGCAATTCTATAATTCTGTGATTCTATGATCCCAGTGAAACATGATAGTCCAGTTCTGTCACCTTTCTAAAACTGCCAGCTCAGGAATGATGATGGACAAAAGGTAGCTCTCAGGGCAGTTTTATTTATTTATTTGTTATTGCTTAGTCATCCAGGAAGGTTAACTGTATCTATGGGTGAATCAAGCACAACACTGCTAGCTGGTCTTGGGAAGTGATTTGTCCCAGTCTACACTGCACTGATGCTGCCTCACTTTGGGCCTCACAGTGCAAAAAGAACATAAAATTACTAGAGCGTTAAAAGGAGGGCTACAAAGATGGTGAAGGGTCTAGATTGGAAGATGAAAGAGGAACAGATGAAGTACCTTGGTTTGTTCATCCTGGAGCAGAGGAAATTTAGGAGAGAACTCATTGCAGTTTACAGCTTCTTCTTGAGGGGGAGCAGAAAGGGATCTCCTATTTCTGGTGGCAATGACCTGAGGGAACTGCATGAAGCTGCAACAGGGGAGATTCAGCTTGGATATCAAGATAAGTTTCTACACCAAGAGTGTGATCAGGCACTAGAACAGGCTGCCCATGGAAGTGGTCATAGCAGTGAGCTTGCTGGAGTTCAAGAAAAAGCTCTTAAAAATATAGTCTGATTTTTTGGGTTGGTCCTATGTGGAGCCACGAGTTGGACTTGATAATACCTCATGAATCCCTTCCAACTTAGGATATTCTATGATTCTACAATCCTATTGGGTTTTTTGGTCATGTGACCTTTGCTATTAATTTTAGCTTATATTCTAGTTAATACTTTTAGGAATAAGAATTTGTTGATTTCATTAGGACATTGACAAGATCTTTGTTGAGTCTGTAACACACTTCCACATTTACAGAGAATTATTATGGCTGATTAGTATTTCCTTTAAACCATTTTGTTCACTTTCTATATCCAAATAGGTGTCCTTATTTATATAAAATCTGAGCTTTTCCTGATCTAGCTCTGTTTTCTATTTTTGGTAGAAACATGACTGAGTGTGCCTAGATAGTCAAAAGCCAATATATTTAGCTTTCGCTCCAGAGAGACTAAATAAATAGTATAGGTCCACAGCCACATACATGCATTTTTCATGGGGGATGAAAAAATAATAATAAATAAATAAATAAATAAATTAGCTTAAAGTACACATACACAAAACATTGTAGATATACAAATAATAACAACAACAATACTACTACTACTACTACTAATAATAATAATAATTCTGAGTATTGGGAAGATGACAAAAAACTATTTAGATTCATAAAACATGCTCACTAGGGGGGGCAAGATTCATATGGTGTTGTGTGCACAATGCAGCACAAATATTGGCTGCTAAAAAGACTGTTTACTGCTGTGGAGATGGGAGACTCATTAGTGGCATAACAGTACCATAAGCTGGCCTCCTCCAGAGGCACAGAAGTTAGTAGCAATGAAAATGCTGTCTGAGAAGGACGCTGCCATCTGTAAGTTTACACATTGGATGGCTTAGGGGGGAAAGAAAGGCATGAAATTATTCTGAAAATCTGATGAAAAAGTTCCATAGAAGGAGAATAAAGCACTTGGGAAATAGATGGAATATAATAAGAAAATGCTTTGGGTTTTTGGTAGAGCATGGCACTTAGTGAGAGACAGAAAACCTTTTTTTTTTTTTTTTTTTTTTTTTTTCTTTTTTTCTTTTTTTCCTTTTTTCTTCTTTATTATTATTGCTATTATTTTTAATGCCATCTATTTATTTCCTATGGGAATTGTAAAATATGAATTTACATTTTGACAATATAGTCCTATGATAAACAAAGTGTCTTAATAATTATGTCTGAGCCTTTCCCCCCCCATACCCTAGCCTCTGTGAATTGAGAAGTGTGATATGGTGAGTGACAGCAGTCTGGGGACAGAATATTAAAATTTGAAGCCTGCAAGTCGTGTTCAATAAAAATACATCAAGGGGGATGAAACCTTTACAATTCACTAGCACATTTTACTCTACAATTTTCAAACGGAAAGTAGCAGGGGTCTCAATTGAAGCACGTTGAAATGTTCCATCAAACACGTCTCTTCTAAATGTAGCCTGACAGTGCCTGCATCCATTTCCCATTTTCTCACTTAAATGGGTAACACATGTGTAAATGATGTTTATTTTATTGTAAATAGAGTGTTGTCTCTGCCCTTTAATATCATGGCTCTGTGCTTGCACCCTTGGTGTCTCCTTTAACTGCTAATGCAGTCCTCTCATATACACATTTATTAAGGCTGGAACAGCAGCCTCTAGCCAGCCACCACATCCCCCAGCATGGTGACAAGATTGATTTCGTAGACTTTTTCCATGCCTAATCATTGGGTATCACATTTTGCCTTGAATATCATCTCTCCATTTACACAAGCTCTCCTGGCATTTTATTCCATTGCCCGTACTGTTCCTCTGAGACTGGCTAACACTTTGCTTCATATTTAACCTATAGGTTTTCTGCTGAAATATAGAGCACAATGTCCTCTTCTGTCCTTGTTGAGAAAAAGAAAAGTTGTTCCTTTTCACACCTCTTCAGAAAGATGCAGTTTGCTGTGTGTCCCCCATTACCCAGTAGGAAAACAAATCAATAGATGCAGATGAAATAAGGCCGTCGTGGTGCACAGCAGACAGCTTCACCAAGACACCAACAACAGTTGGGTAACTGCGGTCCCAGGACTTTAAGACTTCAGCTGACATGTGAGCACAGAAACCAAGGATTTCTTCAGAGAGATCAAACCGATGGTTCCTCTACTGGTAATTTTTGATCAGCATTACCAGTCACTTCAGAAGAAGCCAGGTACAACTGTATTCCTAGTAAGACAATCTTTCTTTGGAAGTCCATTTAGTACCTCAGTCAGAGCCCAAGTGAGATGTCTAATTTCAAGAGTTCTCCTAGGCCATTCTGTCAAACTCTTGGTTGATGTTTACTGATGTTTCACAGGGCAGGCTGCAGGAGTGGTCTCAATGGGGAGAGAAGGGCCGTGTCCAACATAACTGCTTCTGGATAGATCCAGCTGGCTCCAATGACTCCACCATAGCTCAGTCAATTTTTGAGACTGGTTTCACCTCTCTGTAAGGATTATCTTAAAGAATGTTTAAAAAAACAAAAACAAACAAACAACAAAAAAAAAAACAAAACAGAATGAGGTAGTGGGAATAGAAATAATGATAAAGAGCAATGGGAACACCACCATGAGTTGAGAACGAGGTGTCCCATAGTGGAGCAAATAACCTGGCAGCCCATGGAAAGAATCATGCCCACACTACAAGCTGTGAGGGAAACCCACTCTGGAGCAAGTAGGTGTTCCTGAAGGAGCTGCAGCCCATGGAGTACCTCTGTTAGAGCAAGAGAGAAGTAGGAGAGGGGAAGAGTGGTGAGGAGAAACTGCCAGATAGTGGCCACGTCCAACATGCTCCTGAATAGCTTGACTCCAAGATGAGTGTTTTGCCCATAATAGTAATCCGAAAAGAATTTCCCTATCATAATTTTCCTATCTTTATCTCAGCCTGCACGATTTCATTTCTGTTTTTTCCTGTTACCTCCCCTGTCCTTCTGATGGGTAGGGGAGAATGAGTGAGAGACAGAGCACCACAGCAACATAAATAGAAAAACAGATTTTTAAAAATTTGTATTTGTTTATTTTTGCAAGGAATTAGCCGGTTTGGATTCTCAGCTGCAAAATTTTCCACATGGACTTGATTTTTCTTTATAAGCTATAAAGAAATAATTTGACTCACTACAAAGAAGCCAGGCCGGAGCTTGACCTGATCAGTGTTCTCCACTAATTTTGACCTCTTAGTTCATTCCTTGTTGGTTTAATATCTATCTGGTTCTATGGATATTTCTGTTAATAACTTTACACACATGAATAGACTCATTAATCACAACTAAGGAGACTGGAAGACTCTCAGATGTTTGTGAGAAAAAATTGTTAGACTGTAGAAGTCTTCTGCACATACGCTTTCTCAGCAGTGTTCTACTCCATACCACTTACACAAAGATGTAAAAGGCCAGGATCATGGGCATGATTATTTTGAAATCACACCTAAATGCCTTTATGAATATAAACTTCAATAATTCATACTGGTGTTCTACCAGGTTAAATATATGTGTGTGGCCCGGATTCATAAGTTACCTCCTAACTTTTTCTCCTTAGAACATTGGGATACTTAATGAGAATAACAGTTCTCTGAACCTATAAATAGGTACTGTTTAGCCAAAGTGTCAACTAATTAGTGCACCAGTATTTGTCAATAAAGGAAATATTTCTGTGTCTGTTTGCAAGATGTAAAGGAGGCCATGAAGCAAGAGACATGACATGAGGGCAAAGATGAGCTGTGGCTGTGGAGAGGATCCTCAGACAGGATTCCCTTTAGAACTCATGTTGCACCAGAGTATCTTTCTCTTTAAGGAAATTTGTGGTAAAAATTATCAGAGAGTCATAGTTTACTCTGAATTGTTTGTACTGGACTTGAAGAGATGGTGAAAATCTAAAGCAAGTAAATGTGAGTGCAAAAAAAGCAGTGTGTGAGATTCATAATGTCCATCCATGTTTTTCAGACATGCCAAATTATGCTTCCATGCTGACCTTGGGATTTAAATCCTTCTGGGATCTAGCCCAGTATCCTACAAATGGTGGCCTTGAGAAGTCTAGAAGCAGAACATAAATTATATTTTCCTTGGGAGACATTTTATCTGTCAGGACTCAATCATAACACCTAAAAGTCCATGCCTTTGCATACCTTTAAAAATGACTTTCATAATATGTCTAATCATATTTGAATCTGTTTTATATGGTTAGCATTTACAGGTTGCTGTGGCAAGGAATTACACAATGAATTATGATTTACAAAAAAGTACTTTTTTTTTTTTTGTTTGTTCACTTTTAGAACTTCCCACCTGATAATTCTCGTTGACTACTTAGAATTTCTGTGCCATGAGAAATATAATACTCACTTTCTATTCTTCAAAATTTAGAGATCATTCTCAACCTTCTTTTTGTCTAAGCAAAAGATTTTTTAAAATTATTATTATTTATAAATATATATTGTTTGTACTTACATAATTTCATATGGCCAGTTTTTATTGCTTTCACTTTTTTTTTTTCTTTCCCACCCCCCTTCCACCCACCCCCCCCCCCCCCCAACCCCCCGATAGTTGCTTTATTCTTTCTGAGAAGTAGAACCTGACAGAATGCACTTTATGTTCATGGTGAATATCTCATAAAGAAGAGCAAGAAAGTCTAGGAATTCTTTTATTTATTTGATTATTTATTTCTTATCTATTTCTGATGTGCTGTTATAGAAATGCCAAAAAAATGCCCCTCTATAGATTCAGTTATACCAGCATAAGATGTTTTGCAGTACATGGTAGTGGGAATAAGACATAGTAGCAAGGTAAAACATAAAAGTACATCCACTATGATAACTTCAAGCTACCAATAACAATAATATCAGTGATTCCTCTCTTTCTGAGAATAGTTTTGTGCTTGGAGTCCATGTTCAGAACAGCTGTAAAGCAGAGTTATTTAGGAAAATGTTTCACTGTATGTTTGATTCCAACCTGTGAATAATTCCACAGAAATTTTCATTTTCTGTGAGTACTCATCAGCTTTTCATCTGTACAAATGTTTTGTTGGGTTAGGGCCCAAAGTATTTGAACAAATATTTATCTCCTCTGCTGGGAGCCAGATTCATTACACGCTTACATGTTTTTATGCTAGAGGTGAAAATGAGCCTCTGCTCTTATACTTTGAATAAGATCAGATTTATCAGATTGGAACCAGAAACCTAAGTTTTAAGTACATTAGCAACACAGTTCTTTGTCTAGTCCATGCACACAATAACCAGAATTGTATTTGAATAGTGCAAAGCTTGTCAACCTGATGGCTTAGCACACAGGTGTAATCCCCTACAGAACAGATTACTTTTACAAACTGGATTCTCTATATAAGGCAGTGGGTAGCACTTTACGGCTATCAATGTCAACTTTGCCATTCTAGGCCAAGAATCACACTAGGGCTTGATATAGTCCCAGACCCCTACCACTTCACCCACCTGTGTCTTGATCCCAGAATACCGAGTTCAAGCCTGTTGCAAGTACCATCTCTTCTTCTTCCAAAGGATATTTTTGTCCTTGAAGAGGTATCATCAACTTATATGATCCTGCCACCATCCCACACAGGCTAAGTACAAGTGGCCAAGACACTCCCATATATGCATAAGACATTGTGGTTTGAACCTGAAGTTTTTCTATTATCATTTCCCAGATGGTGACTCGAGGCCAAATGTAAGAACAGACTATCATAAGGTAGATGCTAAATGGATTTTTAACACAACTTTGTGCTTCAATTTGTACATCAAGTATGCTAAAGATGGTAAACTATGTTAATTACTTCTATGTGGATGCCTGGACCCTGTCCAATAGTTTTTCAAACTTTTGAATATTTACAAAAGTGGGCAAGTGTGTGTATATATATATACATACATGTATGTATGTATGTATATACATATATATACATATACTTATAGATACAAAATTGTGTGTTTTGCCCTCTAGCCTGATTATTCTTTGTGATACACAGAATTCCTCACATCTCATTTTACTAGCATTATTAAAACTCTGTCAAGTCTTTACTGGATTTCTCTCAGTGTCTAATTATATTAACAAGATTTCATTTTATTTAGTGGGTTTTTGTTTGTTTGTTTGTTTTTTATACTTTGTTATAGATGGGTTTCATGTGAACAGAACAGAAGCCTTTAATTCAATGCTTGTCTGATTTTCCAGTCATAATTAGCTCATTCTTTTGCTCATTAAAACGGACCTAAATGCTCTCTAACCAGTTTCCATGGATGTATTCATACAAGCCCTCTCATTCCCCCTTGCTTCTTTGACTAGGTGTAATTTGCAGTGTTTTATTTAATTATTTATTTGGTATCATTATTATTTTCCATCAAACTTTGAAGGATTTTGTACTTGTGTGGTTGCTGGGCTATTGAAGAAGAGCCACAAGAGCTTGTTTGAGAAGGAAAGTTAACAATGTGATGATAAAAACTGGAAACAAAAGTGTTACTAGGACTCAGTTGAGTGAAATTGGGTGGCAAAAGAAAGAGATTTAACTCCAGGGAGCTTAGAGTGTTGCTAGGGTGTTTCAGGCAGCTTGATTATTTTCTGAAGAATGAGGAAGCATTAGGATACTGGACTAGAAGTAAGAAATGTTTTGCTCTAGTGTCTCAAATCCTGATTTTCAAACTGAGAAACCTCAAAAGATTATGTTACATACAGTGTGGTTTATTTGGGTCTGAGCTACAATAGCAAGGAGCTTTTCTTCATCCTCCATTGTTAAAATAAATCACTTGACTGTGTTATCTCCTCATTTGCTTAAATGTAAAACACCATTTTCTTTCATTTAAAAGATATTTTACTCTTCTTATTTAATGTAGAGCTGTGAAGAAGCCCTGTGAAAGGGACTCATAGTTTTGTTTCTTCGTTTTACACTCCATTATGTAATGAAGATGAGGCTCAAGTCTGGTGACAGCACATGAGATATAATAAGAGTTTAGAATTGCAAATTTCCAGTGTCAGAGACAAATTAAATATATAGATAGTTATCCCCTACGCAGCTGCATCCAGAATTTAATTCAGTAAACATAGAGCAAGAAGTAATAGAAATGTATAGTGGTTGGTCTCTATAGTAGATGATTTCTGTGGCAGAACATGGGTTGGAAGCAGCTGACATGAATAGAAAATAAAGGTACCTTCTCTTTGAAAAATTATATTATCAACAAAATTTAATGGTAGTGATGCAGAAAGGACTGACATTACGAGAAAGTAGAAATCTTCATTTAACCCTTCAAGGCTGTGTTCCTACATTACAGGTGCAGTACTGTCGGAATGCCCAATTACAGTAAGATTGTCTCTTGACCCATCTTCTTGTAAACCTGCTTCAGTCTGCACTATAAACAGGAACTACCCTAGGTTAAATTCAGATGTTACTAATAAAACTTGGTTTTAAGCTAGTTGACAGAAAATATTTAAAGTTGTATATACAACCCTGACGAATTATGACACTGAAAGATTTAAACTTGGCCTTTTTTTTAAGGCAGGATTCACAAATCCTGCCTTAAAGATTATTATTATTATTTTTTTCCCCTGGGGGGGAAAAAAAAAAAAAAAAAAAAAAAAAAAGACTTTAAACAGTAAGACAGTTTGCATATATGTAGATTTCCATGGATCAGCCATTTTTGGAGGAAAACAAACAAACAAATACCTAAATAAATATTTGCAATTATATTTATACATACACACATGTGTATGTTGCATATACTACATAGGGTAGGTTTCAATGCCTAAATGTAGCAATTGAATTTGTACACTAAAATGAAAAATTTACCAACTTTGAGTTGCATTGATACGTGTAGGTAGCTCTGAAAGTTACATCACCTACTTGTTTGTATCCATAAAAACTACAACAACTACAAAGAGCACGATCACACTATTTGATAGAGCAAATTCTAAGCTATAAGACAATACTTTTCAACATAGTTGCCACCATTATCTATGCACTTTCATCAGTGATGAGCAAGAGCCTTCATGCCACACTTAAAAGAATAATCTGCAACAGTTGAGGTGACCCACTGCCTTCACTACCATTACTGAAACAAACCACTCATTGCCTCACTGTTTGGTCTTCACATACGTGCAAGAAGCATTAACGAATTTCAGTGCTTACAATATTTTCTGCATGGAGGAATTAAATCCACCTTCTTTGCCTTGGGACAAAATACTATAATAGAAAGCATTACTTTTGGAGCAGCCCTTGTACTTTGCTATATTTTAACTGCTTGAAAACTCCCTCAAATTATGCTTGGTATACTTACCACCCCTCTCCCAATGCGCTTCATTTGTACTGGTTCTTTTTGAGCAAGAGTCAAGACAGAGCTCATCCTCAGGGGAATCACATTTCTTTATACTGAGCACTGTCAGCTGATTGCTTCTGAACTGTCCTCATTTGTCGTTTCTAAGTTGGAAGAGATTTTTTTTTTTTTTTTTCATTTTTTTAAAGAGTATGCCATTTCTGAAGGGTTTTTGGTTTTGGTTTTTTTTTTTTTTTTTTTTTTTTCATTTATGTAACTGGAGATAAAGATTAGCTACAATGAGCACTGACATCTAACTCTCCCATTGTCCATGATTTTCTATTAGAGTCTCACTTTAAAAGAGTTTTAAAGGGAGTTCATTCTTTTAGATGAGCTTTCATTATTTATATATGTAACTTCATACATTTTCTGGAACAGCTACTGTTTTTTACCTGGAAGGTAGTTGTAAATACCCAGAAAAAGATGGAGAAAATATTCTCTTTTTGAATTACTGATTCTAATGGCAAAAATAAAACTCACTCAGAAAATGTATATATACCACGCAACCTTCATTAGTTGAATAAAATGGTGAAAGATCAGAGTCTGATGTCAGTTACCTCAGTGTAACTCTGTTGTTGTCATCTTGAGTAACTGAACACAGAAGAAAAATCCCTGAATATGACTTCCTATCTTGTCTTTACTTGTCTTTTCCTAAAGATTGCCTAAAATTTCCACAACAAGAGCATAACCATCTGGGGTTCATTGCCTGTATCGTATCTGCTCTCAGCATAGAGACAGATTAAAATTTTATGTAAGTCATCCCCACAGAGGGAAGTCCTGCTACCTGTTAGCACAGTGACTGATTCTTCCAAAAATTAAATAAAAAGCTATGTCTTTAATGTTGCTCATTGAATTACAAATTGGGGAACTGGCACATCTCTCATTTTATTCATCCTAATTACAATTGCCCTGTCACTGAGATGCCAGCTTGACTAAGAGCAAATCAGGTAGTGACTCCCCAGGGTCTTCTTTGTAACAAGAAGGCTGTCTCTAGTGGCTTCAAAATGACAATTTCCTCCCTTTTACTTCAAAGTGGAGTGTTTCCCCTGGACAGTTTCACATTTGATTATTTTCACTAGCCGCTCTGTCTTGAGTTGCTTGATTAGCATCTCAGTCACCTAAGAAATTAGACTAGAGCTTGTGCCTTGGAAGAAAAGAAAGGAAAAAAAAAAAAAAAGAAAAAAAAAAAGAAAGAAAAAGGTACTGAAAAATGATATTTCCTAGAGGGAAGGAGATGAAGGGGAAGGAGTAATGAAAATCTGACAAAGTTTTAAACTTTTGAAAATCTTATCACTTTTGAAGGAAAGGCTAGTTCCTTCCTTAGGAAGCTCTCCTCACTCTAAATATTTCCCTGCAGAAATTTTAATGGGCTATATAGTATATACCCCTGCTCATAATCTTTATCTACTTTGTGACTATGGATTCTGTTGCAAAATAGTAGAACCTCAAGTTTTAAGATTCTGGTTGCAGTCTCTCTATCTTGCAATTTTAAACACATGGCCAAAATATATGAATGCAAACCACAGAGACAACTGTGTACAAGACAATGTAAGTGAAATATAAATTATTGAGGAGAAACAACATTTTTGTTTGATTCTAAGCGCAGTCATGCTGCTGGAGAATATCCTACTGGTCTCATCCCATTTGGGATGAAGTTGCCTATTCTCAGAGAAGGCATTCAGCCTTGGTTTTGTAATGTTTCATGAGTGCAAAATTTTAAAGTTTAGCCTAAGTACCTGGGGCACATGAGTCTTGCTGAAGTTAAAATCTGTGGTTCCACATCGTCTATCTGTCAAACCTATTCAGAAGGGAGAGGGCATCCTCAAACCATCCTCCTTTGAGGCTTACAATGGTAATGGATGCTCTGGGCCTGGAGGAGGATCACAGGCCAGTAAGACAGCATCTAAGGTTCATGATAAGGGAACTCTATTACGTATATCAGCCTCAGTCTGGGCCCGACTCAAGTACCTGTGCACCAATGCAAGCAGCATGTGGAACAAGCAGGAGGAGTTGCAGGCATGTATGTGCCTACATGGCTGTGGTATCATTGGCATCACTGAGACATGGTAGAATGAGCTCACAAGTGGAATCTATGAACAGATAGGTATAAACTCTTTAGGAAAGACAGGCAGGGGGTAGGGGGAGGGGTTGTTGCCCCCACATCAATGACTACCTGGAGTCCATGGGACCAGCTCCACCTGGGGGTAGACAAGGAGCTGACAGAGAACTTAAGGGTTAGGGTTAAAGTGAAGGCAGGGGAAGGAGACACCTTAGTGGGGGTCTGCTACAGGCTGCCTGATCAGGAAGACCAAGTGGATGATGCCTTCTATAAACAGATAGGAGCAGCTTCACATTCACAAAACATAGTCCTCATGGGGCATTTCAACCACTCACATATCTGTTTGAAGCACAACACAGAAGTACACCAGGAAGCCAGGCTGGATGTGGCTCTGGGCAGCCTGGCTTAGTGCTTGGTGACTCTTCCTGTAGCAGGGAGGATGATCTTTGAGGTCCTTTTCAACCCAGGTCATTCTGTGATTCTATGATTCTATGAAATTGAGGAGGTTCCTGGAACATGTTTATGATAACTTCTTTTTTCAAGCAGTACAGGAAACCATGAGAAAAGGTGCTATGCTGCACCCCATACTCACCAATGAGGAGAGACTGGTGAGTACTGTGAAGCTCAAGGGAAGCCTTGGCTATAGTGACTACAAAATCATGGAATTCAAAATCTTCATGCTGTCAAAGAGGGTGCACAGCAAGGTTGCTAATGTGGACTTCAAGAGAGCAGGCTTTAAACTCTTCAGAGAACTGGTTGGCAGAGTGACTTGGGAGAAAGCCTTGGAGAAGAAAAGGGGCCTAAGAAGGCTAGTTCATATTTGAGGACCATATCCTCCAAGTCCAGAGCAGTGCAACACAAGGAAAAGGAAGGCAGGCAAGAATACCAGGAGGCTTCTGTAGATCAACATGGAGGTAATGGAGATCAACAACAGCTGCTGTCCACCGTATTTGAAAGGTCATGGCAGTCTGGTGAAGTTCCCACTGATTGGAAAAGGGAAACATAACCCCCATTTTCAAGAGGGGAAAAGAAGAATATCCAGCAAACTACAGGCCAGTCAGTCTCAGCTCTGTGCCTGGCAAGATTATGAAGCAGATCCTCATGAAGGCCCTAACCAGGCACGTGGAAAATAAAGATGTGGTGATTGGTGGTAACCAACATGGCTTCACCAAGAGCAAGTAATGCCTGACAAACTTGAAGGCTTTTTACAATGGACTTACAGCATCAGTGGATAAAAGAAAAACAACTGACATCACCTGCCTGGAATTTTGCAATGCATTTGACACTGCCCCACATGACATCCTGGTATCCAAGTTAGAGAAAAATGGGTGTGATGGGTGGACCTCTTACTGGATAAGGAATTGACTGGATGGTTGCACTCAGAGAATTGTGCTCAGTGATTCAATGTCCAAGTGGAGACTGGTGATGAGTGGTGTTCTTGAGGGACTGGTGTTGGGACCTGTGTTATTTGACATCTTTGTGGGTGACCATGGGCAGTGAGATTGAGTGCACCCTCAACAAGTTTGCACATAACACCAACCTGAGTATTGCAGCTGACACAATAGAGGAGAAGGGATGCTATCCAGAGACACATTTACAGGCTTGAGAGGTGGGCCCATGGCAGCCTCATGAAGGTCAACAAGGCCAAGTGCAAGGTCCTGCATGAGGGTCAGGGCAATCCCAAACTCACCTTCAGTGGAGAATGGCTTGAGAGCAACCCTAAGGAGAAGGATTCAGGACTGTCGGTTGGTGAAAGATTCAACATGAGCTGGCAATGCATGCTTGCAGCCCAGAAGGCCAATCATATGCTGGGTTGTATCAAGAGAAGTTTGACCAGCAGGTTGAGGGAGGTGATTCTGCCCCTTTCCTCTGGTCTTATGAGATCCCACCTGGAGTTCTGTGTCCAGCTCTGGAGCTCCCAGCACGAGTGATTGAGTTAGTGGAGCAGGTCCAGAGGAGGGCCACAAAGATGTTCAGAGGGCTAGCTGAGGACTAGCCTTGAGAGCTGGGGTTCTTCAGCCTGAAGAAGAGAAAACTCTGAGGAGACCTTATAGAGGCCTTCTAGTAACTGTATGGGGCCTACAGGAAACCTGGGAGGGACTTTTTATAAGAGTGGGTGGCGATAGGACAAGAGGAAATGGTTTTAGCTGCAAGAGGGCAGATTTAGACTAGATATTAGGAAGAAATTCTTTATTGTGAGGTTGGTGAGACAGTGCAAAAAGGTTGCCCGGTGAGAATGTGAATGCCCCCTCCCTGGAAGCATTCAAGGCCAGGCTAGAGGGGGCTTTGAGCAACTTAGTCGCAAAAGAGGTGTCCCTTCCTATAACAGGTAGGTTGGAACTAGATGATCTTATATGTCCCTTACAACCCAAACAATTCTATGATTCTATGATTCTATGATTTTATGATTTTATGATTCTATGATTTGTCTTTGCTGTTTCTAATATACTTGTTACCTCAGTTCCAAGATATCACATACAAGAATTTGGGGGGCACAAATTCTGTTTAGAGAGACAGTAAAAGATCCTCTCCTTTGTAAATCACTGATATCTACGTGTTCTTCAGGATTGTCTTTGTTGTATTCTTTTCCCATAGATGTGCAACAATGAAATAAATGAATCCTTTCTGGAAAATTTACAGGTCTTCATCAGACTTACAGTCATTTCTATAGGAGTTATGGAGAGACTTTCATCTAAACTCCGCAATAATGAATAGATTTGTTTGTTTGTTTGTTTTTTAGTTAGACTTAACAGTGCTTGGATTAATTTGGTATTCAAGTACATGCTGGTTTTTCTGTATGTTTCTTAAATGCATCCAAAAGATTAACAAAAATAAATCTAGAATAAGTTAATGCTCTATACACACCACATTTGGAAATGAAATATGGAACAATTTACGGTACCCAGTTGGACTTGATCAAATAATTGTAATCTTTATATTGCTTACAAAATATTCTCACCTTTCACTAATTCACGTGAATTTCTGCCATTCTGGTCAAACTGAAATTTATTATTTTCCACTTACCTAGATTTACTTGTGAAATGTTGCATGACTTCTGTCAGTGTTATTTGCCTATCTTTATTACTAATATTGCTTATGTGGGGGCAGATTTGATTTATGAGTTTTTGGCATGGTATGCCCGGTTATTTAGTTTTCATTTCTGATTTAGAGTAATGGAATGAGAGAGGGAGTAATTCTTTTTATCTTGATGCTGAATAAATACAGAAGAAAAATATACACAGAACAAAATTATTTTGGTTTATTTTATTTTGGTCTTGGAGTTAAAATCTTCAAGAGTTCAAACACATATCTAGTGAGGTAATTAGAGCAGATCGGAATCAGTCTTTCCTATGCTCAGCTCTGATCAAAACTTGTGTAGGAACTTCGAGTGAAAAAAAAAATAATTCTGGAACAAATGTCTCAAAGACTGGAAAACACCAGCAACTGGAAGGAAACCTTTTTTGTTATGGAATATTCATCCTCGCAGCAAATAATATTATTCAACAGCAACACTATGAGGTGCTGTTTGTTATGCTATTTGTTTTCTTTTATGCAGCCATGCAAACTTGTTAACATTTTTAAACCCGTGGCACAATTTTGCTCACAAAAAGATGAAGTGATAGTTCTTTGCACTAATGTATTTGTACAATTCTGCAGTTACCACTTTCCTTCCTGGGATCATCTATTACTTAGGTAGGTGTGTGAAAGTTTTCCATATTTTCCTTCTCTTCAAAGTCAAGTATATAACTATTTCACTGAGCAGAAAAGCATTTTTATGTGTTTGGAATCAGACGAGACTTCGTAGACTAAATTTCAGATTCAGGAGCAGGAACCACAGTCTAATAATAGAACTAGAAATGATAAAATAATTCCCGAATACTACAGCATGAATAGTTATTTCTACAGAGTTTTACATTATGAACTTGAAGGATTCACATTTGATATCTCACAGAATCTGTGGACAAAGGAACAGCAGCTGGCATCATGCAATTGGACTTCTGCAAGGCCTTTGACATGGTCCCACACCATACCCTTAGCTCTAAACAAAAGAGATACAGATTCAAAGTGCTTTGGATGAAAAATTTCTGGTTCAGATATTGTGCATACCAGCCAGAACTAGACTTAGGGGATCTGGTGGAAAAGAAATCTAGACACAAGCCGGTAGGGTGCTCTCGCAGCCTGAAAGGTCAGCAGTGTCCTGAGCTACACCAAAAGAGGGGTGGTCAGCAGGGAGAGGGAAGTTCTTGTCTCCCTCTACTCTGCCCACGTAGAATCATGGAATCATAGAATCACTCAGGTTGGAAGGGACCTCAAGGATCATCAAGTCCAACAGCAGCCTAACCATAGTACCCTAACTCTAACAACTCTCTGCTAAATCATATCTCCGAACAACACATCTAAATGGCTCTTAAACACATCCAGGGATGGTAACTCAACCACCTCCCTGGGGAGCCTATTCCAATGTTTAACCACCCTTCCTGTAAAGAAGTGTTTCTTAATGTCCAACCTAAACCTATCTTGGCCCGACTTGAGGCCATTTCCCCTTGTCTTGTCACCTGTCACCAGTGAGAAGAGACCAGCCCCTCTCTCACTGTAAGCACCTTTCAGGTACTGGAAGAGAGTAATAAGGTCTCCCTGCAGCCACCTCTTCCCCAGACAAAATTGCCACAACTCCCTCAGCCTCTCCTCATAGGGCTGATTTTCCAAGCCCTTCACAAGCCTCGTTGCCCTTCTCTGGACCTGCTCCAGTACCTCCACGTCCTTTCTGTACTGAAGTGCCCAAAACTGAACACAGTACTCGAGGTGAGGCCTCACCAATGCCGAGTACAGGGGAAGGATGACTTCCCTGGACCAGCACACCACACCATTCCTGATACAAGCCAGGATGCAATTGGCCTTCTTGGCCACCTGGGCACACTGCTGGCTCATATTCAGCCAACTGTCCATCAGCATGCCAAGGCCCCTTTCCATCAGGCAGCTTTCCAGCCACTCCTCCCCAAGCCTGTAGGGTTGCCTGGGGTTGTTGTGGCCAAAATGCAGGACCCGACACTTGGCCCTATTGAAACTCATGCCGTTAACCTTGGCCAATCGATCCAGTCTATCCAGGTCCCTCTGTACTGTCCTTCTCCCCTCTGGCAGATCAACACTCCCTCCCAGCTTGGTGTCGTCTGCAAACTTACTGAGGGTGCACTCAATCCCCTCGTCAAGGTCATCAATTAAGATATTAAACAGAAGCGGCCCCAGTACTGAGCCTTGGGGGACACCTCTCGTGACTGGCTGCCAACTGGATTCAACTCCGTTGACCACAACTCTTTGGGCCTGGCCATCCAGCCAGTGCTTCACCCAGTGGATCACACACCCATGCAGACCATGGGCGGCCAGCTTCTTCTCAAGAATGTTATGGGGGACAGTGTCAAAGGCCTTACTGAAGTCCAGGTAGACCACATAGACAGCCTGACCCTCATCAACCAAGAGGGTCACCTTGTCACATAATGAAATCAGATTTGTCAGACATGATCTATCATTTGTAAACCCATGCTGACTGGGCCTGATCCCCCAGTTGACCTTGAATTGGTCCACGATGGTTCCTGAGATTATATGTTCCATAACCTTCCCAGGCACTGAGGTGAGACTGATAGGTCTGTAGCAACCAGGATCATCTTTCCAGCCCTTTTTGAAGATGGGTGTCACATTTGCCAGTTTCCAATCCACCAGGACATCCCCTGTTAGCCAGGACTGCCGAAAAATGATGGACAGTGGCTTGGCAACCACATCTGCTAACTCCCTCAGCACTCTAGGGTGCAATCCATCCGGCCACATGGACTTGTAAGCATCCAGCTTTCGGAGCAGGTCCAAAACTATCTCGTCATGGATCATGAAGGGCTTATTCTGTTCCCCATCCCTATCTACCAGTGCAGGGGGCTGTGTTCCCAGGGAGTAACAAGTCTTACTATTAAAGACTGAGGCAAAGAAGGCATGAAGTACCTCAGCCTTATCCCTATTCTTGGTGACCAGGTTGCCCTCAGCATCCAACAAGGGATGGAGATTCTCCCTAGCCTTCCTTTTGCTATTAATGTGTTTATAAAAGCATTTACTGTTTTCCTTTACCTTAGTGGCCAAGCTCAGTTCCAGCTGTGCTTTGGCTTTTCTAATTTTTTCCCTGCACAGCTTCACTACATACCTGTAATCCTTATAAGTAGCTTGCCCACTCTTCCAGAGACCATAAACTTTCCTTTTGTTTTTGAGTTCCAGCCAAAGGTCTCTGTTCAGCCAGCCTGGCCTCCTTGCCCATCGGCTTGTCTTCCGTGACATGGCAATGGTCAGGTCCTGCACCTTTAAAACAATTTCCTTAAAATATTCCAAGCCTTCCTGGGCTCCCACGCTCTCCAAAACTACCTCCCAAGGGACCCTCTCAACCATGGTCTGCCCACATCTGGAGTACTGTGTTCAAGCCTGAGACCTCCAGCACGGAAGGGATGTGGAGCTGCTGGAGAGAGTCCAGATGAGGGCCACAAAGGTGATCAAAAGACTGGAGCAGCTCTTCTATGAAAAAATGTTGAGGGAGTTGGACTTGTTTAGCTTGGAGAAGGTTCTGGGGAGAAATGATTGCAGTTTTTCAGTACTTGAAGGGGGCTTTTGAGAGAAAAGCTAGCAGAGCTCATTAGCAGAGCTTTAAACTTGGTTTGAAGGGTGAGAAGGTGATAGTAAGTCCCCCCACAATAAGCTGGGGGATGGTATAGTTGGGTTAGTGGGATACGGTTCTATTTGGGGCCCTCAACTTGCTATCCTGAGATCTGCCAGCAACACTACAATACATGTGATATCTTATAACAATGAGCCAGGGACAGGTGAGGCAATGGGAGAAGACAGAGGGAAATGGAAGATAACTACTTCAAAGGAATTAAGGAGTTATCCTCCAAGAAGACAAGGTCAACTGCCTGGTTGAAATCCATCTGCACCAGTGTATGCAGCTTGGGAAAGAAACAGGAGAAGTTAGAGGCCACCATGCCACTAGAAAACCATAATGTTGTCGTCACCAGTGAAATCTGATGGGATGACTCCTACAACTGGAGTGTGGATATTCACAACTACAAGATGTTCAGAAGAATCAGGTGAGAAATGAAGGGAGATGTTGCCTTCTACATCAAGAAAGCAAGGAGTATGAAGAGTTGTTCCTGAAGCATGTCCACGAGCAAGTTGAAAGCTTATAGGTGAGAATTAGAGACTGAGGCAAAAAAAGGGACCCTTGGGGTTGTTATCTAGTACAAGCTGCCTGATCAAGCAGAGCCTGTTGAAGAACTCTTCTGGCTATGGGAAGCATTGCAAGCACAGGCTCTCATCTTGCTGAGAGACTTCAATCAGCATGACAGCTGCTGGAAAAGTAGAATGATGAGCTGTAGATAATACAGGGGGCTCCTGGAATGTATCAAGGATAACTTCCTCAGTCAAGTATTAAACAGCCCCACCAGGGAGAATGCAATTCTCAGCTTGTTTCTAACCAGTACAAGTAGACTGGTTAGTGACAACAGGATGGTAGGCTGCCTGAGCTATAGTGATCATGCAGTGATGGAGTTTGTACTCTTGAAAGATATGGGACAGAAAAAGCATAAAATCAGGATGCTATCTTTTAGGAAAGCCAGCTTGCATCTCTTCAAGGAGTTACTAAACAAAACTCCCTGGGAAACACCTCAAAGGGAGTGGGGCAGAGCTGGCAGACCTTCAAGGAAGCTTTCCTTAGGGCACAAGATCTCTCCATCCCTGAGTGTAGTAAGGCAAAAAAGAAGAGAAAGAGACTGGCATGGATTAATCATAACCTACTGGTCTAACTGGAGAGCAAGAAGAAAATATTCAGGCAGTAGAAGCAGGAACAGGTACTCTGGAAGATGTATAGTGATGCTGCTAGGCTGTAGAGAGTCAAGGTCAGGAAAACTAGGTCCCAGATGGAAGTGGACTTGGCAAGGGGGCGAAAAAGAACAGGAAAGACTTCTGCGGGTATATCGACCAGAAATAATCTAAGAGTGTGCCTCCAATAGTAAGCAATGCAAGAAGGCTAGTGAATACATACATGGAGAACACTGAGGTACACAGCAAGATTTTTGCCTCAGTCTTCACTGGCAACTGTTCTTCACACAACCCTCGAGTAGATGGATCAGATGGTAGGAACTGGAACTGGATGAGCAATGTCCTTCCTGCTGTAAGTGAAGTTCAGATTCATGGCCAGCTGAAGCACCCAAACATCTACAAGTCTATGGGTCCAGTGAGATACAACCAAATGTCCTCAGAGAGAACCAGTTAACATAATTGCCAAAATGCTCTCTAATGATATTTGTAAAGTCATAGCAGCCAGATGAAGTCCCCGGCAACTGGAAAAAAGACAATGTCACACCCATGTGTATGAAGGGTAACAAGGACAACCCAGGGAACTACCAACTTGTCAGACACACTTCTGTACTGGGGAGAATCATGGAACAGATCCTCTTAGAAGCTGTGCTAAGTAGCATGGAAGATGGAGGTGGTACAAGACAAGGAATACGGCGTTACTAAAGGTAAGTCCTACATGACCAACTTGGTGGCCTTCTATGATGGCATCTTTGAACAAGGAAAGAGTTACTGATGTGATTTATCTGGACTTCAGTAAAGCACAGTCCTTTTGACACAGTTATCCCAAACATCCTTCTATCCAAGTTGTAAATAAATGGATTTGATGGGTAGGTTGTTCCATGGATGAAGAACGGGTTGCAAAATCTTATGCAGAGAGCAATGTTCAATGGCTCAGTGTTCAGATGGATATCAGTGCTGAGCAGTGGCCCTCAAGCATCTGTACTGGGACTCATGCTCTTTAGGATCTTCATCAATGACATTGACAGTGAGTGGGACTGAGTGCACCCTCAGCATGTTAGAGTACAACACCAAATTATGTGATGTGGTCAACGCACCTGTGAGATAGACAGGATGTCATCCCTAGAGACTTAGAACATAGACAGGCTACAGCACTGGGATAACCCAGAAGAACATCATGAAATTCAGCAAAGCTAAATGCAAGACCTTACACTGAGGTCATGACAACTTCTGCTATCAGATTTATTAACTGGAATATGAACAGACTGAGCACAGCCTTGCTGAAAAATATGTGGGGGTAACAGTGGACAGCAAGCTGGACACGAGACGGTGATGTGCCCAGGTAGCCAAGAAGGCCAACTGCATCCTGAGCTGCATCAAAAAGAGTGTGGCCAACAGGTCGAGGGAAGTGATCCTGCCCCTCTACTCTGCGCTGGTGATACCTCACAGGAAGTACTACATTCAGATGTGGTGCCTTCAGTTTCAGGACACATGGACCTGTTGGTGTGCATCCCAAGGAAAGCCATAAAAATGATCTAAGGGGTTGAACACCCCTCCTACAAGCACAACCTGAGAGGGTTTGAGATTATTCAGCCTGAAGAAGAAGAGGAGCCAGGCAGATCTGAAAATGACCTTTCACTATCTAATGGCTGACTCTATGAAAGAAGGGAACAGACTCTTTAGTTGGGTCTGTTGTGTTAGGACATGGGAAATAGTTTCAAACTAAGAGATTTGACATTTTAGTTGGATATAAGAAAGAAGACTTTTGTGATCAGTGTAGTGAAGGACTAGAAAAGGTTGCTCAGAGATACAGATTGTATCCCATCCATGGAGGTATTCAAGGTTGGGCTGGACTAGACTCTGAGCAACTTGGTCTAGCTGTAGATGTTCCCATTCACTGAAGAGATAGATGGACTAGGTGAAATTAAATGTCCCTTCTAACTCAAATGTTTCTATGATTTTGTGATCACAGAGTGAGATGACTGATGTAGAACGTGGGATTACAATGGATTCATCTAGAATAGAGGGAGAAGCATTTCCAGAAAGTTGATAATATTACCTGGTATAGAGAACTATTTTTGGATAATTGTATTTCTGATAATCCTTATCTAAACATGGATAATAGTCCCAGAAGAAAAGTATTGTTGGTAGTTCAGCCTCTGCTGTATTAGATAGAGAGTATCCTGTACATGTTTCTTAACCATTTAATCTGTCTTTTTGTTGTAGCTATTGCATCTTTTTTTTTTTTTTTTTCTTTTGCTCTTTTGCTCTTTAAGAAAAATAAAATATTTCTTTCTGTGAGTTCTGTGAGTGTAAAAAGTTGGTCCCCTCCTCCCTGTAAGCTCCCTTCATGTGCTGGAAAGCCACAAAGATGTCTTCCTGGAGCCTTCTATTCTCAAAGCTGAACAATCTCAGTCTCCTCAACCCTTCTCCATAGGAGAAATGCTCATCGTTTTGATGATCTTCATGGTCATAATTGGATTTGAAAGCTGGACTATTTGGTAGATGAATAGTTGGTTAGATTGTCACAGGAGGTTGTGTTTAATGGGACTCTGTCCAGAGGGAGGCCACCCACAAGTGGTTTCCTCTAGGGGTCAGTCTTGGAGCTGTTGCTTTTCAGTGACTATCAATGACATAGATAAAGTGACTGACCATATCTTCAGTAAGTTTCTTGATGACAGCAAGCTAAGTGGGGTAGTAAACAGAATAGATTCTTTTAGCTTCAGCTTCTTCTCTTGTCCCCACTTCTTTTATCTGATGCAACATAGATTTTGACCTAAAAGAATGGCTTTGGGTGAGACTGAGAATGGTACTGTTAAGCAGTAGCACAAGGCTTACTAAGCTAAATTTCCTCCAACTGAAGAAAATTACTTGCTTCTCTGTGGAGTGTAGAATATAATCCAAATCCATCTCAGTTTCGAAGACTAAGTAAGGATACTGGCAATGATGTTATTTGACACAACTCGTGCTTTTGATTTGTTCATTTTAGAATGCTATTGTAAAAATTCTTCATTCTCATTAGCTGGTTGCTATGTCATTAAACCACTATAGAGCCCCCATAATGTCCCATTATAGTATACTTTCAAGCTTTTGGCTGTTAATTAAGCATGGGACATTCTCATTTGTTACAGGACTGAAATTAAGGGAAGGAAAACTTAAATTATGAATAATACTGTTAAATAATAATAATAATAATAATAATAATAGGATTAATGGACACCCACCTATGTACATAATTAGCCTAATTCCAATGAGAGGGTGATGGTGAATGTTTTATCAGTGTCACTAAGACCCCGTAGTATAATTACAGACCTATTTGTTCAATGCTTAGCATGTGCTATTCATTACATTATGTGAAGAGTAAGCCTCCCATTTGGGGGGGGGGGGGGGAACAAAACCAAACCAAAACAACAACAACAAAAACCCACAGGGCAAACAGTTTAAAAATGGTTTAGATGGGATCTTTTATATTTGGTTTGTTGAGAGAGGGATTTCATGATATTTTTTTTTTAATTTTTTTTCATTGTCTAGTTCCTTTTTTTCTTTTTTTTTTTCTTTTTTTTTTTTTAATTAGAAATTAGAATGTCAGCATAACTTCTGGTGATTTCATGAACACAATGATGCCACAATGAACAGAAGCCTTGAAAATGAAAAAGAACAATAGCAGCAACAAAAAGATCAATCAATCAATCAATCAATTAATTAATTAAAATAAATCCACTTGTTTCCAAAAGAGTCCCCAAAGAAAGATCTCTAAAGTAGAGGTGATAATATTACATCCAGATTATTCACTTCTACTTTAACCAAGACTTCCAAGCTTCCACCCACTTCTAGCACAGTAGCATTCAGTAAAGATGTTTTTAATTCTTGCTAGTATCTAAGCATTATTGTTATTATTATTACTATTATTATTATTATTGCAGATATATTTCTTCAAATTCTGTAGGTTGGGTTTTTTTGTTTTTGTTTTATTCATAAATCTTTATAATTTTCTATCACTTTGAAAGTCAGAATTGTCCAGATATTCATCCTCACCCTGATTCAGCAGCTCACTGAACAAGGATAAAAGAGCTTGATTAAGAAAAGATCTAAGTTCTACACTCTGCTTGTATCTAGTAACAATAATTTATAGTGAGTGTTTATATTTTGGCATGATCATTAGTATTAGCGCTACTGCATTTCCAAACACTGAAGAAATGATGCTGCAAAATGCAGTTTATTTGAATATTAAAATTCTGTACCCTTAATTCTCTGAAAAGAGTGGTCAAAGGAATAGATAACCGTGACAAAAACGTCCATTTAAATTCATGCAATAGATCTAAAACTACCAAAATTTATAGTGCTGTTCAGATCTGTCCTTTATTTATCATGATAATAACAGTAACTTATTTTTATAGGACAATGTTCCATGAAACAGGATGAAATGAATAGGACAATAATCCTTGCTCTAATTTTTTTAGTAACAGACCAAAGCAAACAGGCTTTCAAAGGATAAAATGCATTTTTAAAATGTGTGCCTCAGTCCTTCTCCTTCCCTCCATAACCTTTGCTTTTACAATGATTCCAAAACATCCCTTCCAGAAGCCAGTGGCAGTTGTCTCCTCTGTACCAGCGTTTCTGTTCTTGTGGCTTTCTTAAATCCAGAGTTCATTCCTTCTCCTTCGCTAACTCAGATGGAATAGAATAATAGAATCACCAAAAGACCTGAAAGATCATGCAGTCCAACTGTCCACTTATCACCAATATTTCCCACTAAACTGTGCTCCTTAGTACAAAATCTAAACATTCCTTGAACATTCCATGGTTGGTGACTCCATCTCCCTGAGCAGCTCATTCCAGTGCCTGACTACTCTCTCAGAGAAGAAATATTTCCTAACATCCAACCTGAATCTCCCCGGAGGCCATTCTCTCTAGTCCTATTGCTGGTTACATGGGAGAAGAGGCTGACCTCCACTTGACTATAACTTCCCTTCAGGGAGTTGCAGAGAGCAGACTGAACAATGCCGGCTCTCAGCTGCTTCTCATAAGGCTTGTGCTTCAGACCCTTCACCAGCTTCATTGTCCTTCTCCATGCATGCTTTTCAACCACATTCCTCACTTGGCAAGGAGACCCTAATCAAAAGAGGAACTTCCTCGTCTGGAAGACTTCATTTTCTGTGAGTAGAATTTAGTAAGCATGGGGTGTATGTTTGTGAGGGGGAGTGGTGTTGAGGGTAGTGTCTAAAATCAAAATCACATAGAGCTCCTCAGTGCATGTCTGGTTTGGAGAAACTAAAATCTGATTTAGACTGTGAAGTCTGTACAATTTACATCTTAAGATAAAACATCACAAGCCAGACTTCAGACTCTCCTAACATCCTCAGAAAATTAATAACATATCCTCATAAAGTTACAACTCACACTGCAGTAACTAAGAGTAACAATTATGATCTTGTTCCGAAAGTTACTGATTTTTAAGAAATGGATGTTCCTTGGGCTTCAAATAGAGTAAAAAATGGGCTGACAGCTTTGTCAAGGCACATTAGGAATATTTTTTCTTGAAATTACCTCAGAGTAAATAAAGAGGCTATTTTGTCAGCTTCAAATTTAAATTTGCAGTGATAATAATGGCATAGACATCCTTGATATTCCTATTTTACCACTGTAAGATAAAATACCAGAATGATAGTGGAGATAGTCTGCTTTATTTATTTATTTGTTTGTTTGTTTGTTTGTTTATTTTCTTTTTTTTTCCTCTCCCACTAAGAAGTAGCAAAAATTACAGGTCTCTTACACACCTTTATGTAAGTCTAAGCATATTCTCCAGTCATACTTAATTGAAACAGGAGGCAGAGTGGGGAATCAGGGCTAAATAAATCTTCCAGATGTGTGCAGTGATGGAAAGTGGGAGCGGCTGTCTGTCTCAGCTGAAAAACCCCACTCTTCTCTATATTATAAATGTCAGTTCAAGAGAGACAACATTCAGCTGAGAGAGATTACTCAAAAGTTGTAGCAATGAATATGCAGACTGTAAGCACCAAATGAAGAGCAGAAAAGTGTAAGCCCCATGACTGTTTGTAAAGGAAATGAGGAAAGTGGGTGAAATGGAAGAATCCAAAGAGATACCAGAAAAGCATAATACAAAATGAAGCTATACTGGAAAGACCAGTCTTGGTCTTCATGGCATCTTTTGTTCATGATGAATGCCAGTGTCCTTTGGGATGATCTTAAAGAAAAAAATGACTGTAGAGCTTCAGACACTTAACACGAAAGATACTTTTGTGCACACCACCTACAATGTGAAGAACATAGCTTCAAACCAGTCATTTCTGACACTTTACTAGCAACTCTGTTATTTAACAGCAGTGGCAAGAAATTATCACCTTAAAAGACATCAGGAAAAATTGTCAAAAATTCCTCTTACTGAAAAAGCGCAGAATATTCCATTTTAGTACAGAACACTCAAATCAAATCAGTTTGCATGATCAAACAGAAGTGGAAAATGTTCAGTTGTCATCACTTTACTGGTGGGATGTATGGCTGACTACCTGAAACCCTCTTTTCCTCTCTAACTAGGCTTCACTCCATCTCATGAGAGGCACAGTTTCTCCCTTGTCTGAATTTATACCTCTGAAACACATAATGAGAACTGTGTTGTAAGAATTTAGATACAATTGGAGATACAAAATTACATTAGAGAAATATTTGACATCATGAATGACAAAAAAAATCATCTAGATCAAAGCACACAAAGGAACTCTGGTAAATCAGAATGGATCTAGCATCTGATCAAAAAATCAGGAGGATTTTGACTATATACGACAAACTGAAAACCACCTGCTGGACTGCTTGATTGAATCTTCCACACATTATTTTGTTTTATACTAAAACAACAGCAACAACAACAAACCCACTATTTTCTATGCATATTTAAATGCCACTTCACTTGTGCGAGCGCTTGTCAGTTTGAGGTAAAATTATAAATAAAATAAAATAAAATAAAATACTTACTGTGAGTTTCCTTTGAGAAGAAAACTGCAGTTTTCAAGTTATTGAGTACCTTTAGATAATGGGTTTCAGCACATTTTGGTGCAGCTATCATACCAACACACTGAAGTTCCCAAGCAGAGGGAACTTAGGAGCAGTAGGCCTAAGTGTGAAACTTTGTTTCAAGTCTGTAATTCAGTGATATCTCGCACCTGAAATTTCTCCGGGAAATTCACTTTTGTATTAAATCATAACAAACTGTTTAAACATCTGTATTATATATAAAAATAAACTTCTGAGAAAAAAAGAAGTCAATGTGACCTTATTAAATCATTTAATTCTGATAAGAAAAGGTGCTTCTTTTTGACCATAAGATTTAATTCTACTGATATGAAACTTCATAGGAATCTTTTTAAGGAGGTTTTTGGTGAACATAGCAGTGAAACTGGTAAAGTGTTTCATTTGAAAAATCAGCATTTCTTACAGCAGACTGTTCCATCATAAAAAGTTTTCTTTGCTTTAATGTAATTACTGCTCAGAAGTTGATTTCTTTTGAACAAAATGGGATAATTATATGAATAACATTTCCTTATATTATCAGATTTTCTAGTCAGATCCATTAGCTCTCCATTTGTATATATCCTTTTACTTCCCCTGTTCACTGGAGATTGCTTTGTTTATCACAAACTTTCCAATACCTGAATCATCTTCAATACCTAAAGCATTTTTGCAGACCACCGTTTGCAACAGCCAAGTGAGAGCGGTCTGCTTTTTCCATACAGTTAAGGTAAGAAGTTCTGGGACTAAATACCTCCCTTGTTAAGCAGAAATACTGGACAACAACTGAAAAGGAGGCAGTCTTCTGAGGGGAAAGCTGTGGTCCACAGGCTGTAATTCTGATCACTCTGTACTTCAATAATACTTGACTATCAAGTAATAAGAAGTTACAATTGCTTTGCTTTTACTTACATTCTAAAGTGGCTTAAAAGAACTTGAGAACTGTCAAGAGTTGATAAGAATTTGCAAGGAACTTCTTGTTGCTGGCTTTTACTCTGTGCTGATTTTTTTTTTTTTTTCTGTGGTTTTTTTTTTTTTTTTTTTTTTTTTTTTTCCTGATGGGGGAGTGAGGTTATGGATGATGGAAGAAAAGCAGTCTTTTCATTTATATGATAATACATGTCTTTCATAGACAGTGACAGGCCTACAATGGAATGTTATTAGGTAACCTCCTGTCTATAGAGATGCTTTGAATACAATTCTTTTCCGGTGTTATTAAGTTACCTCCATTGTTAAGCAACCAGTTTTGGTCAGTCCTAAAAACATGTCTCTAATAAGTTGTCACTGTACAATAGAGCACTTCCTTTAAAGTTTAACCATGAAATAGTACATTTTCATATTTAAAATAGGGATGATCATTATTAGAGTTAATGCTTGCCCAGACACAGGAGAAGAGGATAAAGGGGAACATTTTAAAGACATTTGCAATAGTTATTTTATTCTCCACAGCAAAATCACAAGTTTGGATTACTTTTACTTGTCTCTTTCTACTTGAAAGTGAACCTTGTATCTTAAGCTGTCATCCAGAAACTTTGTGTGTCAATGGAAAGAGACAACTGGAGGTGATGAGAAATTCCACCTATCTATACACAAGTCTTAGATTGGGAATCACATCCAAAGTTTTCAGTATGTCACCACTGTCCATGGAGCAGGACAAACCTCTACTTTTAGCCAGAAACCAAGACTATTATAGGTGCATCTATGCATGCAAATTACTATCAGGTTCATAGAATCATAGAACCATACAATGGCCTGGGTTGGAAGGGACCTCAAGGATCATCAGGTTCCAACCCTCTTGCCACAGACAGAGCCATCAACCTCCATATCTAATACAAGACCAGGCTGTCCATGGCCCCATCCAACCCGACCTTGAACTCCTCCAGGGTTGGGGCATCCGCAACCTCTCTGGGCAGCCTGTTCCAGCACGTCACCACTCTCACAGTAAAGAACTTCCCCCTAACATCTAACCTAAATCTTCCCTCCTTCAACTTAAAACCATTTCCTTTTGCTCTGCTATTAGATACCCTTGTAAAGAGTTGACTTCCCTCCTGTTTATAGGCTCCCTTAAGGTACTGGAAGGCTGCAATTCAGTCATTTTGCAGCCTTCTCTTCTCCAGGATGAACAAGCCCAGCTCCCTCAGCCTGTCTTTGTAGGGAAGGTGATCCAGCCCTCTTATCACGTTTGTAGCCTTCCCTAGACCCTCTCTTACAGCTCCCTGTCTTTCTTGTACTGGGGGCTCCAGATCTAGGTGCAGTACTCCAGATGGGGCTTCACAAGGGCAGAGACATGAGGGACAATTACATCCCTGTCCCTATTGGCTGCCCCTCTTCTGATGGAAGGAGGAGGAAATTCTCTCTCCCTATTCTGCTTGTGTGAAACAGCACTTGAAGAGCTGCATTCAACTCAACTGGAGTGTAGAGATAGGTTCAGATTAGAAATAAGGAAACAAAGCTCAGAATGTGGGTGGTGAGGCATGTGGATGCCCCATCCCTGGAGGTGATCAAGGCCAGGTTGGATGAGGCTTTGAGCAACAAGGTCTGGTGGGAAGTGTCTCTTCTCGTGGTAAAATTTTCAAACTAGATGGTCTTCAAAGTCCATTCCAACCCAAACTGTTCTATGATTCTCTGATTCAATTAATGTGCTTGTTTACTATTCAGTACATGTCACCAAAGAGAGAGGATGCCTTGTAGAACTGATCTGCTAATTTTGGAAAAAAACAGCCATTGGGCTACACTATCTTATTCCTAGGGACTATGACATGCAGTTTTTTTCTTATTTGCATAAGGAGTCAACAGAAATTCAAAATAATAGGGAAATAGCCCTGGAATTGTTGTATACGTAACTTTTTGTGTGACTAAAATCAAATATCAATGAAGTAAGCTAGGATATGCTTCATCATTAAAGTCTTACTTTACAAACTGCACAATGACAGCTAAAACTTTTTTTTATTATTATTTTTTGAATGCTCAGAAGAGATAAGAAAGCCAGAAGAAGAACAGATGTGTTAGAAGTGTGAAATGGATTAACATCAAAGCCCCCTGGGAAAATCTGAAACATGAAATGAAGGATCCTGAATGACAAGAGCTATTCAGAATGCATTAAAAGCTCTGCAGTGCATTTTGGTGCTGTCTGTGTGAGCAACGTAAGGCCCTGTGTGCTAGGGAAAGAAGCTGATAACGAAAGCTCTGTGAACTTCAGGGAAATACAGTTCATCACTGAGAACTCACCTTGTGGTACAATTTGAATGAGACAGAAAAAACACCCAAAACAGTGATTGCCACTGTTTTGGCAATGAATATTGATAGGAAATGAAGAGATAATTTGAGCTTTGGACTAATAAGGTTATAGGCACGCCAGTAAAGATTTAAAATATAATGCTTGTTTTGGTTACATAGTCTTTGGGTGATTAATGCTCTCTACTAACATTAATCTGTTAGTGACATATTTTTATATCCTTTAAGCTAGAGAAGGTAAACAAAAACTGAATAAGAGAAATCTATTCAATTGCTTGATATTTGCACAAACCCTTTGGAAGCAGATTATTTATAGATCAGGCAAATTAATGGTCATGAACAGCTTCTGAATTGTTAGGTGCTAGTAACCATACAGTTTTTGGTGGAAAAGGGTCACCAATATTTGAAATGTGAAGGAGTGTATGTAATACTGCTGAGAGATTTTCTTCAGCTAAACTCAATGGAATTCTAAGGAAATTGGTCAAATAATACAGAAAAAAATATCAAGATTTAGACCACACTGTGCTGCAGATTGAATTTACTGCAGCTTCAGCATGTAAATCTCATATATTTTGGACAAGTACATGCTCAGCTGAAACTCATATAAAAGGGAAGTCTTTCAGTTAGCTACAGTTACTACAGGACTCAGTAAAAATTACAGTTAAAAACTACCCAAAGTAATTTCCAACACCTCACACAATATGAACTGTATTCATTCCTGAATATGTCTCTTGTACAAACATCATCATGGCTTGAGTGAAAATCTCAGGCCATTAAATCACATTCCAAATGATGTTTTCAACTCACTGTTGATACAGAGCAAAAACCATTTTAAGCTTGAGGTGCAGCTTCAGTCATCTGCAGGTAGAAAGCTGAGTTTAAAACCAAACTAAACCAAATCACAATCAAGAAATATATATATATATATTAAAAAACAACAACAACAAGAACAAAAACAAAACAAAACCAACCAACCAGCTAAACAAAACAAACAAACAAACAAACAACAGAAGCAGGATTTCTCAGTTTGGAAAAGAGACCAGCTCTCAGAGATTAGCATCCTCTTAGTGTAAATGCTTCTTCTATATCTGCCAAGTTTGGGACAGTTTCCTTAGGTTTTGATACAAGCAAATTTATGAAGCAGATAGTTTCATATTTTTTATCCTTTTCTGGCAGTAAAGTTCATGTGTCATCCAAAATATGTCATGAACTTTACAGAATTTCCAGCTTTCCTTTCCTGTCCATACTATCAACAAAATTAATTACTCATAGACTGAGCTAAACTCGCTCCATCTGCCATACACTGGCCAATTCTTTTGAGCTTCTTTTATGATGCTCCCTCCCTTCCCACCCCTCCTCCCTCCCTCCTTTCCTCCATTCCTCCATCTCTCCCTCGCTTCCTTCCTTCCTTCCTCCCTCCCTCCCTCCCTCCCTCCCTCCTTTCCTTTCCTTCCTTCCTTCCTTCCTTCCTTCCTTCCTTCCTTCCTTCCTTCCTTCCTTCCTTCCTTCCTTCCTTCCTTCCTTCCTTCCTTCCTTCCTACTTTCTTTCTACCTTTGTTGTTGTTTTTATATTGAAAAGCAGGCATTAACTTGAAATAAATTTATTTCACTCTGTACTGGTAAAGCTTTAATATAGCCAGAGGACAATTCATTTTGATGCTTCTTAAAGACAAATGGCATTCTTGATAAAGAAAGCTTTATAGTTAGAAGAATCTATTCTGGTAGAATTTTAGTTTTTAACACAACTTTCCCTGTTGATTAATTTCCTAATAAAAGTTTGTGTGTGTTTACATAAAATTCAACAAACTTCAGTTGTATTATTGGACTAATAGCATGATTTTTCTACTATTATTTGCGTTCACACAAATAATCCCATTATATGTCTAATATAACTATTAAAATGAATATTCCCATAATGGGCATCCCAGTGTATAAAGATTTTGTCACAGACTAAAGTTAAAATTTGAAAATAACAAGGGACATGTGCAACACCCAGGGAGAGGTTGATCTTACTTAATTTTAGGGTTATATATCTGAACAAACCATCTTTGCCTCCCTTTATAGTCAACAGAGAAAATAAGATGTACTAGAAAATCATTTGTCTGACATTTTAAGGCTCTGCTTTACTGTGAAATTAATCATAGTCCAGAAATTTTTATTTCTATGCAGTAAGTATGTAGGGAGTGGCTAATTTATCTATAGACATCTTAAATTTTAATGATAAGTTTTTAGAAAGTTGTATCTATCAATTCTAATTGTCTTAAACATTTCCAGGTCTACAGCATATAAGAGACAGGTTGTACATGTTAAAAATAAATAAATGAATGAATAAATGAATGAATGAATGAATAAATAAATAAATATATTTGTACCAAAACACTCCCCAAAATATGTTGTGTTTTTTTATTTGTTTCTTTTGTTTGTTTGTTTGTTTGTTTGTTTGTTTGTTTTAAGATGTTAGACATTTAGTTCAATCTATTAAAACACAAGTGGAAAAGTGAGTTAAATAGAGATAATAGACACCCAGATTTTTCTTCGTGTAAGTTTTCTATGTAGTTGATAAATGCTTTCTTCTAAATGAGAAGAGTTGGTCCTGTTTAAATGCCTCATAATCTTGTTGAAGATAAAGCTTACACTGTTATCACTGAGAATTTGTTCTGTGCATCTGTACTTCATTATTGTAATTGCCAAAATAAAAAACATCAGACACTTGAAACTGGAACTTTGCATCATACTCAAAGTAATATAACTTCTGTTATAGAATATTCTTCAGCAGAGACATCATGAAATATTCTGTGGGCTCGGATAATAAATTCAGGTATTGATAAGAGTTAGCAAGTGTAGTCTAAGGATTTCAAATCTATTTAAACTTATAAGAACAGTTTGTATCTTCCTTGGAAAGCTGTTTCAGATTGAGCTTTTCTGAAAAGCTGAATTTATAAGGGTGTCTCAATTTGGTTTTGTAAAGATGGAGGTGTTAGCTTTTGAAAATCCTAATCCAGTTTTTGCAATACAGCAGAGATGAAGAAAGAAAGAATACAGTTTTAGCACATACTGGCTAAATTATAAAATAATTAGTCATGTTTCAGTTTAAATAACATGAAAAAAAATCTTTTAATTAAGATTCTTAATTAATAGCTGAAAGATTAATCAATCAATAATTATAACTATCATTACAGGGTGTAATTGTGCTTAATTGGAGGGGCTGATTAATGATCAGGATAAACCTTTCAAATTCACACACTTGAAAATGGTGGGAAGTGATGGATTCCACCCTGTAAAGTTAAAAAGAAATCCAAGGATGCTAGAAGATGAGTGCTCAGCTACTTGTCCACAACAGAGAAGGAATGTAATTGAAGTGCATGAAAAATTTCCATTGTTAGACTTGTACACCATTGCATTACTAATGTATATGTATTTTTGATTAGCGTGTGTAAAATACCCCTCAGAAGAAGATAAGCAGTACCATTTCTGAAAACAGCAAGCCTTGTTTTCTTCATTCAAAATGTAAATTTTCACATATCTAAGTACAGTTCTGCAGCCTTATTTGGCTTCTGCCCAATCCTGTATGTCCCTACAATATCTTCTTGCAGTTCAGTGAACATTTGGTATCACAACTTTGACTAGGTGAAAAGCCATTCCATACACATTAACTGTGTTACCAGCGCTCTACTGTGATAATGCACACTCCTGCTCTCATAGGTCTGTGGAACTTCAGCACTGGATCTATTTTCTGCTCAAATTTTGGATGGTATTTTCTGGCAGAATATGCTATTTTTTCAGGATAAATTAATAGTGCAAGACAAGCTTTAAAGCACATTTTAAAAGATACATCTTTCTTCTTTTTTATGCCTCAAATTCAGTAGCCTGTAGATCAGCAGTCTCTGGGATGGCCTTCTTCAGTCCAGAGGTAGTAGATCCAAATTTTACTGGTAGATCCAAATTTTACTTGTAGAGTTTCAATTTCATACCACTTCCAGGAATATCTACAACAGAATGTGAGCTGCTCACTGTGATGAAGTCTGTGAGGATGGAGTTTGACTGCAGACCTTAATGACAGGAAACTTGTCAGATAGAGGGGGAACTTGCAGATTGATTCCTGTTCTAGCAGTACTTTGATTTTTTTCTGAACATTGTTTAGTGTCTCTGCTTTTTCCTAGCACTGCTAAGTTAATCTAATTATTCATTTGAAGATGAAGGAGGAAATAAAAATAAAAATATATAAAATAATAATAATAATAATAATAATAATAAAGTGAGAGTGTGAATGTTTTAACTACAAAGGGAAGCCTTAATTTTAGCAAAGATCCTTTCTTCCCCCTCTAGCTATATAAAAAATATTCTAGAGAGAAATACCACACTTCAGCACATTGAAACTCTATATTTAAAAAAAAAAAACACACAACAAAAAAAACAAACAAAAAACCTCTTCCCTGGGCCAGAAGAGAAATAGGAAATATCCTTATAGAACCTAGCTGAGATATGCTAGAATCACTGTTGTAGCTGCTTTCAGGAAAAGCAAAGCAAATGTGTGAAAAAATAAGTGTGATGAAAGTAAGAAAGAGAATACACAGAGAAATATACCAAACCTACCAAATTTAGCTTTTCTTTCTGATGCTCATTCTGCTTTCTAATCTGTTGAAAGACAATCACAGAACGCATCTGTAATAGCTGTCCAAAAGTTTCTATTCTCATTAGGCTGTTTTAGACATTGAATTACCTGCCTTTTTGTACACTATGCCACAACAGTTTTGTGAAAGAAATTATGTTGTCTGGCTAAGCATGGCTGTTATTAAATAGAAAGGTAAAGCTGTCTCATACTAGAGAAGGTAAGTAAGAGAGAAAGGAGGTAGGACAACAATAACAACAACAAAGAATAAATGCAGAAAATTACTGTGGATTGCATGAATTTGGGACTTAGCTGAGTATATTGATGGACCGCTCAATTTGGAGAAATGTTCTCTCAATGTAAATATTGTTGAGTTTAAGAAGTCTGAGTCCTGTAAATGGGGATAGTTGATTTGGCATAGATTAGAGGATGTGTGTAATGCAGCTGCTTTCCCTTAGCCTGTTGTGGAGTGAATGAAACACTTCAACTTTCAGGACTGTTGCTGCAGCACCTCTCAAGTACAACATTTATCAAATGTCTTTTTGAAAATTCTCATTGTAATTGCAATACAAGTTGAGTTTCATTATAATGGCTGAAATCATGATACACAGTTACTCATCCTGTAACACAAAGTCAACCTTCCTTTGGCAAAGATAATTGGATTGGACCTGTACAGCTTGATCTTGCTAAGCTCCAAGAACTTGGGTGATAACTGAGCAAAAGATTTAATCAGTAGTTCAAATTTAATCATGGTCCTGTGGATTTCAGGAGAAGCATGCAAATTTACTGTAGCTCAGAGACTGGTGTTTTTTTTACAAGTAAACAATATACATCTTATTCTTTGTTACAATGCACAGCTACTCAAAAACAAACAAATAAAAAAAAAAAAAAATAGGAGAGAAAAATAAAAGTCTTAGTCCCAGTCTGATTCACAGAACTTATTAACAAATACTGATATTCCAATATTAGAATTGGAACTTATTGGATCTTATGACACAGAAAGCAAGTCACTCACATAATTGTACAGGTCAGAGATGACCTCTAGAGGTCATCAAGTCCAACCCCCCTGCTAAATCAGGTTCCTTATAGTAAATCACACAAGAAGGTGTCCAGATGAGTCAAACATTACAAAATAAACTCTCTCTGTAGTGTTGGATCATTTCAGCCTCCAAGAATGTGTGATGACTACTAGGCTGCTAACTTTGAATGTCTCTAATATATAAATAGTCCAGAACAGTACCAGGAATTCTTAGAAAGTCCTTTATTTTATTTTATTTTGTTGTTGTTGTTGTTATTATTATTATTATTATTGAATTGAATTAACCAAATTATGAAGTATTTCATGATATCTGAGCATTGGTACCTCTGAGCATCCATGATCACAATTTAGTATATTATCGTAGATATCTCTTAGGACCACTCTTTTCACTGGAGAAGAAAACAGTCAGATAACTGTCATGAATAGGAACTCAGAAATTAAAGGTATATCTGAGACTGGAATGGTCAAGCTGATAGGAACTGCAGAATTGTTGAGTGCTGTTGTTATAACCGTTATTACTGTGTGAATCTCAGGGCTGTTGTCTTCATAGGTTAAGGCAACGTAAGAGGTTCAGAATTGCAGACAGTGACAACAAAATTCAAGAATCTTCAACAACTGAGAGAGCTTATAAACTCAGTTGAGTGAAAAACATAGACAAGTGTAAGGAGATGCAACAGTAAGACATGCCCATACCTTCCAGGGACATCAGTCTGAAGCTACCTGTATTCATTTATGAATAGTTATGTTGAAGTATTATTTCCACTACTTCAGGACACCTGTGTTTTGATTCAGGATAACTTAATCCATGATGCTGGGTGAACAGTGCTAAATAAGACAGAATTTTTTAAAGTAATACCTTATTTGCCTGCTTCCAACCCCTTTTCAGATAAGTCAGTCGGAAGAGTATTTGTGTAAAAATTGGCCTTTGGACCACAGTTGTATCCTACTGTTACATTTGGTGATGTAAAAAAATACCTTCCATTTCAATTACTCATAAATTACCTAGACAAAAATCTACCTAATATCAGTCCTATAAACTCGACATTTAAGATGGTAAAATGGGACACAAGCCTAACTTTGGATTCTGGATTTGATACAAAACCATGGAACTAAAAACAAAAACAAAATCAAACAAACAAACAAAAACAAAACAAAAAAAAAACAAAAACAAGCAATAAAACCTAATCATTGCACATGAGAAGTTTGATCTCATAAGCACACAGGCTGTTTTACTGTTCTAGCAAAGGAAAGTTCTGAGTCCAGTTGGCAATTTTTGTTTAGACAGCTCCAGATTTAGGTTATACTGTGGCCATAGTATATGAATACAGAGAAAATTATTTATAAATAAATAAACATATGAAATACTAAGTCTACTTTGAAAGCAGTGCCTCCTGTTTTATTATATAATCTCATGACATCAGAGGCAGATATTGAAAGTATGACAATAGAAATTGAACCTTTCCACAAACCTTCTGTTACATTTTGTTGCCATGTGAACAAGGACAGTCCAACAAAATGGGCATTTGACACAGAAATGTGTATGAAGCAAAGGTGTTTAACTGAATTCCTTCAGGCAGAGAAATGGCACTTATTGATATTCATCAGCTCTCGTGGAATGTTTCTGGAGACCAAACTGTGCACATGAGCAAAGTGAAACTTTGGGTGGTGTGTTTCAGCAGTGGTGATAGAAACATGGCAGACAAGCCACATTCTGGATGGTCATGCACAGCTGTCACAGCATGAAATGAAGAGCATCTCAATTTGCTCATCTGTGTGAATCAATGGATAATAACCATGGAAGTGTGTATGGAGCTGAGTATCATGCCAGGTGAGTCCCATGAATGCTTACAATGGATTAGAAAAAACATTGTGTTCAAGTTTGTCAGGACCTACTAAACTTGTACAAGGCTGGAGATGACAGTTTAGAGGACTGCATAATTACCAGTGTCAAGATATGATGCCACCACTACAAGTCAGAATCAAAACAGCAGTCCACGGAGGGATGAAATGTGAATTTCTCATCAAAGAAAAAGTTCAAGACACAGTCCTTAGTGAGTAAAGTGATGTGCACTTTTTATTGGGAGAGCGAAGAAGTGATCCTTCCTAATTTCCTGGAACTTGCATAAACCCTAAACTGTTCAGTATAATGTGATACTAAGATTAAGGCTAGAATTTCTGGAGCCAGAACAGATAAGACCGTCTTTTTCTTGCAACACAATGGTACCAGGCCCCACACAAGCTTGAAGATTATGGAGTAAATTGCCAGTCTTGACTGGACTGTCCTACCATACCCTCGGTATAGTATGAATTTGGCATCTCCTGACTTTCATTGTTCAGGCTGAGGAAAGATGGACTGCATGAGTAGCATTTTCCTAGCCATGAAACTGTCATAGCAGCTGTGAAACAGTGGGTAGTTAAGAGAGCTACAAGCAAGAATACCAACATTTCACATGGTCTGATAGAGATAAGGCAAGGGGGGATAGCTTTAAGTTAAAAGGAGGATATTTAAGTTAGATGTTAGAAAAAAAGTATTTACTTGGAGGGTGGTGTGGAGCTGGAACAGGTTGCCTAGAGAAATTGTAGATGCTTCATTCCTGGAGGCCTTCAGAACTGGGATGGATAGGATCCCAGACATCCTGATACAGTGGTTTGCAATCTTGCTCAGTGCAGAGGGATAGGAACTAGATGATCTTTAAGGTTGCCTCCTACCTAAGCCATTCTACAATTCTAGGATTGCTGCTGGTGCAGAATATTACAAATATTGCATGCAAGCTCTTGTTAGTTGCTGATGAAAATGCATAGCTATATGTGTAGGTGGTGCCTATACTAGCTACTTTATCCTGTAGCTGATAATTTGTTTTATCAAAGAATGCTATTGTGTTCTTTATATCTGCTGCAGTTTCCATGGTAATAAAGAGGAGGCAATACTTTCAGAGCAATCTATATTCTTAGATCATTCCAAGACCAGATAACCAAGAGTCAGGGTAATAAGTATACAAGGCTAAGAAGTAGTCATTACGTTACCTAAATTCTTTCCTTTGTGTGCATTTATTGATATCATTTTTCAGTTCTCCATGTGTATATTGGAAATAACATTTCTCATTTTCTTTCATCCATTGTTCTTTAAGAAGAAAAAGTCATACAAGACAGTGCTATGTTCTGTGCATCTTGTAAATGAATTGCTGATCTCTACTAGGACCCCTAGTCACTGCCGCTATGTAAGTAAATTCATAGCTGTAGTTGTCACGTAGGAAGACTATTGATTGCATTTAAGAAATGGGTAGCCAAAGCAGGTTAACTCCTAAGCAACAAGGATCAGATTTTCCACACTTCTGTAAGATGGAAAAAGTACAGATAAAAAGAAAAATAGAGAATATGAGAATATACGACACATAAGATAATCATTTTTGAAGGGGGTGATTTTGAAAACTTCTCCACAACACCTTTTCACACTAGTGGAACATTCGGGAATTACATTCTTAAATATGACAGAAAATATGCAGGTTTCCTCATATTTTCACATCAATAGGCATTCCTTGGACCAGCAGAGACATCTCTAAGGGAAAAAAGAGCAATTTAGTCACAATTCTTGGCCTTCATGATGAAGTTTTTTATCCTGAGATAAAAGTGGGGTATTTTAAGTACAAGATGCACACCTGCTTACTCTGCAGTTACAAGTTCACTGTGGCCTGAAACAGCAAAACTTGATTTGGTAGCTATACAGACAAGTGCCAGTCTCCTGGAGCCATTCAGCTATCCACAAAGTCCCCAACATACAATTCTGAGATATTTTCTAAGGGCAGAGATGAAATTTTAGTCAGTTTGTTTGTTTTGTGAGGGCCACTTTGTTTGTTTGTTTTGTGAGGGCCACTGTAGTATGGTCACTAAATTCCCAAAGATAATATTACTGCAAATCACCTCAAATGTGCTGCAGGCGGTAGAATGATCCCATAATCAAAGAGCTAGGTCTTTGAGGACAAGTTTAATTACTTTAATCTATACAGCCTGGAAAACATAATGCTTAATGGGGTAGTCTATTGAAGTATGTGGAATTTTAAATAGTATAGACTATGCCACTGTATGTCACTACTCTCAGCACAGCAGAGATGATAAAACCAAGAGCATAAATGGTGACTGAAGAAAGCCTTAGATGTTCATAAATCAATAATTGATAAAATGTACTCTTGTGTAACTAAGTAGAATTTTATGTTGCAGGTAGAATAAACTGATTACATGTTACTATAGTGCTCAGTGGAATTATGGAATGAGGTTCATTCATTGACTCTAATTGCTTCATATTTGTATACAAGTGGCTAAAATGGTTCTATCACTTTTGTAGTCCATAAAATCACAAGAAAATCCTGCCTTTTGAATCTGCAGATGAAAGCCATGATATATTCCCAGCATGAGAAACTAAGCTCATGGAAAAGCTGAGTACTGCCAGATACATAGAGGTTGATTGTCTCAATACATCTGTCCATTACAGATTTAAAAGCAGTTTTCTCATGGGTAGAGGTGTTAACCCTTCTGTCCTGGCTATATTCCAACCCAGATAACAAATCACCTGGACCAGCTGCTGGTGTAACTTCAGGATGAGGTGTTTAGGCTGCTAACAAGAATACACAGTCTCTCAACATCATCCGCTGTAGATGTTGTATCTATCTTTTAATAAAAAGACAATAGCGTCGGCTGTAGGAATTACACATCAGAGAATCTAACTTCAGGAAATGCACTGTCACAGTAATTAAAGGCAGAATTACTATTAAAACAAAACAAAACAAAACAAAATACTTCCATACGATATATATTGTTTAAAGGAAAATCAAGCTTATTTAAACCACTAGAATTCTTTGAAAGTGTCAATAAAACACTGTGTAAAGGAGAACAGGCTGACATGGTCTATTAGGAGTTTCAACAAGCTTTTGAAAAATTCTCTCAGCAAAAGTCTGTTAAGGAAACTAAGCTGTCATGGGATCGTAGGAAAAAGACATTGTAATGGTCCAAAGACTGACAAAGAAACAAAATGCAAAGAAGGGGAATAAAAGCTTCATTTTAAGCAGAACTTGGCAAGAATGCTTAATATGTTCTCAATTTTTGTTGTTTTGATTTAATTTTCTTGCATTTCCTTTTGTCTTTTTATTGGTTGCTAATTGATTTTCTGTGTGTGGAATTTAATATGTTATCTATTATTATTGTATTTGAGATACAGAACATCTCCAACATTTCAATAAACAAACAAACAAACAAACAAACAAACAAAACCAACAGATTTTAATAAGATATTTAGTTAAATTTTTGTTTCTAGAACCATAGCCTATGATATACTATGGACACCTGTGTAGTAACCATGGTGTTTCAGGTTGTTTTCCAGTTAAACAGTAGCTGTTGATAGCAGTGGGCTATATTAGGCTACTCACACAGTCCTATCTAAGTTTCTGGTTTACTAAAGAATCTAGATTTGTGTGTGTCTCGCTCCAATTCATAGGGGGGAGAGGAGGTTCTTTGGTAAATGTATGCCTGGTGTGAGATTAAGAAACAACAGTTCAAATGTTGGTCCAACCAGTTTATTACAAATCTTAATCAGGGAGATGTGGAAGGGGAGGACAGACAATTTAGGATGATGGGAAAGAGAAGGCAGGCAATAGAAAAGATAGGAAGACACAAGAATTGCATGAAGCAGGGATAGTCACCACCAGGATCCAGCAGCGGTCCCGTTGCAAGACATTCCGATGGTCTGAGGCAAAAGCACTGGGGAGGGGGGGCAGGGGGAGAGCAGCATCAGCGTGGCCAGCCTTGGGCTGCAAGCAGGTAGCAGGAAGAAGCCCCAAGTTGAGCCCAGTAGCAGGCAGCAGGACTCAGAGGCCCAAGAGAGTCCATCTGCAAGCAGGACTTCCGTAGTGAGGAATCTGATGGCAGACACCTCCTTCTTCTTCAGCACGCAGGTAACACATTGTGAGGAATCTAACGTCAGAAACTTCTCTTGTTCTTCTTCAGCATTCAGGTCTCATGTTGTGAGGAATCTGTTGTCAGAAACCTTCTTGTTCTTCTAATCTCTTATAGTGTGCTAGGCTGGGAGACAAGTGATTGGCATCTACCCTTGGCAGAGCTATGGGATGCCTGTAAAAAGTAACTCTTCATCAAATTGTACATGTAGGAAATATTCCTCCCCACCCTGCTTCTTCAGTTTTAACAAGTGGGAAAATGAAAAATAACAAATTAAATATATAGATTAGACTTTTCAGGATTGTAAAAAAACATCTGCTTCTAATTCAGATTTAACAACTTTTTCCAGGGCCCTTTTCATTATTTTGTTGTTTGATACTGCATTGCATGAGGCTGCAGCTATCTCTGCTTTCTCCAACTGTATGCTTTTCTTTCATGTTTTCTATCTGTACATTTGTAAGGGTGTTCTTGTAAAATGAAAATCTTCAGAGAACAAGAATAGGAGGGTGACGTGGTCTCTATCATTCCAAACTGAAAATGTTCCAGTGATTTTTTTAATTTTTTTTTCACACCTTGTAGAATTTCAATTTTCCCTTTAAAACATGGATTAAACAACGTTGCCAAAAACATATGCTTCTGTGTCAAACATTTCACTTATTCAGGAATTTAAAGGCAGCTGGAGAGTTCTCACTGCCAAAGTGACTTCAACAATTGTCTCTTTCATTTTTAATTGGAAACATGTTCGTTTCAGACATAGGTGTGGATAACCAATATGTGGCAGCATTAATTTCCCTTGCCTTTCAATGTAAACATTTCCTAAGTGACCACTCTTAAAAAGCTGGAGGAAAATGATCCAAATATATTGCCAAACTGGCCTGTGCACCTGTAAGTATGTGATTTGCCATGGCACAGATTCCAACAGCTATTTAAAGATGGGGCTTATCAGCATGGGATGGAACACCTCCAGTCCCTATCCTCTTGTAAGACCTGCAGTGAGCTACACCAGAGGGTTACAGGTGGTTTAGGGAAGCTGAGGGCCTTCCTATTACATTAGTTTTAACTACCTGGAGTTTGTAGCCTTGTGGATATTTCCTGCATGTATGATGTTGTATAAATGGTGTTACTCATGCTATAGTCCTCCAGCAAACATCACTACAAATGCCTATTTGTTAGTCACACTCTAGATCATGAGGTTGAAGGGACCTCCTCTTTTTCTCTTTTTCCCTCCCTTTATTATGCTGGGTTTTTTTCTTTTATTTTCCTGGAGAAAGTAATTTCCTTTCTCTTTCAGAAACGTTACTTTAAGGCAAAAGACAACTGGTGAAATTTCATGTTTTTTCACACCTTTTACATTTCCATCCTCAGATTCTGTATAGATGATTGTGGCACTCCTTTCCCAATGTCCCTTCCTTTTTCCACCTTTAATCAGGCAAATTTCGATTGAATCTCATATTTTGTTGGGAAACAGAATGTACCAACAATTTCAAAGGAAGACAGTATGTACTGATCAGCTAATTTTCTCACAAAGGACACGTTTCCCTGGCTTGGAATCCAAGAAGGTGGATAAAACCTGAATACTAGTGGTTGCCACTTTGTCAAACAGGACAGATCCGTGAGTGCTGTAGGGTTGAGTGCTTGGTTCTTAGCACTTAATTACAGGTGCCTCAGTACCCTGGACATAATTACATAGTTTGCAGCAAGACGTGGAGAACATCTCTAAAAAGCCTGCTGTGAATAGACCAACAAGCACTTCTCAAAACTTGATCTTTCCTACTACAAGACCATCACATCAGATAGTGATATTCTCTTACTGTTCTCTTTAGTGCAGGACCATTATAGGAGACTTTTTGCTTTTTTTTTTTTGCTTTTTTTTTTTTTTTTTTTAAATATATATTTTCTTAGGTGAATTGCTAGTGCCTCTGAGTATTTGCAAGCATACTTGAGAATCTGTGAGTGAGTATTTGAGGGTGCCAGAACAGATGATCCCTGAGTCTGTGGACAGTGAAACCTAGACAGACTACTGTGTTTTTGTTCTTGTCGTTGTTGGGGATTTTTTTTGTGTTTTTTTTTTGTTTGTTTGTTTTTTTTGTATGTCATACTCAAAGTGTGATGGACACTCTACAGATAAGTAGGTAGATATTCTGCATTAATGACTTTGAAACATTGCTCAGAAGAAAGGCAAGATAGCAGAAAAAGTCTGGGAAAGTGGAGGGCAAAGTATATGGAGAACAATTTCTTTTTCTTTTTATTTATTTATTATTATATTATTTATGGGAGTGTTGTTCTTCAAGCTATGAGCAGAGGTGTTTATTTGAGTTAGAAGTTCTGAGATTACTTTAGGGAAAGAGCTCAGGAACACTCTGAAGTTCTCAACATGCACAGATTAAAGCACATTTTGTCACTGAAGGATAAATTTATTTTTAAAACTGAAATGGGTTTGGTAGTTAATATTCTGCTGGTCTGTTTTTATTTGCACTCTGGAAATCTCAGTGAATGTCAGGACCCCAAATCCCCACGTCCTATCTGCCCCCCCCCCCCCCCCCAAACAGCCTAGCACCAAGTGGGATCCAGCTCCTGCAGGGCTGGGAGAGGGAGTGAGGGATGTTGCCATCTAGTGGGCATTTGTTGACCAAAAAAGCAGACTTCACACCCACTGCTGCTACAGATTTTCTGCTTAAAATGAGCAAGTGTAGAAAAAGGAAGAAAAGAAGAAACTTCCTTTCAGGCTAACTTTCTGGGGGAATAGATTTACCTGTCCACAGGTGCATTTACCTGTGCACACAAACATGCTACAGGTCTTACATCTATGTCACTGGGTGCTTTTGGAGTCAGAAGTACTCTACACTAAAAACTAAAGCCATCCCTAGCACTGTGTGAGGGGCCAGGACCACCAATGTGTTTCCCATAAGCCACCCCCAGACTGCAGTGTGTGCATGGTTGTAAAAAGGACAAAGGGTGAAATTCATCATTTTACAATCTGTATTAAAATTAAAAAAAATAAAAATAAAAATAAAAATAAATTTAAAAAAATGATTCTTCAAACACAGGCAGCTGGCATGATCTTATCTGTCAGCCCCACAGAAATGAGGAATTAAATCATCATCATCATCATCATCATCATCACCATCAAATTAGACACTTCTTTCTTTAGGAACTTACATTTTCAGCGGCAGGCCCCAGGAGCTCAGCAGGACAGCTCCCTTCTACTCCAGTCTGCCTTATATTAACGAGCTGCTTGGCTGGGACACAATGCTGGCCGAGCAGCAGCTGCTTGGAGCGCGCCGTTACAGAGAATTAGCGGAAAGTTTATTCTTAGCTCTTCCTCTCAGCTCCGGCAACATGTTCAACAGCTTGTGCATTTTGTAATGCCTCCTTTCATTACCATGGCAACCGTTAAAACTTAAGGTGTGTACGACTCGCACGCTCCGGATGCTGCAGGCTGCTGGCAAAATGAAACCCTCAGTCTGCACTGTTTCTCGGTGCTGTTGATTCAAAGGGCCACTGTGTGCTGGGAAGGCAACTGGGAACATGTGTTTGCAAAGTACTTTAGGCGCAAGAGTGCAGTTTGGTGTTCAAGAGAGATTGTGAATGTGATTTTTCTCTCTTGCTATTCATTTGAGCTGGGGGAGAGGAGCTGTCGCTTCTGACTGAGTTGCTTCTCCTCTTCACATCGTCCTGAACAGGCTTTGGCAGACAACAGATGTATTGCTGCTTTGTAAAATGCAGCCTCAGATTTTTCACTGGCAGCCAAGTAACAAGGAGGGCAATAACTGCTGCAAGGTCACAGGTAGATCAGTAAAGTGTAACTTGGTGCTGAAGAAGTATGATGTGCTACCACCAAATGGGAGATTATGGAGACATTTCCCCTTGAAAGAACTTGCTTTCATTCCCGAGTTACTCATTTCAAGCAGTCTGATTTACCAGTCAGATGGTAGTTGTAGGAGTCTACCAGGAGGAAAAAACAAACAAACAAACAAAAAAACTGATGTGGGGGGATCTGAACCTGACAAACCCTTCAACCTTTCACTTGGGTAATGTGTCATTGAACTTGTATATAGCTTCAGATAACTACTGTAGTTGTACCCAGTGTTTGTGGCTGAGGATGCTACATTAGCTTAGAACAGTTGCCTGCAAAAACAGGCTCTTCATTACACTGAAATCTTTCATAGTGAAGCCATTTTTCCTTCCTTAAAAACAATTTTGCTGGGAATCACATTTTTGCTGTGAATCACAACCATTAATAATTTTCCCATGGAGAAATCCTACAGAACAGAAAAGGGTTGAAAACTATAGAGTTTTTCAGAAATTAAATTGGATACTATAGAAATTACTCAAAATAGCCAGATAATTTAATAAAGGATGCTACTCCTGTAGAATTTTTGCATCTTATAATAAATCTGAAGGGACAGTAATATCTCTGCAAAGAGGATTGTTCAGATTATTAAAAAATAAAATAAAATAAAATAAAAATTCCTCTAGAAAACTTATTTCTCTGTCTTAATTTTGCTAAGACTCTACATCTGCACCAGTGTCTCAAAATTGTGAATCTCAAAGCCTTGCAAGGAAAAAGAGTACAACTGTCCTGAAATCACATAGCAACACTTTTCATGTCTGAGAAAATAAATCCACACAGTCCTGCACTGTGAAGTCACCTTTTCAAACCCGGTGTTTATAGCATTTAAAGCTATTCCTCTCTGCCTTGAGAAAAGAATGACAAAAAGTCCCAAATACCTCCTCTTTCTCCCTCTCCCTCCAAATACCTAATCTTCCCAGAAACAGAAACAGGGGACTCTGAGTCATTTTAAGCTGTTCCTTCGACATGGCTTCAGCTCTGTGATGTGTCCCACAGCCTGCAGAGATTTGGAGCCGATTAGGTTGCAGTTGCAAAATCAATCCTTTTTATGCATTCATTACATTTTATTTTTTTAAATATAATTAAATGATCAAAATCCATGTGAAAGGGGAGGAAAGATAGATAGATAAAGTGCATTGCTGTCTAGGTGCTATTTCTTAATTTTAGCAGTTGTGCATAAAACCTGTTAAAAATGTTTGTGTTTTGATTTGTGTGTTGCATTCAAACTAGCATCTCCAGCTGCTATATACGTGGTGGTTAGTAATCTTTTCCATTATATTTTGAAAGGAACAGATTTCTTCCTGTCTAAAGTAAGCAACAAGCTTACAAGGAGGCGATGGCTACACTGTGGTTTGCAGCTTTATTGTGTGCTTGAAATATTGGTGCTCTAAAAAAAAAAAAGAAAAGAAAAGAAAACAAACAAACAAACAAACAAAAAACAAAAACAACAACAGCAACAACAACAACAATTAAAAATCCCACAGGTAATGCTGAAACACTAACACTTCTACTGATAGAAATTTTAAGTTGAACTCTTATTTGGTGAATATCAGTGTAGCTGTGGTAGTTTGAGGAGAAATACTTCAATTTACTCTACACAGAAATCTAAATTTTCTTTTTTTTTCCCCCCCTTTTCATTTCTCTCTCTCTCTCTCTCTCAATTTCATTTGTTTGTTTGTTTGTTTTTAAGTTGTGATTTTCTGCTCCAATGCAGGAATGAATTCAGGGAAAGATGAGTCTCTTTGCAGGGTAGTGGGCTGTTTGTACAATCACCCCCTCTGTATTCAGTACTGGTGAGGCAGCGCCTTGAGTACTGTGTTCAGTTTTTGGCCTCTCACTATGAGAAAGACATTGAGGCCCTGTAGCACATTCAGAGAAAAGCAGTGAAGTTGACGAGGAGTCCCGAGCACAAGTTTTATGAGGAGCGACTGAGGGAGTTGAAAATATTCAGTCTGGAGAAAAGGAGACTCAGGGGTGACTTCTACAACTACCAGAAGGGAGGTTGAGATGAGGTGAGTGTCAGGCTCTTCTCTTGTATAACTAGAGATAGGATGAGAGGGAATGGCCTCGAGTTATACCAGAGGAGGTTCGGGTTGGACACAAGGAAGTACTCCTTTGAGAGAGAGTAGTCAGGTGCTGGAATGGACTCTGCCCAAGGATGCGGTAGAGTCACCAACCCTGGATGTGTTCAAGATGTTGTACTGAGGGAAATGGTTTAGTGGGAAATACTGGTGGTAGGTGAACAGTTGGTCTGGATGATCTTGGAGATCCTTTCCAACCTTGGTGATTCTATGATTCTATCATTTTGTGATTCTGTCTGTACCCTACTCTCTTGGTCAGGAGTGAACTCAGCTCTCATAGCCAGAGGGATTATATGGTGGTGAGATGCTGTAGAGAGCATACTGGTTTGGAATTCAACCCTAGGATTCTTTAAGATAACATTACAAATGTAGTAAGATGGTAACAGTAATCACAAATGTCCAACCAGAAAGCTTAGGGGAAGCAACAAAAAAACAAACAAGGCACAGAAATAAGAAAAGTCTGGCACAGAAAAGCTGTAAAAGAACTGCAAAATTCCCATATACACTTAATAAAATTTCCAAAAATAAATAGATGATGTTATAATACCAGGAAGTAGTGCTGACTAAACTCCATTTAAACTGATCACTGAAGCATTTCCTTACCTTCAGAGAAGTAATCTCAGATATGCTGTACCTCAGTACTAGTGTATAGAATATACCTACTACAAATGGCAAGATACTTTCCAGTTGCACATATTGTTCCAGGAAAATTATTCTTTGAATAATCTGAATTGAGCAACTGAGTTGCAGGATGTGGTCATTGTGCATAGTGCTCCTGCCTGCAAGCTTGTCTGAGCACCACAGGGAGATGGAAAGCAGTTCCAGCAAACCTTTTTCTGTTTTCCCATACCCATGTGGGGAAAAGAAAAGAATGCATCAAATGCTGAGGATGGACATTTCCTCCCAGTGCATAGAACAGCTGACTATGGCCCTGTCTCTATAATTGCTATATAAAAACAAGATTGTCACAGTCAGGAAAACAGTCAACACGGATAAGAAAGGAAATAAATCCAACATCCATTAGAAATAAAACTAGAGAATCCTGCTTTATAACAACTATTAAACTGCTTGGTGACTGCAGGGATATTATGCACCTGATGACAACTGATCACACATTCTTCCAGCCAGAACATCCCTTTCATGAACATGCAGTTTTGGGTATCTCTCTCAAAATATTGTCAGCTTTCTTAAAAACAAACTTGAATACAAAAAAAAATTTGATTGCAGTTAGTGGAAACTGTTCAAGAACTTCAAAGATCTGCCGGGATGGGGGGGGGGGGGGGGGGGGGGAGGAGGGGTTGGACAGAATTAGAGTTGATAAAGAAGATTTTATTTCTGTACAAAGTCTGGTTTTGAACTTATATTGGCAAACATAAGAATCATAGGTCTGGATTCTCAGTTCTTATGAAGTCTAAAGGCAATAACAGCACAGTATAGAGGATGTAATACTCTCTGAAATGTTATGGGGTCCTAATATCTGCTCAGCTTTCATGCTGCTTGGCAGGGAAGAGTATAAGTTGTTCAGGTTAGAAAACAAGCAGTATAGCCAGCACTGAAATCGATAAGACTATGCCTGAGAGCAAGTCCTCCCTGTAGAGATAAATAACCACCACAGTGGCATCTTGAAGGCTGGCAGAGAACCCGGGACAGCATCCAGCAATGAGAAACTTGGACCTATTCCTGACTTTGTTGCTCGTTAATGGAGTGGTCACCTTCCCATTCATCATAGCTCTTCTATCCATGTTAGGAGGACAGATCATTTCTATGTAAGTCAAAGAAGCACCAGGATAGTCATAATACAGATGCTCTTGCTGAGAGTGTCAGGAAAGAAATGCTACAAATCCAGTTTTATTTCTAAAACTGTGCATTGGCTCAGAGGACCCCATTTCTTGTTTCTATTCAGAAGACTAGCTAATGACTGCTTTGGTGGTTTATTGGCTGTAGGAATTTTTCTACCAAAAAATAAATAAATAAAGAGAGAGAGAGAGAGAGAGAGAGAGAGAGTCTCCTTCAAAGGCTACTCTGAAGGAAGCCTATAGGTACAGTTTCATCATCAGTTTCAACTAATTTCATGTTCTTCAAGTAGCAAGAAGGTGCAGACATATATTTTATTGCCAGCTGTGTGTTAACACCTTCTTGCCACGTCAGTACCAGCGCATTTCTCAATCATTTTTATTCAGGGTTATTTTCAGCAAGGTCTATTGCTGATTCAGAAGAGTGGTGTTGGTGTTCCCTTTACTAACAGTGTAGTCTTAGATTGGCCTAAGTGCAACTGCACCTAAATTTAAGTTGAACATCTAACCTAATTAGCTTCCTGTGACAGCTGAATACTCACTTTAGTGGCTGTGCTGCCCACTTTGTTGTTGTTAGCAAGATATTTTCTCCTCAAGCTGTTCCCTAAGTTGTGCTGTCCACAAGCATTTTTACATGGCCACTCAGTAAACTGAATGAAATAACTGAGACAGAGGATAAATAGCCTCTCCACAGAAAAATGGTAAGTTTCCAGTTCACCCTTCCAGTACATGCTGACCATGCAAAGGTGTGCAGGAGCTGTATAAACTGCTGTAAGGCAGAACTGTGCTCTTTGCTTCAGGACTGGTCATTGTGGCTGGATGAATGAGCAGGGTCTCAAATGTGACCCTTTCATGTCCCCTGAGCTAGAAGAAATAGGAGAAGAAGACTCCTATAAAACATTTAACATCAATGGATTATTTTTTTCTAATGGATATTCTGCAACTGGTTTATGACCCTTTTATGTCACATAAATGTTTCTAAGAATCCCAGAACTGAGCTTCTGAATCACAGCTATTGCATGGCTTTAATTAACTGGTGCTTGTAGGATACACTGAACATAAGCAGTGTATCTCTAAATGCTAATTGTTGTTATTGAACCCCCATGCTTCCTAGAGCAGTAATAACCTGTACAAAGCCTAACTTACTGGTATACAAGATGCAATTGTGTATCTTCCTCAAGGGATATTTATCTTCACAGCATGATTGCTAAGATAAATGCTAAAGTTTAAAATTCAGAAGTGCTTACTTCAGGGCATTAACGACAAGACAACAAAAATATAAACTTGACAGAATAAAAGCTTATGCACATAAATTATGTAGCTTTTTAATAGAAATAATATTTTATAATAGATTTCATAACCAGTAGATTATTTTTCAAGGCATTTCTTTTTCTTTTTTTCTTAAATAATAATAATTTGCAAAAGACATTTTTTAGCTCCCTGTAGCTTTACAGAAGTATGTATACTAAAAAAACAAAAACAAAAAACCAAAAAAAAAAAACAAAAAAAAAAACAGCAGAGCATTGCAATTTTAGCCATAATAGTCAACATAACAATTAGAACACTTTGTTATGAGGCGGGGGTATAGAACTGTCTTCAAGAGCTGTGCTACGGCGAGCGCTGCTGGTTCTCTGGCATTGTGCAGTGCGTCTTCTCATATGAAGGGGAGCAATGCCACACAGCAGATGTTGTAGGAATAGCAGCCACAGGAGACATTGTCTTCAACAATGATAAGCCAGACTGAGAAACTTAGTTTTGTGTTTTTTCTTCAATTTTATTCAGTGTCTGTGATGATTTTTTTTTTTTTTTTTCCCAAGAAATGATGTGAATTTCTTAAAATTACAGTGATTCCCACAACCAAAATCAAAACATCACGTGTATTTCATGGCTTTTGTAAGCCAACTACCCAGATCCAGTAGAAATAGGACTGTTTTTGCCTGGGAAATTAAAAACACTGCCAAGGGCTGGCTTCAGAATGCACAGTTTTGGCCCTTGTATTTTACTGTCTGTAACTCAGTCTTTTCATTCTCACCCTGTGACTAAAAGGGGCTGAAAAGGAGCTGTACTGGTAGCCTCAGTGCTGCATGTTCCCTGTCTGCTCCTTTTTCACCCAAATAGGATAAAAGTAGGAGTGCTTTGGAGCTTTCTCTAAATATCCACCTGAGTTCTGGGTAAAACATATATAGATTAAACTACACTTGAAAGTATATATGGTCAGCATTTAACTGACAGATGTCACCCAGGAAAGGAAGGCTATTGGTTCCACTGCTAGAAATTAGAAGAAATTAAATCAGCAACAGCCTTTCAAACCACTTAGAGAGGAGCTTTTTGCTTTTATATCTGGCAGCTCCCCTCTTTCCAGAGGTGTTATTTAATCTAGCCACCAAGTCACATCTGCGGTTTTAATTAGCGTGTGTCTCTGTTGTTTTTCCTTCTCTGTGTAGCACACCGAGCGCCAATGCGTATCAGGCCCTTTAGAGCGAGCACATTTACTTTAAGTACCGCTGGGCCAAATTCTGATTTTCAGTAATTTCCCTACAGTCCTGTTGGACCTCAGCAGGACCCCTCAGATTTACACTCATCTCGCTGAGAACAGAATCTGGCTCACAGTTT